>CAJVQU020000004.1:2099706-2699706 GCA_911387785.2 Aelia acuminata
GGCATATGACGATCGTTATGGGGGCAATAAGAAGCCAAAGACCAGAACAGGCCACTATCCTCAAAATACTTAATCTGATTTATGACGTCCAGAGGGTTGGCAGAACAATTGTTTTTATCTGGGCCCCATCCCATTGTGGCATTGGTGGAAATGAAAAAGCCGATGGTGCATCGAAACTGGCCCGTACAGGGGATCATAGTCAGGTCAAATCCATAGACCTCATTCCCCGAGAGGATTGGGTGAGGAATGTAAAGTCAAAACTAATGTATCAATGGAATTAAGCCTGGAGAAGGAGCCCGTATAAACTACTGCAAGTAAAAAAGGAATGTAAAAAATGGGCAACTAGCTGTGGAAGATCGAGGAGAGAAGAAATAATCCTGTGTCGCCTAAGAATTGGTCACTGCGAATTCTCCCACGCATAACTTCTGCACAACCTAGTACAGCCTACCTGCGTTAAATGTGGCGCCCCTATGACCGTTTCACATATATTAGTGGACTGTAATTATTTTCAAGAAATAAGAAGAAAATTAAAGTTGAACGTGTCACTACCAGAAATTCCGCAAGATTCGGAAGAAAGTGTGGAAATGCGTTTCCTTAAAGATATAGGATACTATAATAGAATACAAAAAAAAAAAAAAAATCTGGTGCGTGCTTGCAACACACAACTTTCTCTTACCAACTTAGATTAGAAATTAATGCGTTGTGTTAATGCCACTTCTCACTCAGTTACACATTTTTCCACATTCATTTCTTATTTTTGTTTTCATTTGCTCTATAACAAACACTAATTTCTTTTATTATTAAATAAAAGTTTTTACTTGAGATAATTTGGCAATGCAAGCATAATACTCCAAGTCGACTGATTTTATAATCCTCTATGTACTTGTTGAATATTTCATTTATTTCCCATGAAACAAATCATTTCCATTAAATGAGCAGAAGGGCATTAATTATATGAACAATGGTCTGTAATTAAAAGCGCCCTGCGTGGGCTCAACGTATTTTATGAGTTGAGAGAATATTTTTCTTCTTTTCTCCTCTATATGTTTACTTGGTTTTTATCATATCTCATATTTAGCCATTTTTTATTTAGTGGACTGTAATTATTTTCAAGAAATAAGAAGAAAATTAAAGTTGAACGTGTCACTACCAGAAATTCTGCAAGATTCGGAGGAAACTGTGGAAATGCGTTTCCTTAAAGATTGCGTTTATAATAGAATATAAAAAAAAAAAAAAAAAAAAAAAAACATTGGCAATGACCCTGTTGGGTAGAGGCAATTACAACAACAATAAACAAAAACCGAATAGACATTTCTTCGTTTTGTTACTATTAAGCAATCTTATAGTATTCACTTATGGATATATAATAGTTATTTCATATTCACAATGGTGAATTTTATAACAAGACAGAGGTTTTACAATGAGGGGCGTCATTTTATGCTAAATTATTATTCTAAACACCCTACGAAACAAAAAATTATTTTCATTAGAGATCGATATTACACTTGGTTAATGCTTTCAGAAATGCCAGATACAGCATCTCCTAGATGGATACATGCCAAACCGCATATAGAAAAATCATTAGCTGCCCATAAAAAAGGATCTATAACTCCAGCCGAATCTCAAGAGTTATTTCTTGAAACACTGGGGAAATATGCGGGATACAAAATCGTTTATACAGACGCATCCAAAGCTCAGAATAAAGTGGGCTGCTCTTTCATAATTCTCCCAAATGGCCGGAAATTGTATAAATTGCCAAACATATGCTCCATATTCACAGGGGAGGAGTTAGCAACAAAGGAAGCACTCGTACATATTGAGTTATGTGACGTCGGGAAGTGGGCGGTAGTATCAGACTCAATGAGTGCATTACTGGCCATAGAAAATACAAAGCCCAAATCTGCTTTAATAACAGAAATAAGAAACACTTGGTGGCAATTAAAGGAGAAAGGAACGGATGTTATTTTCATATGGTCCCCCCCACACTGCGGAATCACAGGGAATGAGCTAGCAGATCAAGCAGCATGTCTAGAGCGAATTCCTGATGACAACGAGGTGACAACCATTGTTCCTATTATAAAGAATAGGAATAATATTTTTTTACATAAATGTGTTTTTTATAAAATCATATGTTTTGTAATTAATTGTTAACATAAATCAGTACGCTAGAAAAAGTCATTGAGAACAGTCCATTGTTATTTAGACTAACTTTAGATTAAGAGCTAACAATTTTTGGTTCTCCTTGGGAAATCGAAACAGAAATGGATAATTATGACGCTTTATCATTAAGAAGCAGGAAAATCGTGAAAAAGGGTCAGGCATTGTCAGTCAAGCCCCCAGGTTCTACGAGTCAATCAGTTGGGAAGTCGTCAGGGAGCGGTCAAACAATCAAAGGGACAATCAAAGGGATCCATGAAAAGCTCACGACTCGCCAGGCTGGAAATTGAACTGAGGGAAAAAGAGGAGCTTGCAGAGCTTGAGAGAAGGATGGAGGAAGAGCGGCGTCAACGGGAAGAGGAACGGCGTCAACGTGAAGGTGAAGCAGCGCGCAAGGAGCTCGAGAGATCAGCGGCTATCGTCCGACTAAGGTATCAACTACAATTGTAGGTATCAACTACAAAAGGCTAGTATTTGTGACAGTCAGGTGGGGGATAATTTATCAGATTACAGTAATAGTAAGTGCTCTGACATTAGTCACACGAAATCACGCACTACTCAATGGGTGGATACTAATTTTAATACTAGTATTAGACCAGAGCATCTTGAACATGGGTCACAACCTCGGTCAGAAATCGGTCAAGAAATCAAAAAATTATCTTTAGTTCAGACAGAAGTCAATTCTTCTAAATTAGAACACAATTCATTCGGGTTAGAATTTCATAATGATAATGATATTAGTAACAGCCTTTGTGAACCTAATAAGGGGAATCAAAACCCGTACGAACATTATTTCATGAGGAAAGCGATAGGTAAGGAACTTCCAGCCTTTAGCGGAGATCCATCTGAATGGCTTAATTTTATAGTACATTTTAGGCGTTCTACTGAAATTTGTAAATTTACTCCAGATGAAAATCTAATTAGGCTTCAGAATTCCCTTAAAGGGAGAGCTAGGGAATCCATAAGTAATTTGCTCTGCGTTCTAGACAGTGTAGAAGAAATAATTAGGACTCTGGAATTACAATATGGTAGGCCTGATATTATTATAAATAATTTAATAGGGAAAGTTAGGAGGTTTCCTATAATAACAGACGATAAAATGTTATCTTTAATCGATCTTTCAACAAAGGTTAGTAACTTTGTAACCTCATTAAGTGCTTTGAAATACGAGGCATATTTAAATAATCCACAATTAGTTGAGGAGATAGTTCAAAAACTACCTTCACATTTAAAGTTACAATGGGGTGAGGAATTGTCAATTAATCCGGAAAACAAATTTAGTCTGGTAACATTAAAAGAATGGTTGTTTAAAAAGGCTTCTGCTATTACATTAAGCTTTAATACATTTAGTGAACCTAAACTACGAGTTCATTTATCGAAAGAAACATATGATAAATGTAAACAAGGTAATGAGGTTAATGTCAGGTATAAATGCGTTGCATGCAACTCCAATGATCATAAAATTAAACAATGTAGTACATTTAAAAATAGCGAGAGATCTGAGTACTGATAGTACTTTGATGGCTATCAGACGTTTCATTGGGAGAAGAGGTTGCCCTAGAGTCATATGGTCGGACAATGGCACAAATCTGAAAAAAGCACAAAGGATGCTTGGAGGGAAATAAAAGAATTCCTTATCGATCTCGATGAAGTCCGGATTGGAGAAACTTTTGCCATGAAAGGTATATCGTGGAAATTTATACCTCCTTCTGCACATCATATGGGCGGCAGTTGGGAAAGGCTCGTCCGTTCTGTAAAAATTGCACTAGAAGCCACACTGAAAGAGGTTTCTCCGAAAGACGATGTTCTAGAATCAGTGTTTATTGAAGCGGAACACATAGTCAATAGCAGACCTTTAACAAAGGTGTCAGAGGATCCTGCCGATTTAGATTCATTAACACCGAATCACTTCCTTATAGGATCAAGCAATGGATCACCGCCCTGGACTCAAATTGATGAGCCTGGAGATTTAAGGAAGAAATGGAGACACGCGCTATTTCTAGCTGACCACTTTTGGAAGAGGTGGTTAAAAGTGTACTTGCCAACGATTCTTAAAAGAACCAGATGGTTTGACAAGAAATCGCAGCCTGATGTCGGGCAACTCTTATACGTTGTTGACCCAAATGGACAAAGAAAAACCTGGAATCTGGGGAGAATCACAAATATATATCCAGGAAAGGACGGAAAGGTGCGAGTGGTAGACGTCCAAAGACGGCGTTTTCAAGAGATCGATTTCAAGACTGGCTCCATTAAACATAGAAGAAAATTGCAGTCTCATGAAGGGTGGAGGATGTTCCTATTATAAAGAATAGGAATAATATTTTTGTACATAAATGTGTTTTTTATAAAATCATATGTTTTGTAATTAATTGTTAAAATAAATCAGTACGCTAGAAAATGTCATTGAGAACAGTCCATTGTTATTTAGACTAACTTTAGATTAAGAGCTAACAACCATAAATAAAATTCCTTTAGATGAACTTTTGGAAACAACAAAACTCGAAATCCATAAAAAATGGCAGGTCAAATGGAACCAAAAAGAATCAAAACTGAAGGACATAAAGAAGAACCCGAGAGAATGGACCACCTCCAACAGAAAATCGCGTAGAGAGGAAACTGCTCTTTGCTGGCTAAGAATAGGCCACTGTATGTTCTCCCATGCATACTTGCTAGAGGGTCTCGAACCCCCTACATGCAAATTATGCAAAGTAGAAATAACAGTAGAACACCTTCTACAGAACTGCAAAGCCTACTAAAAGCTTAGGAAAAAATTAGAATTGGGACCATCTTTAGAAGAAAATCTTGAAGACGATGAAACAACAGTAAAAAAAACAATACAATATTTAAAACTAACAAAATACTACAACAAAGTCTAAAATACAGATGTTGCCAATGAGCCTGCAGGGTACAGGCAACAAAAAAACAAAACAAATAAATACATAAATTTCTTTAGCCAAATAAGCTTGATGAAATACAATTATTTCTCTCTTGCCCCAGAATCCTCTTCTGAAATACTCCTCCAATTCTATTAAATTACCAAAAACAATATATAAGTTTATATAATTGAAGTTTATACAGTTCAACTTACATATAGTCTAGTTTTAAAGTAATTAAATTAAAGCTTGAGTTAAAATTATATGAAAATAAGCTCTATAAACTAAAAACTTCAGCTAATCCACAAGGTTATGTTGTGAATATGACAGAAAATTTAGGTGTTGCAAATCAACTATCTTTCACTTACTATGAGCAAAGAACTCAAAATTGAGTAGGAACCGCTAATAATATTGAACTACATCCAAATAGTAATTAAAGCATAAAGAAAGCACTACTGAATAGCTTGTTTTGTAACCTCAAGGAGCAGTAAATTCTCCTAAAAAATTATAAGAAAAAAAAAACGTTCTTTATACACATTTAACTTCCCCTTATATACACATTCCCTACTGGTTCTTAAATTGAGATAAAAACATATGACAAAATAGTAGAGTAAATCTTAACTGACCTTTTTATTACAATGGCTTTTCGAATATTCCTGTTGTGACATCGATTTGTATGAAATACCAATAACATAACACGGATAAGTTTGATAATAAAACATTGCTTCAAATAACTTTAAAAAGCTGTCCCCTTGTCAGAAACTACCTTTTTCAGGTTTAACAAAGGTATATTGCTAACAAACTGAACAGGCTAATCACTATCGAATAACGGCCGACTAGTGTTTTGGAAGTAGTACGATTCTTAAACGATGGAGCGCTGCCGCACTTTGATCCAAGACTTCGAACATATCTCATATTTTGGAAACATTGTTTGATCTAAGAGCGTTTACACGGCAACATTTTATGTCAAATGTCACTTTGTTCCAAGCTTGGATCTAACAATGTTACCGTGTAAACAGGGCTTTAGACATTGGGATTGATTTATGAATATGACAATTTAAAACATATTTTAAAATGTGATAAATATGTGTTGCAATATTCCCAGATGACAATAGCTAAAGATTTGTCTCACCTGCTCACTTCTGACAATAATGGTGTAGTATGTATATGGAAAGTTATTGGAAAAATATCTGAAAATAATAAACTAACCAGCTTTGTAAAAAACAAATATGCATTTGTTAATGTAATACCTAAATACATTAAGAAAATTCAATATGTAGTTAACATCGATAATAAACGACTATCTTATCCAACGATAAGCACATTTTATCGAAGGCTACGTAAGCAAAAATGGGAAAAATTGGTATCAATGGATTCCATATCATTATTTGTACTTTTAATACATTTTCAGATGATTTTGGGAAGCTTGTCATCGTTTGAAATATTGTAAATGTTGAATAGTTCAGAGATCTTTGGCATTTAGATTAATATTATAACACTAATTCTGGTTTAAATAATTATTTATTGTATAATTATTATAAATAAAGAATAACCATTTTACATTAAATAAAACACACCACAATGCTTGAGTATAGTATTGTTTCTTTCTTATAATAATTAATTTTCTTCATAAAATTAAAGGTAATCATACAACTGTCTTCGTAGCGGTTCAATATAATTCAATAATTAAATCATCGACTTTGGGCCCTAGCAGACTGCCAGGGCTTATAATCTGAATTGATGGTTGACAATGATTAAGCATTGTGCACTATATTATGGAGAATTCAAATTCAATAAATCTTAAATCAACATAAAATGAAAAACCTCTATTCTGGAGGTTTATACTATTCCACTAAGATGGAAAATAATTAATAATAATAATAACAATGAAACAGGATACAAGGATACAAGTTTGTTTGTCGCTTAGTAAAATTTGAGAGAAAGCGAAGATAGATTTTGTTTATTGATTAAGAGTACTGTTGCTGCCATTGATCTTTTATGAACAAACTTTTGTAGCCAATGAAAATCGATGGATAAATATACTGCAGGGAAGTTACTGGGGATGGGCACTCATGTTGAATGTTGAAATTTATAGCCTACAGTTTGAAGTACTTTAACTTTGATTAGGCCGGTCTATGCATATTTCCATCTCCGCCATAAGTATCTCCCTGGGTCTTTTTCTTTCTTCTACTCTACCTCTACTACAGAGCAAACAGCGTGGGGTCAGCAATGTCAATCAATGCACGTGAGTCGTGTAGTATTAGGTGGTGGCGCAAGAGAGCAGTAGCGTCTTGATACAGACTAATTCCAATCTTACTGAAACGCAGGTGAAAAGGATCCAACACCCAACAAATCAGATTCTAACACACACACCAAAATCAGATCCGCCTGATTTAAAGAGCCGCATGTTGAAGTAGGATCGTTCGGTAAACCATCATGGTTGAAGGCAGGTACAGTGCTGAATGAGCTTACATACAAAAAATAAAAGTATTACTTACTTCATTCAATACGTAAAATTTAATGGGAACCAATATTACTTGGTCAGAGATCTGAAAAATGAGCTAAAAGTTCTTTCTACACCAATATTTTAATTTTGATTAAATAAATAAGGCAATTTTTAAAGATGCTATTGTTACATTAAAAATTTAATTATTCATTTATTTATCGATAAAAACAAAGTTTTGTTCGTTTAATCCAGCTTGCTTTTATTTTTCTTTGTTCAACAAATTCATACTAATAAACCTATGTTTTGTTCTTTGTTAAGTTATCTTTTATTTTGTTTTCCGTTTCATACATGTAATTCTGTTTAGAGGTCACAATTAATTTAATACTGAGTGATATTCACATACTCTCTGAATACCTCTGAATTTCTTATAGAGTTTAATAAAAGTAATAAGTTGGTTATCAATATATAGTAGTTAGCTGAAAGGTAAGGTCCGTCCATGAGCTGCAAAGCCCGCTGGGCACTAAGCGCAAAATCACGCGGAGAGGTAGAAATACATTGGGTATAGGAGCAATGGACATGAGTTGCTAGTGACGACCGGATGTTCTGGATTAGTCCGATAGGCCCTGGAGCTGACCTAGTATCGGTCGGCTTTTCGCCGCTCAAGCGGTCTCCAAGTACATTGTTTTCAAAGGGGCAGTGCACATGAGCCGCTGCGTCCTTTTCTGTCTTCCTCTTTCATACGGGTAGTTTTAAGTAACATAATTATTAATTTCATTTCTATCATTTAACTTTAAATGTTATTAGATAACCGATTTAAATTATTATTTATTATATTGATGATTTTGTATTAATATCAATGGGGAATTGATTATATTTGTAGTTTGAGATATTAATCTTTAATAAGTTATCACTCATTTTATTTAATTAATTTTCTGTAGGATGATTGGTAATAAGATTTTCAGTCAAATATTCTTTACTAGGACAGCCAATGTTTCGATCCAAACATGATGATCTTCGACAGGGCTAAAAGAGAACAAATTTATGAGCAGCATGTCAAGTGTCCATTTCAGATGAGGTTAATTACAGATAGTAACAACAAGAATTAACGAAATAACGAAAAAAAATCTCACTGTAGGCTTAATATGACATGGATACTTATGAAATATATTAATTATATAAAAGATAATAAAAATATATATGAATACTTAAATTATATAATAATAATAATTAGCTGATTAACTTTTTTATAAAAAATGTGGATCTTCTTCAGTTGAGAGTAATACACAGGCTGAGGGAAAAATTATCAGGTACGAAAAAAATGTGGATCTTCTTCGGTTGAGAGTAATACACAGGCTGAGGGAAAAATTATCAGGTAAGAGGTGGTAGGGATTTGTTTTCCGACTTCAAAAGCTTTGAGTTGCCCCAAAATAAACCTTTGACCTTTGATAAACAAAAACATAAAGTCAGCAAAGTAATCCCTACCACCTCTTTCCTTATAATTTTTCACTCAGTATATGTATTACTCTTGACTAAAACAGTAAATTTCAGATTTTATTTTACCATATTAACCAGCTACTTATTCAAGTATTTATATATATTTTTACTATATTCTATATAATTATTTGATTTTATAACTAACCATGTCATGTAAAAACACTATCAGTGGGATTTCATTTTATTATTTTGGTACTTCTTATTGTTTCTATCTGTAATAAATCTCATCTTCCCTCAAATTTATGATCATAGTGTTAGAAGAACCTTTTAAATATCTCTCATTGTTAAATGGGTGAACCCAATGCCTTGTATTACATTCATCAATGTATGTGTACACCAATAAGTTGTGAATGTAAAAGAAGTAAGTTAAGCTTTTTGTAAGAAAAAAACAACTAATGAAAAACTGTTTTTTAATAAATTTGAACATGTTTTCGATCCGTCTTAGAAACAACAATACACTCATAGTCCTAAGAAAAAAAAATACAGGGTATCAAAGAACGAACTATGCCTATATAATTATCACCCCTATGCCTAGTTTTTGTTCTTGATTACTGATAGAAACAATAAGAAGTACCAAAATGAAATCCCATTGATGGTATGTTTACATAACTTGGTTACTTATAAAATCAAATTATTGTATAGAATATGTGTACACGGCAATGTATGTTTTATTTTTAGACAATAATTTTTGGTGCCTTAGAAAGCGAGTTCAATGTCATCAGTAAGGTTACGAATTCAAATTATTTCATTAAAACATGTATTTTGATAACAATAAAGTTAGCTTGCTTGCTACAAGAACCGTACACTAGGTTAAATAAAACATATGACTTTCCACTGAGCTATCGAGTAATAATAATAAACTACTATTATTACTACAAAATAACTAAATTATCACAAATAAACACATAAGCTTGGACTAGGTCCTTCAGCTAAGCTCAGACTAAGAGAACAAAAGTTGAAATCATCTGAAAATGTTGACTAAAATATAATAAAATAAAAAAAATACATTATTATACACTATGATTTCCATTATTATTATTATCACTGGCGCAACAACCCACTTAGTGAGTCAAGGCCTCCTTAAGACGATTGCCCCATCGCTCCCTATCCTGCGCAGCCGCAGTCCAATTCCGAGCACCTAGAAGATGTCTTGAATCCTTTGCGACTCCATCTGTCCACCGAAGTTTCGGTCTTCCGACACCTCTCGACCCATAGGTTTTGTCGGACATCATTTTCCTTGGAATGCTCTGTTCCGGCATTCTGGCAACGTGGCCAGCCCATCTAAGCCTTCCAATGCGGATGACTCTAATAATGTCTGGTTGCCCATAGAGCATTTGAAGCTCCAAGTTGTTTCGTGATCTCCAATTTCCGCCTACTTTTTTCGGACCGTAGATTCAGCGCAGAATTTTTCTCTCGAAAACAAGGAGCCTCTGCTGGTCAGAACTCGAGATGGTCCAAGTCTCAGAGCCATACATCAAAACGGGGCAAATCAGGGTTTTATACAATCTTACTTTAGTTATTTTCGTGTGATAGGGACTTCGGAAGAGGTGACCCAATCCGAAGAAGCTTCTGTTCGCCAGCATTATCCTCCTTTTAATCTCTGCTGACGTATCGTTATTCACATTAACCTGTGAGCCGAGATAGACAAATTCCTCTACCTTTTCGAAGTGGTAGGTTCCTATAGTAACCCATTCCTTCTGATAGACCCTCTCGCCTGATACCATGAACTTGGTCTTTTCCGGATTTATTCCTAGACCCAGTCTCCTAGCTGAAGCCTCTAGGGCCATAAATGCTTCTTTGACTGCCTGAAAGGACCGTCCCACAATATCGATGTCGTCGGCATAGGCCAGGATCTGGACAGTTCTATTAAAGATAGTGCCTGCTGTCTGAATGCCGGATTCTCTAACCACTTTCTCCAAAGCAAGGTTAAACAGGAGGCATGCCAAGGCATCACCCTGCCTCACCCCTTTTCCGGAAACAAACACTTCCGAGAGTCCTCCCTGGATACAAACCATGCATTCCACACCCGTCATAGTTAATTGTGTGAGACGTATTAGCTTCCTTGGAATGTTGAGCTCTTCCATTGCCTTATATAGTGCTGGCCTATCGAGACTGTCATAAGCTGCTTTAAAATCGACAAAAAGATGGTATGTTTGCATCTGATATTCTCTACCTTTCTCAAGAATTTGCCTTAGAGAGAATATTTGGTCTGAGGTAGATTTACCACCCCGAAAGCCGCACTGATAGGGACCAAGTTCACATTCTGCGTAGGGTTTTAGCCTCTGAAACAAGATATTGTTTCCAAGATAAAGATGATTTCCATTACCTATTAAAATTATTATCTGTAGATCATAGACTGTAGATAATTTTAACCATAAATAAGTATACACAAAAACAAAACTACCTAAACATTCTCACTAAAAATATTATTCATGTTTATCCATTATCTTTAATGATTAAACATCGATGTTATTATCAAAACAATTATGTTGAATTTTACTATTTTTTTTCCTAAATATCGATGTTATTGTCTAAACATCGATGTTAAAATATACTTGTTTTTGTCATAAACATCGATGTTAAAAAATATTTGTTGTTCACCAAAACATCGATGTTATTGTCTAACATCGATGTTAAACTATACTTGTATTTATCCAAAAGATCGATGTATCTATCAAAACAATTCTGTTGAAATACACTTGTTTTTTTTCAAAACATCGATGTTAAAACATCTTTGTTTTTATCCAAAACATCGATGTTAAAAATTCTCGTTTTTGTTAAAAACATTGATGTTAAAAAATATTCTTTGTTCACCAAAACATCGATGTTATTGTCTAAACATCGATGTTAAAATATACTTGTTTTTGTTCAAAACATCGATGTTAAAACATATTTGTTTATATCCAAAACATCGATGTCATTGTCTAAACATCGATGTTAAAATATTTTTTTTTGTTTAAAACATCGATGTTAAAATTTACTTGTTTTTGTTCGAAACATCGATGTTAAGACATATTTGTTTTCCTCCAAAACATCGATGTTAAAAATTCTCGTTTTTGTTAAAAACATTGATGTTAAAAAATATTTTTTGTTCAGCAAAACATCGATGTTATTGTCTAAACATCGATGTTAAAATTTACTTGTTTTTGTTCGAAACATCGATGTTAAGACATATTTGTTTTCCTCCAAAACATCGATGTTATTATCAAAACAATTATGTTGAATTTTACTAGTTTTAGTCCTAAATATCGATGTTATTGTCTAAACATTGATGTTAAAATATAATTGTTATTGTTGGAAACATCGATGTTAAAAAACATTTGTTGTTCACCAAAACATCGATGTTATTGTCTAACATCGATGTTAAACTATACTTGTGTTTATCCAAAAGATCGATGTATCTATCAAAACAATTCTGTTGAAATACATTTGTTTTTTTTTCAAAACATCGATGTTAAAACATATTTGTTTTTATCCAAAACATCGATGTTAAAAATTCTCGTTTTTGTTAAAAACATTGATGTTAAAAAATATTTTTTGTTCACCAAAACATCGATGTTATTGTCTAAACATCGATGTTAAAATATACTTGTTTTTGTTCAAAACATCGATGTTAAAACATATTTGTTTATATCCAAAACATCGATGTCATTGTCTAAACATCGATGTTAAAATATTTTTTTTAGTTTAAAACATCGATGTTAAAATTTACTTGTTTTAGTTCGAAACATCGATGTGAAGACATATTTGTTTTCCTCCAAAACATCGATGTTATTATCAAAACAATTATGTTGAATTTTACTAGTTTTTGTCCTAAATATCGATGTTATTGTCTAAACATCGATGTTAAAATATACTTGTTTTTGTCATAAACATCGATGTTAAAAAATATTTGTTGTTCACCAAAACATCGATGTTATTGTCTAACATCGAAGTTAAACTATACTTGTATTTATCCAAAAGATCGATGTATCTATCAAAACAATTCTGTTGAAATACACTTGTTTTTTTTTTCAAAACATCGATGTTAAAACATATTTGTTTTTATCCAAAACATCGATGTTAAAAATTCTCGTTTTTGTTAAAAACATTGATGTTAAAAAATATGTTTTGTTCACCAAAACATCGATGTTATTGTCTAAACATCGATGTTAAAATATACTTGTTGTTCAAAACATCGATGTTAAACTATACTTGTATTTATCCAAAAGTTCGATGTATTTATCAAAACAATTATGTTGAAATACACTTGTTTTTTTTTCAAAACATCGATGTTAAAACATATTTGTTTTTATCCAAAACATCGATGTTAAAAATACTTATTTTTGTTAAAAACATTGATGTTAAAAAATATTTTTTGTTCACCAAAACATCGATGTAATTGTCTAAACATCGATGTTAAAATATAATTGTTTTTGCCTTAAACATCGATGTTAAAACATATTTGTTTATATCAAAAACATCGATGTCATTGTCTAAACATCGATGTTAAAAAATATTTTTTGTTCACCAAAACATCGATGTTATTGTCTAGACATCGATGTTAAAATATACTTGTTTTTGTTCAAAACATCGATGTTAAAACATATTTGTTTATATCCAAAACATTGATATCATTGTCTAAACATCGATGTTAAAATGTTTTGTTTTTGTTTAAAACATCGATGTTAAAATTTACTTGTTTTTGTTCGAAACATCGATGTTAAGACATATTTGTTTTCCTCCAAAACATCGATGTTATTATCAAAACAATTATGTTGAATTTTACTAGTTTTTTTCCTAAATATCGATGTTATTGTCTAAACATCGATGTTAAAATATACTTGTTTTTGTCATAAACATCGATGTTAAAAAATGTTTGTTGTTCACCAAAACATCGATGTTATTGTCTAACATCGATGTTAAACTATACTTGTATTTATCCAAAAGATCGATGTATCTATCAAAACAATTCTGTTGAAATACACTTGTTTTTTTTTCAAAACATCGATGTTAAAACATATTTGTTTTTATCCAAAACATCGATGTTAAAAATTCTCGTTTTTGTTAAAAACATTGATGTTAAAAAATATTCTTTGATCACCAAAACATCGATGTTATTGTCTAAACATCGATGTTAAAATATACTTGTTTTTGTTCAAAACATCGATGTTAAAATATTTTTTTATTGTTCACTAAAACATCGATGTTATTGTCTAGACATCGATGTTAAAATATACTTGTTTTTGTTCAAAACATCGATGTTAAAACATATTTGTTTATATCCAAAACATCGATGTCATTCCCTAAACATCGATGTTAAAATTTTTTTTTTTGTTTAACACATCGATGTTAAAATTTACTTGTTTTAGTTCGAAACATCGATGTTAAGACATATTGGTTTTCCTCCAAAACATCGATGTTATTATCAAAACAATTATGTTGAATTTTACTAGTTTTAGTTCTAAATATCGATGTTATTGTCTAAACATCGATGTTAAAATATACTTGTTTTTGTCATAAACATCGATGTTAAAAAACATTTGTTGTTCACCAAAACATCGATGTTATTGTCTAACATCGATGTTAAACTATACTTGTGTTTATCCAAAAGATCGATGTATCTATCAAAACAATTCTGTTGAAATACATTTGTTTTTTTTTCAAAACATCGATGTTAAAACATATTTGTTTTTATCCAAAACATCGATGTTAAAAATTCTCATTTTTGTTAAAAACATTGATGTTAAAAAATATTTTTTGTTCACCAAAACATCGATGTTATTGTCTAAACATCGATGTTAAAATATACTTGTTTTTGTTCAAAACATCGATATTAAAACATATTTTTTTATATCCAAAACATCGATGTCACTGTCTAAACATCGATGTTAAAATATTTTTTTTAGTTTAAAACATCGATGTTAAAATTTACTTGTTTTAGTTCGAAACATCGATGTGAAGACATATTTGTTTTCCTCCAAAACATCGATGTTATTATCAAAACAATTATGTTGAATTTTACTAGTTTTTGTCCTAAATATCGATGTTATTGTCTAAACATCGATGTTAAAATATACTTGTTTTTGTCATAAACATCGATGTTAAAAAATATTTGTTGTTCACCAAAACATCGATGTTATTGTCTAACATCGAAGTTAAACTATACTTGTATTTATCCAAAAGATCGATGTATCTCTCAAAACAATTCTGTTGAAATACACTTGTTTTTTTTTCAAAACATCGATGTTAAAACATATTTGTTTTTATCCAAAACATCGATGTTAAAAATTCTCGTTTTTGTTAAAAACATTGATGTTAAAAAATATGTTTTGTTCACAAAAACATCGATGTTATTGTCTAAACATCGATGTTAAAATATACTTGTTTTTGTTCAAAACATCGATGTTAAACTATACTTGTATTTATCCAAAAGATCGATGTATCTATCAAAACAATTCTGTTGAAATATATTTGTTTTTTTTTCAAAATATCGATGTTAAAACATATTTGTTTTTATCCAAAACATCGATGTTAAAAATTCTCGTTTTTGTTAAAAACATTGATGTTAAAAAATATTTTTTGTTCACCAAAACATCGATGTTATTGTCTAAACATCGATGTTAAAATATACTTGTTTTTGTTCAAAACATCGATGTTAAAACATATTTGTTTATATCCAAAACATCGATGTCATTGTCTAAACATCGATGTTAAAATATTTTTTTTAGTTTAAAACATCGATGTTAAAATTTACTTGTTTTAGTTCGAAACATCGATGTTAAGACATATTTGTTTTCCTCCAAAACATCGATGTTATTATCAAAACAATTATGTTGAATTTTACTAGTTTTTGTCCTAAATATCGATGTTATTGTCTAAACATCGATGTTAAAATATACTTGTTTTTGTCATAAACATCGATGTTAAAGAATATTTGTTGTTCACCAAAACATCGATGTTATTGTCTAACATCGATGTTAAACTATACTTGTATTTATCCAAAAGATCGATGTATCTATCAAAACAATTCTGTTGAAATACACTTGTTTTTTTAACATCGATGTTAAAACATATTTGTTTTTATCCAAAACATCGATGTTAAAAATTCTCGTTTTTGTTAAAAACATTGATGTTAAAAAATATTTTTTGTTCAGTAAAATATCGATGTTATTGTCTTAACATCGATGTTAAACTATACTTGTTTTTGTTCCAAACATCGATGTTAAAACATATTTGTTATATCCAAAACATCGATGTCATTGCCTAAACATCGATGTTAAAATTTTTTTTTTGTTTAACACATCGATGTTAAAATTTACTTGTTTTTGTTCGAAACATCGTTTTAAGACATATTTGTTTTCGTCCAAAACATCGATGTTATTATCAAAACAATTATTTTGAATTTTACTAGTTTTTGTCCTAAATATCGATGTTATTGTCTAAACACCGAAGTTAAAATATACTTGTTTTGTCATAAACATCGATGTTAAAAAATATTTGTTGTTTACCAAAACATCGATGTTATTGTCTAACATCGATGTTAAACTATACTTGTATTTATCCAAAAGATCGATGTAACTATCAAAACAATTTTGTTGAAATACATTTGTTTTTTTTTCAAAATATCGATGTTAAAACATATTTGTTTTTATCCAAAACATCGATGTTAAAAATTCTCGTTTTTGTTAAAAACATTGATGTTAAAAAATATTTTTTGTTCACCAAAACATCTATGTTATTGTTTAAACATCGATGTTAAAATATACTTGTTTTTGTTCAAAACATCGATGTTAAACTATACTTGTATTTATCCAAAAGATCGATGTATCTATCAAAACAATTCTGTTGAAATATATTTGTTTTTTTTTCAAAATATCGATGTTAAAACATATTTGTTTTTATCCAAAACATCGATGTTAAAAATTCTCGTTTTTGTTAAAAACATTGATGTTAAAAAATATTTTTTGTTCACCAAAACATCGATGTTATTGTCTAAACATCGATGTTAAAATATACTTGTTTTTGTTCAAAACATCGATGTTAAAACATATTTGTTTATATCCAAAACATCGATGTCATTGTCTAAACATCGATGTTAAAATATTTTTTTTAGTTTAAAACATCGATGTTAAAATTTACTTGTTTTAGTTCGAAACATCGATGTTAAGACATATTTGTTTTCCTCCAAAACATCGATGTTATTATCAAAACAATTATGTTGAATTTTACTAGTTTTTGTCCTAAATATCGAAGTTATTGTCTAAACATCGATGTTAAAATATACTTGTTTTTGTCATAAACATCGATGTTAAAGAATATTTGTTGTTCACCAAAACATCGATGTTATTGTCTAACATCGATGTTAAACTATACTTGTATTTATCCAAAAGATCGATGTATCTATCAAAACAATTCTGTTGAAATACACTTGTTTTTTTAACATCGATGTTAAAACATATTTGTTTTTATCCAAAACATCGATGTTAAAAATTCTCGTTTTTGTTAAAAACATTGATGTTAAAAAATATTTTTTGTTCAGTAAAATATCGATGTTATTGTCTTAACATCGATGTTAAACTATACTTGTTTTTGTTCAAAACATCGATGTTAAAACATATTTGTTATATCCAAAACATCGATGTCATTGCCTAAACATCGATGTTAAAATTTTTTTTTTGTTTAACACATCGATGTTAAAATTTACTTGTTTTTGTTCGAAACATCGTTTTAAGACATATTTGTTTTCGTCCAAAACATCGATGTTATTATCAAAACAATTATTTTGAATTTTACTAGTTTTTGTCCTAAATATCGATGTTATTGTCTAAACACCGAAGTTAAAATATACTTGTTTTGTCATAAACATCGATGTTAAAAAATATTTGTTGTTTACCAAAACATCGATGTTATTGTCTAACATCGATGTTAAACTATACTTGTATTTATCCAAAAGATCGATGTAACTATCAAAACAATTTTGTTGAAATACATTTGTTTTTTTTTCAAAATATCGATGTTAAAACATATTTGTTTTTATCCAAAACATCGATGTTAAAAATTCTCGTTTTTGTTAAAAACATTGATGTTAAAAAATATTTTTTGTTCACCAAAACATCTATGTTATTGTTTAAACATCGATGTTAAAATATACTTGTTTTTGTTCAAAACATCGATGTTAAACTATACTTGTATTTATCCAAAAGATCGATGTATTTATCAAAACAATTATGTTGAAATACACTTGTTTTTTTTTCAAAACATCGATGTTAAAACATATTTGTTTTTATCCAAAACATCGATGTTAAAAATACTTATTTTTGTTAAAACATTGATGTTAAAAAATATTTTTTGTTCACCAAAACATCGATGTAATTGTCTAAACATCGATGTTAAAATATAATTGTTTTTGTCTTAAACATCGATGTTAAAACATATTTGTTTATATCAAAAACATCGATGTCATTGTCTAAACATCGATGTTAAAATATTTTTTTTTGTTCACCAAAACATCGATGTTATTGTCTAGACATCGATGTTAAAATATACTTGTTTTTGTTCAAAACATCGATGTTAAAACATATTTGTTTATATCCAAAACATTGATATCATTGTCTAAACATCGATGTTAAAATGTTTTGTTTTTGTTTAAAACATCGATGTTAAAATTTACTTGTTTTTGTTCGAAACATCGATGTTAAGACATATTTGTTTTCCTCCAAAACATCGATGTTATTATCAAAACAATTATGTTGAATTTTACTAGTTTTTTTCCTAAATATCGATGTTATTGTCTAAACATCGATGTTAAAATATACTTGTTTTTGTCATAAACATCGATGTTAAAAAATATTTGTTGTTCACCAAAACATCGATGTTATTGTCTAACATCGATGTTAAACTAAACTTGTATTTATCCAAAAGATCGATGTATCTATCAAAACAATTCTGTTGAAATACACTTGTTTTTTTTTCAAAACATCGATGTTAAAACATATTTGTTTTTATCCAAAACATCGATGTTAAAAATTGTCGTTTTTGTTAAAAACATTGATGTTAAAAAATATTCTTTGTTCACCAAAACATCGATGTTATTGTCTAAACATCGATGTTAAAATATACTTGTTTTTGTTCAAAACATCGATGTTAAAACATATTTGTTTATATCCAAAAAGTAGGTATAATACGGGAACTGAGGGAGGAAGATGGTCCCCACCCGTGTCTGGAAGCGGTTTTCCTTTGTCGGCATAAGGGGGCAGAGGGTTTGCTAGACCCGCAACACAGGTGTTAAGTGGATGTAAATTTATGTAAAACGTATGCAAATGTCAAATAAATGTGAGTTAATTATTGTCGAGGGGAGGCGCTCCTCTTCAGTTTATTTAAATACATATATGTCAAATTAAGGAAAATTTATATATTGGTGGACCGCTCCTCTCCAGTTGATTATGCAAAAAGTATATAAGTTAATTATTGCTGAAGGGACATGATTCCAGTTTATTTAAATACATATATGTTAAGCTTTAAAGGTTGGGGCTGTTGTAAATGTCAAATAAATGTGAGTTAATTATTGTCGAGGGGAGGCGCTCCTCTTCAGTTTATTTAAATACATATATGTCAAATTAAGGAAAATTTATATATTGGTGGACCGCTCCTCTCCAGTTGATTATGCAAAAAGTATATGAGTTAATTATTGCTGAGGGGACATGATTCCAGTTTATTTAAATACATATATGTTAAGCTTTAAAGGTTGGAGCTGTCTGGTCATACAAATGTGAATAATAATACGATGTGTGATATTAAATGTCAACAATTCCTGAAATGAATGTATATATGATGAGATTTACGTTCCGTGTGTGAACGTTTTAATGTTGTGATGAGGCCTGTCTGGTAAGTAAGAAGAAAATGTAAATGTAAAAGACGATGACAGACGAATATTTAATACCTCATTAAACAAAATAGCATGCTAAACCATAAAGATGATAAAATTATTAGGTATCTTCTTCTCGTATCTCCCCACCCCAAGAAAGGACTATAAGAGTCACAGCAAATGTACATCCAGCATAGTGGAGTTCTTTGCAGAGCAATCGTAAGTATTGAATTTCTTAGATAATGCCAATTGTGAATAGAGGACATAATAATAATTTATCTCGCTATCGTTGTGTGAAAACGATCTTTATAAGTGTAAATGCTTTTGTCGCGTTAGGAGAAGAACCGTCTGAGAATAATTCATGTTTAGTACCCGTTTGTTTAAACTGTGCACATAGTGAATTAGAGGCGGAAGAATTAGAGAACGGGATATTAACATCAAATCATTATATACTTTTAAGAACTGAAGCTATTGGCTTAACATATAGAGATCGTTGTATAATTTGCGAAAACAGTCTTTCCATTTCAAGAGCTTTATCAGAATGTAGACACTGTATGAAGCTGTTCGATCTTGGCTATAATTTAGATTCATGAGGTAAACAATGAAGTAAACTGTCACACTGAGTATTTTATGTAGTATGTTTTCAAAATTTCGATTTGTATTTTAGATGGCATTATTTGTTGAATTCGATAGCCTAGAATAGGGACTGTATCGAATCCTTCATATAGAGAATAGGAGAGCCACTCTACAAAAACTCGAGAGCGAAACGTTTGAAACAATCTTGCCAACATACATGCTACCGCCGCTAAGAAATTTTCGAGGGCCGGGACTGTTGTCAATATTCACAATTGACAATATAAAACAATATGCTATACTTACATCTTAATATATAATATAATTGGTAAGAGAACGCAATTTAACTATTGAATTTATTTAATGTTTTTGTTACTGAACTTCCTGAATTCCCTTTACAGATGTCACTAATCAAAAAATGGAACAGTTTACCCATTTATAAAAGAATTGGAGAATTGGAAAAAGGTAAAAAATATCTGATAAAACATTTATCAAAAACTAAAACGGAGTATGGTAATTGCATACAGGCTATACTAGATTCAGGCGAAAACGGAATTTTATTCAAAACTTTCCTTCCCGAACGTTATCTCCAATGCATATCCGATGAGGATTTACAGCAATACAAGAGTGGTAAGTAAGTTTTAATAGAAACTTAAATTTTTATATTTTATAAAATTAACACTAGCAATTGTTTTAGGTGATGCCTTTCTATCATATGAGGGCGAAATAAATAAAAGTTACATCATCACTTTCCACAAAACAACCTAAGTAAGGATTAACATAAGTACTTAAAATGAATAATTATTTGTGTGCAAAATGTGGGCTTTTACTAAACAACTGGAAACATAAATGCAAATGGTCATATGTGGTATGTAAAATGTGTGGTAGAGAATGCAGCGAAAAAAATTATAAAAGACATATAAAAACATGCGATGCTCTCAAATTAAATATAGAGAACGAAGCGAACACATCGAAAAAAATGCAGTTTATTCCCCCATTTAAAAAAAGAAAATATGTGGTCTTTGACAAGTGCTTACGGGAACAATCATTATCGGATGAAAATAACATTATTAAAACAGCTATCGGTGATACGGTTGTAGACATTTATATTAAAAATGATAAGGTTAATTATATACCAAATGAATTTCTGGAAGATGTTGAAATTAAATTAAGTAATATTTTAAATGAATATCTTATGAAGTGGAATACTATAAAAATTATGATTTTATTAGAATGTACTTACAAAAAAGGTGTTGAGGGAAATCAAATCGAGCGCACCGATATTAATTTTAAAACAAAAATGGAAACTTTAGACAAATCTAGTAACTTGGAAGAATTTATAATAGACTCATATAATAAAATCCTAGTAGAAATAGATGAATTTATGGGGAAGGGATCAGGATGGATTTTCGTATCTACAAATTATCTATGTTTACGCTTAACAAAATATACACCCTTGAATGCCAACGGATTCATCGAACTTCCAAAATCTATTCAAAATAAACACGCAGTAATTAATGTAAAAAATAAAGATAGTGACGATTGTTTCCGACTAGCAATTCTAAGTAAAGTTATCGGTTCCAACGATCCAAAATCTTACGAGAATATACAGAGTATTTATTCTTTTGATGGCATTTCATATCCCACTTCATTTAAAGACATTTCAAAATTTGAAAAGGTTAACAATGTATCTATTAATGTATTTGCTTTAGATCATAATAACAAAATTTATCCTTTACGAATCAGTAACAAAGAAATTTATAAGGAATGTTTCGATCTTCTATTGTTAGGACAAGATAATAATAGTCACTACTGTTTAATAGTCAACTTGCCGAGACTAGTTTACTCACAAATCACTCATGGTCATCATTCTTATCTCATTTGCCGCAGATGTTTTAAGTATTATCCGAAAGACTATATTACGCGTAAAGGTAAAAATGCTTTTGAGCGCTTAAAAGATCACGAACTGTTTTGCAAGCGACAGAGACCTGTTAGAAGTGAATTTCCCAAAGACGATTATATTAAATTTAAAAATGTTGAATTTACACAGGATATCAAAATTGTAGTATATGCTGATTTTGAAACATTATTAGTGCCCATCGCAGGTTCAAATCCAAACCCTCAATCATCTTGGACACGCTCTTTACAAAGCCATGAGGTTTTCTGTGCAGCACTCATGGTAAAATCTTCCATTCCCGGATTTGACAGCGAACCCGTTGTTTACACCGGTAGTGATTGTATGATCAATTTTATGAAAACCTTACAATCTTTAGCTCTTAAAGCTGATGAAATATACAATAATGTAATTCCTATCGAAACATTAAGTAAAGAACAAAAACAGTTGTTTGATACTACGAATACATGTGTTTTATGTGCGAACGAATTGGGCGAGGGCGATAGAGTAAAACACCATTGTCACATCACATCTAAGTTTATTGGAGCTGCACACAATTCATGTAATTTACAGGCTAGTAAACCGAACTTTATACCCGTGTTTATCCACAATTTTTCCAATTTCGATTCCCACTTTATAGTTAAATATCTTGGAATAGATGAGGGTGATGTTGAAATAATTCCGAGCAATAGTGAAAAATATATGTCTATTACTAAAACCTTTAAAGGCTGTAAAACTAAAATCAGATTTGTCGATTCATATAAGTTTTTATCATCTAGTTTAGAAACTCTAGTTAACAATATGAAATCTGATTCAGTAAATCTCTGCCACACATTTCCACATTTAAAACAGTTCATAGACGATGAATACAAACTTTCTTTAATCAGTCAAAAAGGTATCTATCCATATAATTATATGGACTCTTATGATAAACTTGAAGAAAAGCAATTACCTCAAAAGAATAGTTTTTATAATTCGCTTACTAACAAGCACATTAGTGATAAAGATTACACACATGCACAATTAGTTTGGTCAACATTTAACATTAAAAATATGAAAGAATATACAGAACTTTATATTAGAACCGATGTAATTTTGCTTTGTGAAGTGTTCGAAACTTTTCGAAGTCTTTCTTTAAAAATATACGGATTAGATCCGGCTTGGTGCTATACACTCCCACAATTAGCATGGAATGCGATGTTGCGAATGACAAAAATAAAACTTATGTTGTTAAAAGATTTAGATATGATTCTCTTTATTGAAAAGGGGCTACGAGGTGGCCTTGTCCAAGTTGTTACTCGACACGCTATAGCAAACAACCCCTATATCAATGGTTATAATGCTGAAAAAGCAAACAGTTACATACTTTATGTAGATGTAAACAATTTGTATGGCTATGCGATGGCTCAATCTCTTCCATACGATAATTTTGAATGGGTAGAAGATGATATTAATGTATTAGAAGTGTCTGAAAACTCTGAATTTGGCTATATACTAGACGTTGACGTCTCATATCCTCCGGAACTTCATGATTCTCATTCACAGTTCCCATTACTAGCTGAATCGAGGGCTCCACCTCGAAGTAAATATAATAAATTAATGACTACATTTCTCTCGAAATCTCATTATATTACACACTATGAAAATTTAAAACAGGCAGTAAAACTCGGACTGAAAGTAGAGAAGATTAATCGTATTTTAAAATTCAGTCAAAAGAAATGGCTAGTGCCGTATATTGAGATAAATTCACAACATAGATCTCGTGCTAAAACAACCTTTGAATCAGATTTCTACAAACTTATGGTAAACAGCGTGTTCGGTAAGAGTATGGAAAACATTCGTAATCGCGTAGACATACGAATTGTAACAGATGAGTCTAAATTAAATAAACTTGTTAAGAAACCAAACTTTAAAGATAGACAAATATTTGCTAAAAATGTTGTAGCAGTTTATTTGGATAAAGAAAAAATTGTTTTTAACAAACCAATTTATGTTGGTTTTACAATATTAGAATTAAGTAAAACTTTGATGTATGATTACCATTATAATGTATTTATAAAGAAATATGGCGTTGAAAATCTGAAATTATGTTACACTGATACAGATTCCTTCATATATCAAATAAATACCGATGATATCTACAATGATATTAAAAATGACTTGTATAATTATTTTGATACCAGCAACTATCCTCATTCGCATCATTGTTATTCCTGTGGAAATAAAAAGGTTGTAGGATTATTAAAGGATGAAACCGCAGGTGATCCAATAGTAGAGTTTGTAGGTTTGAGACCAAAGATGTATTCTTATGTTACAAATAATTGTATTGAAATAAAAAAGGCAAAAGGTGTAAAAAAGTGTGTTGTAAATGACTTTACTTTCGAAAAGTACAAACAAATATTATGTTCCAATGAAAGCATGTATTCATCGTTTCAAGCTATTCAATCAAAAAAACATTGTGTACAAACTGTGTTAATTAACAAAATGTCTTTAAATTCATTAGATGATAAACGTTTTATATTAGAAAATGGCATTGACACTGTTCCATATGGTCATCAATTATGTAAAGAAGAATTAGATTTAATCAATAAACCATAACATGGACATCAATTATGTATTGTTTTGTATTGTATTAATTTGTATGGTGGTTGGGAATAAATATAAACACGTTATTGTAAAAAAAATATATTTATTAATGTAAGGAAAATACATATATATATATTCAAACAATGTCACTTTTTTCAATCCAGCTTCCTTCTTTTAGCCCCCACCATTTCACATACAACTTATTTCCTTTCCTTTTCAAAATCTTGTCGATGAGATATACATCTGGATGTTTTACTTTTTGAAGCTCTTCAGTATAAAAGGATCCGCTGATAGGTTGACCTTTTAAATCTTCAAGTAAATAAGTATATGGATCCGTCTTCTGAATCTTGATTACTTTAAATATTTCACTTGACCAGTTTGGCTTGTAACCTTTTGAAAATGCTGTTTTTTGTTTAGATATCCTCACAAAATTGCCCTCTTCGAACTTCTGCTTTCGCACTTTAGTTCGAACAGTAGAATACACATTGTTTAACAAGTATTTTTCCGATTTAGTTGCATCAATTGGTCTCATACCAATGGTTTTATGAAATGATGAGTTATATTCTTGTAGGATCTGAGGTAAAATATCTAAAAACTTGTAATTTCCTCTCAAGCTAAATGCTTTCCACATTTTCCCCTTTAATGTTCTATTAAACCTTTCTACGATGGCAGCTTTCATATTGGAAAAGGTGGAATAATGATTAATAGAGTATTTTTTCATTAGTGATTTAAACTTAGAATTATAAAATTCTTTTCCTTGATCGCTTTGGATATTTCTCGGCGTTTGTTTACTCGAACGAAACACGCTCTCCATCGCTTTTGTTACATCATCCGCAGATTTCTTCTTTACTGGTACGGTCCATGCATATTTAGTAAAACAATCTATAACTGTTAATAAATATTTATATCCTTTATTTTCTCGAGCATAAGGTATCATTTCTACTAGATCAATCTGCCACAAGTCATTTATCCCTTTCAAAACAGTCTTTCTTCTAGGGTATATCTTGCGAGCTGGCTTATGTAATTCATTTACAATCGTTTTTTTTACTATTGATGAATCCATCTATAATTTTCTTTCAAGTACTTTTTTAAGATAGCCGAGTGTGACCACATCAGATTCCTTCACGGGTTCACCAACGTTTGTTATTCTCTTACCGAGAGCGTCATACATATTGTCAACTAAAGTCAAAGCGAGTCTGTTGAAGAATTCTTTTGTAACAACATCATAGTTGTTTATAGGTGGGGCGAAATTGACAAGTCGTTTTCTTCTCCCATCTATATAGCTACCGGGCCAATTTCTTAAATCGGTGTAGGTAACCGCTAGAGTATCACAATACACTTTATTAGTGACGTCATGAGCCGCAATTGGGTTTGCAACATTGATTATTCGTAAATTACGTGCATCAATGTCCTTTACAGACTTCAGTATGCTGAACGGAAAATACCGTTTTTTATACTTGGAATGATTTTTTCCTATGTGGGATCCGAACTTGTTTATCGTCATGTTTGTACTAAACTTGAGAGTATATAATCTTTAATATATAATATTTTCTTCTCGTAGTTCTTCAATTAATGACTCTATTTCGTTATGGTGTCCTTCATGTCCAGCATAAGCAGAGGCCATTAGCAGCTTTAGACGATCTACTAGCTCGTTTGGATCGTTCCAATACTCGTACAGAGGTTTATCAGCTCTCATAAGACCAGTTCCTCGTTTGTAAGTGTAAGAACGTAGGCTCCTGCTCGAAGCCGAGGAAGGGGGGCGAGGTTTTAAGGTTTGTGGTGGAAATAACTTGGATATTATATTTCTGTATTTGTCAGATCTGTTTCCAAACACCCCTTGTTCTTCACTATAACCTTTCTTGTGAGCATTGGTTGAGAGTAAAATGTTCTTATAATTATCCAAGTCGGGCTCGGTATAATCTTGAGGTTTTTTCAAGTAAAGTAACTGAAGCAATCCTGGTGTACCTTCATAAACCACTCCGTTAATGGATATATCATCGCTATTTGGTAACAGCTGAACATCGGTCGAATCTCCAATAGCCAATCCCCCAGAAGGCATAACTCTAATTCCATAACGAGAATCATGCGTTTTATCACCTTTCAACATCTTATCCAAGTATTCTCTTTGCAGGTTACCAAACGTCGCGAGGTGTTCCTTAAATTCGGCTTCTCCTTTTGGAGTTTTGGCGTATTCTTTGACTTGCTCTGATAGTGGATCGTCAGTCGCGTACTCACCGCTCTCATCTTCCTCCGATGATAATACGGGAATGGATAAGTGAGATAATGGTGTGTGCATAGTACTAGTTTTTGTTTCGTCGGATAAAAGTTGTGTAGCTTTTTTGTAATGAGGTGTTGTTTTCGGCAATAATGTCGATTTTCGATAAATACTAGCAGACTCTATTTCACTTTTATCTGGCGATTCATCCTTCATCCTTTTTACTTTTTTGGGAGTCACATCCGGTTTGGACTCTTTATTTAATGATTGTTTAATGTCTTCTAGAGGTTGAAGCACGGGTGTAAAAAATTCTTGACGGCCTTTTTCAATAGCCTGGAGACTACGCTTCAAGGCTTGAAATTTGTTTTTCAAAATCTCACTTGTTTTTATTATTTCACGAGTGACTTTCGGGTCCATGATTGTTAATGATAATTACAGCCGGGGATTGTTCTTTATATATCTACAATGTATGTGTCAATTCCTTTTCTAAAACGTCCATTGTTCAGGTCCCTACTCTTGTCAATAACGAGATAACCAAACGGTTCTTTCCAGCATAACGAGCACATGTCTTTAAAAAGAGTAAAACTTAAATCTGGTGTGCTGACGTGTTCATCATATATATGTTTCAAATTTAATTCATCTTGAGGAAAAACTATTAAAAAGTTAAAGTTACATCTGATAAGATGTCTCGGGGTACAAACATAACTTTGTGTTAAATAAAAGCAATCGAGGTTCATATGACGACCATAACTAAAGTATCGTTTAATTATATCCTGATCTTCCATAGTGACATCATCAAATATGCAGACAGAATTGGATTCAACTTTTTGAGGCAGTTCCTTCGCATCTTCGAATTCGTATAATTTTATTTCAGGAACTAGATTTATAACGCTTTTTAAATACTGGTATTTAGGTTGATGTAAAGTTTTTCCGAAAAGATACACATTTTTAAATTTTAAACCGTTAGGATTCAATAGCAGTCCAATCATAATATTGGTCTTTCCGCATCCGCTCGGACCACATATCGACGCTCGGATAGTGTTTGGTAATAATGAACTATGTCTCTCCTCCGATTGAGCTTCAATTGGGGAAAAGTTGTTGGTGGAGAAACGTTGTACTTGTTTAACTAATTTCATTGCGAATGCAAACTACTACATTTTCCCACCCTATATATATATATACTCTAGTTTTCCATTTTCTAAGTACAGTATGATGCGCAAGGCTCGCAACGGAAGAGGCCTCGTGAACAGTCTTATAAATAAGTTGCCGATTGAATTGCACCTTCCGGGATATCAGTATTGTGGACCGGGTACGAAACTAGAAAAACGCTTAATTGCTGGTGATAGAGGAATAAACGAGCTTGATAGAGCTTGTAAAGAACACGATATAGCTTATAACGTAAATAAGGATATGGAAAGTCGTAAACAAGCTGACAAGATTCTAGCTGATAAGGCTTGGAAACGAGTTAAAGCTCCAGATTCATCATGGGGAGAAAAAGCTGCGGCTTGGTTAGTAACAAATGTCATGAAAGCTAAAGGGAAAATGGGTTCAGGTTTAAAAAAGAAAAAGAAGATTAGTTTCAAAGAGTTGGTTAAATCTTCAAAGGTAGACGATGTATCATCTATTCTGAGAGCATCAAAAGTGGCATACAAAAAGGCTAAAATGAATTTACGTGGCAAGACGAAACCTTCACCGCCCAGGGTTCTCCCGCTGCCAAAGGAAGGGGGTTTTCTTCAATTTCTTGTACCGCTAATGGCGGGGCTTTCCGCTGTGGGATCTTTGACAGGAGGAGCCGCAAGTGTCGCCAAGGCAATCAATGAAGCTAAAGAAGCCAAACTAAAATTGGATGAGCAAAGGAGACATAATTTAGCTATGGAAGGTCAGAGAGTTGGAAGCGGACTTTATTTAAAACCGTATAAGAATGGCTACGGTCTGTTTATAACCCGACAAAAAAAATCTAAAAAAATATGACTACCAAATAAACCATTGAGCGATATTGAATTAAATCATTTAGCAAAAGTTTTAAATGTTCCAAATTTTCGAGGTGTATTTATGATTGATAATCTTCCTAAACATCCAAAAAAACATGAGTCAGCTATTGTGAATTTAAATACGAGTTTAGAACCTGGTTCTCATTGGGTCTGCTATGTAAAAAAAGGTAATGTTGTGAAATACTTTGATTCGTTTGGAAATTTAAAGCCACCGCCACAACTACTCGAATATTTTAAAGATTTAAAAATAACTTACAATAGACGACGTTATCAAAAGTGGAATACTCCGATTTGTGGACATCTCTGCTTAAAGTATTTAGACGAGGTTTCTCATAAATTTTGATCAGTCAATAATCATGAGCTATACAGTAACGTTTACAGGCAATTCCAGCGTTCTTCATGCCAACTTTTTACCACCGCTAGAATTAGAGTCAAATTATACCATCGGGTTATTATCTTTCGACACATATAATACTATTCCTAATGTCAGGAAGGATGTAAACGATAAGTTTTATTTTGGAAATCTAACAATCCAGATACCAGAAGGATCGTATGATATTGATGCTTTAGATTCCTTTCTCCGTGAAGAAATTAACCACCTTGATCCTGCTGCAGGGCTAATAATACGAGGAAATCAGAATACTTTAAAGTCTGAAATTAAAACAACTAAACCAATCTTTTTCAATTTTCCCGATAAGCCGCATTCCATCGGTCCACTACTGGGTTTTACCCGTCCCAATTATGTCATTAACCCGATGCAACGGTACACTGAATCAGACGACATTGTGAAAATTCTCAGTGTAAATACTATTTCCATTCATTGTAACATAGCGTCGGGGTCTTTTGTGAATGGAGATCCAGATCATAGTATACACCAATTCTTTCCAGCAGTAGAACCAGGATATAAGATAATAGAAACCCCAAATCCTGTCATTTACTTTCCTACTAACGTGAGGACTGTTGACAATATTACTGTTCGTTTAGTTGATCAGAACGGTGAGCTTATTGATTTTAGAGGAGAAACAATTACTATAAGATTACATTTATTAAAGAAAAATGGGAATTGATTTTACCAGAGAAAGTCGGGATATCCGTAGGGCTGGTTATAAAAGGAGATGTCAGACCCCATTAAGATTTAGTAAACCTAAACCATCGAGATCGTTAACACCTGCAAACGCAAACTTTTTAAAACAGTGTGGTTTTCGGTTAAAACATGAATAACATACTAAACATCACATCAGACGTGAAATTTGATGATTCCCTTACACAATTTCAATATCATTCTCATCAGCCGTATGCGGGAAACACTTTTAACAAGTCTGATGAAATTAGAATACCTGTTCATCAACAGGATGTATACACATTTCCTTCATTAAGTTTTGTTTATTTGGAAGGTCGAATTTTAAAAAAAGACGGTACTCCAGGAACTACTTCAAAATTGACTAATAACGCATTTGCATTTTTGTTTGATGAGATCAGATATGAATTGAATGGAATTGAAGTTGATAGAGTGAGAAACCCCGGAATAACGACAACGCTTAAAGGTCATGTATCGTTTTCAGCTAATCAAGTAAAAGGACTTGAAAATGCGGGATGGATGATCCCCGCTATAGATAAAACTCTTTCCATAGATAAAAACGGCTTTTTCAGTACATGCTTGCCACTGGATATTCTCTTGGGAATATGCGAAGACTATCGAAAAATTTTAATTAACCTTAAACAAGAACTAGTTTTGATCCGATCGAGTACCGACTTGAATTGTGTGAAGGGTAGTGATGATGTAGAAATAAAATTAGATAAAGTGGTTTGGAGGATGCCTCATGTTCGAGTTTCTGATCAAGAACGACTGAAATTGTTGAAAATGGTTGAGAAAAACAAAGTCATTTCTATTCCATTTCGATCATGGGATCTTTACGAATACCCTAATTTACCTGCGACACGGCAAGAAAATTGGACTGTAAAAACATCGTCAAATTTAGAAAAGCCACGATATGTTATAATCGCATTTCAGACTGATCGAACCAGAAACGCTAGCAAAGATAGCAGTCAGTTTGATAGCTGTAAATTGAAGAATTTGAAACTCTATCTGAATAGCGAACAATATCCTTATGATGATTTGAATTTAGATTTCGCACAAGGGAAAGTGGCTCTCCTCTATGAAATGTATAACGAATTTCAAACAAGCTATTATGGTAATAGACGTTCTCAACCTCTGCTATCGCGATCCGAATTTGAGACCCTCGCACCAATAGTCGTTATTGATTGTTCTAAACAATCTGAAGCAATAAAAAGTACCACTATTGATATTCGCGTACAACTAGAGGCGAGTGAGAACTTCCCGCTTAATAGTAAGGCGTATTGTCTCATTATTCATGATAACATTGTAGAATATGAAGCGGGAACCGGTTTGGTCCGTAGAATGTACTGATATATATATAGCCACTATATTAAACTTGATAATGTCACTTTACTGTAGGACTTTGACTAAACCATAGGATGCGTTCGGCGGTTATTGATTTTCAAGGTTTTCGTTCGGCTTCCAACTCTTTAATTGTTAAAGAGCTGTCTATCATCTCAATCAGCCATGGTTCATCATACCATTGGTTTTTTAAACCTCCTCGAAGTGTTGAGGAAGTGTGTCAGTCGAAGACCAATCTTTGGGTGAAAAAACACATTCATGGATTAGACTGGGACTATGGTGATGTACAGTATGAAGATATGAAGTATTTCTTAGCATACGTTACAGAAGATTATGACATATTGTGGGGAAAAGGAGAGGAAAAGTGCAAGTTTATCGAACAACTCATTGATAGACCTGTTTATGATCTTCACGATTTCGGCTGCCCGAACTTGAAACAGTTAGATAATGACCAGATGGCTTGTCATTATCATCTAAACACGTCCTTTATCTGCTCATTTAATCAAGCTCATCGTTTGGCCGCATGGATCAAGAAAAATTTTGAAGCTGTAAATTTAAAAAAAGAAGAGATAAGAAGAAAAACGTTTAGAAACATTGGTTCGCCTCATCATCTTCTCTCATATGCTGGATTTATTCGAGGAGTCAAGGATAAAGTTAAGTGCGTATACTGCAAACTGATATTTGACAGCACATCATTAGTCAACCCTCTCAGATATCATAAAAAAAATAGTCCACATTGTTTGTGGTTTGTGGAGGAAGAGTATTTATAAATAGCTCCTAGAAATGCTGTATCAGTATAATGGATAGAATGGAGTCTGCTATACGTCGTTTGGGAGAGGATGGTATCGAAACTTTAACTACTGAAGAATTGGGAGTTTTGCCTCAATCATTACTTTTATACGTTTTCGACTACACATTAGATTACATCTGGGACAACTTACCTGAGGAATGGCGAGAGGACGAGGAATTCATCCAAAAACGAAGACTCTCCTACCTCAATGAATATATTAATTATTAATTGTACTTATTAATTTATACCTTGTTTTATTTTAAATAAACCATGCAAATTTAAAAATTATCCTTTTATTTTTTTTTTTTAACCTTTATTTTCCTTTTTACTTGGGGTAGTACATAAAAAAAGTATAGACATAAAAATTATTTATTGAGCAATATTACAACTTATATGGGTATTATCACATATTTCTTAAGCTCTTTTAAATTATAAAACAGAGTGTTGGTATTAATATTAAAGTCCATTGAACTAGGTTCCACAGGTTCAGTCAGTTGACCTTCTTCATGTTTCTTGTAGAGTTCCACCATCTTGGTTATTAAGCTGATTGAATCGTTGATTTTTTCAATACTTTTACAAAGCTTCACTGTTTCGTTTCTGTTGAAACACGCAGAAGGTGAATCCAGCTGAAGGGTTGGCGAACTCTGGTTAAACATTGCAAAACAAATGACAACCTGTTCAATTTTCATGACTCTGTTCCTTCCCCTCTTGGTTAATGTACAATACACATTTTTGCACCTTACTCGGTCTTCGACCTCTACTTTCTTGGATCTGCTTTGCAATAGAGTCAACATTCTTGGAACTTGGTCGGTGACGAATTTCCATTCTTCTGTATCCATATACACTGTAGTTTTCTTATCAATAACGGCGACAGTGGGTATGAAATCACAAATACCGACTCGGACTAATTTAGTACTAGTGATGGGGTAATCAGTCACTAGTTCCAATCGTCGAGACATCTTGTAAGGCTTCAACGTTGAGACTGAAAGGCTTAACAGAGAGTGGGGGAAACATGAAGTTTTTCTATTTTTTTTATTAGTTGATTTATTTCGTTTCTTTTTATTTCATATAAAACTATTTGGTTTTTTAAATGAGAAAGTTGTTGAAAAAAACGTTTAAATCTCTTACGCATTTCAACAACATCCACAGCTGTCCTCTTTTTTACCTTCAACTTCATCTATTATTAATGGTAGCTTCTCTAGTTGTTCCAAGTACTCGATAAACGGACAATATTTAGACCATTTCTTGTGATCTACAAAAGGGTCATCATGTACCAACCATTCGTGTAATATTACTCCACAGAAAGGACACCTTGTCCGGTCTGATTTTTTCAAATAATAAAATCCTGCTGATGCAAGCTTAACTGCACTCACTGGCGAGGTCCATCCAACAAATGTAGACAGACGATCTTCCTCATATCTTAGGCTCCAACCTGGTCGCTTCCCCATCTTGAACTGATTGAAAGAACGGGAACGACTCATAACAGGAGATGTCACTGAAGGTGGGATATAAAGCAGTAAAGACTACTGACCTTTTTAGTATTCTCTATTCTTTTTAAAAAATAAATGGCATTAACAGAATACTTTTGCATAATCAACTGGAGAGGAGCGGTCCACCAATATATAAATTTTCCTTATTTTGACATATATGTATTTAAATAAACTGAAGAGGAGCGCCTCCCCTCGACAATAATTAACTCACATTTATTTGACATTTGCATACGTTTTACATAAATTTACATCCACTTAACACCTGTGTTGCGGGTCTAGCAAACCCTCTGCCCCCTGATGCCGACAAAGGAAAACCGCTTCCAGACACGGGTGGGGACCATCTTCCTCCCTCAGTTCCCGTATTATACCTACTCCAAAACATCGATGTCATTGTCTAAACACCGATATTAAAATATACTTGTTTTGTTCAAAACATCGATTATAAAATTTACTTGTTTTTGTTCGAAACATCGATGTTAAGACATATTTGTTATCCTCCAAAACATCGATGTTATTATCAAAACAATTATGTTGAATTTTACTAGTTTTAGTCCTAAATATCGATGTTATTGTCTAAACATTGATGTTAAAATATAATTGTTATTGTTGGAAACATCGATGTTGAAAAAAATATTTGTTGTTCACCAAAACATCGATGTTATTGTCTAACATCGATGTTAAACTATACTTGTATTTATCCAAAAGATCGATGTAACTATCAAAACAATTAAGTTGAAATACACTTGTTTTTTTAACATCGATGTTAAAACATATATGTTTTTATCCAAAACATCGATGTTAAAAATTCTCGTTTTTGTTAAAAACATTGATGTTAAAAAATATGTTTTGTTCACCAAAAAATCGATGTTATTGTCTAAACATCGATGTTAAAATATACTTGTTTTTGTTCAAAACATCGATGTTAAAACATATTTGTTATATCCAAAACATCGATGTCATTGCCTAAACATCGATGTTAAAATTTTTTTTTTGTTTAACACATCGATGTTAAAATTTACTTGTTTTAGTTCGAAACATCGATGTTAAGACATATTTGTTTTCCTCCAAAACATCGATGTTATTATCAAAACAATTATGTTGAATTTTACTAGTTTTAGTTCTAAATATCGATGTTATTGTCTAAACATCGATGTTAAAATATACTTCTTTTTGTCATAAACATCGATGTTATAAAACATTTGTTGTTCACCAAAACATCGATGTTATTGTCTAACATCGATGTTAAACTATACTTGTGTTTATCCAAAAGATCGATGTATCTATCAAAACAATTCTGTTGAATTACTGTTGTTTTTTTTTCAAAACATCGATTTTAAAACATATTTGTTTTTATCCAAAACATCGATGTTAAAAATTCTCGTTTTTGTTAAAAACATTGATGTTAAAAAATATTTTTTGTTCACCAAAACATCGATGTTATTGTCTAAACATCGATGTTAAAATATACTTGTTTTTGTTCAAAACATCGATGTTAAAACATATTTGTTTATATCCAAAACATCGATGTCATTGTCTAAACATCGATGTTAAAATATTTTTTTTAGTTTAAAACATCGATGTTAAAATTTACTTGTTTTAGTTCGAAACATCGATGTGAAGACATATTTGTTTTCCTCCAAAACATCGATGTTATTATCAAAACAATTATGTTGAATTTTACTAGTTTTTGTCCTAAATATCGATGTTATTGTCTAAACATCGATGTTAAAATATACTTGTTTTTGTCATAAACATCGATGTTAAAAAATATTTGTTGTTCACCAAAACATTTGTCATTGTCTAACATCGATGTTAAACTATACTTGTATTTATCCAAAAGATCGATGTATCTATCAAAACAATTCTGTTGAAATACACTTGTTTTTTTTTTCAAAACATCGATGTTAAAACATATTTGTTTTTATCCAAAACATCGATGTTAAAAATTCTCGTTTTTGTTATAAACATTGATGTTAAAAAATATGTTTTGTTCACCAAAACATCGATGTTATTGTCTAAACATCGATGTTAAAATATACTTGTTTTTGTTCAAAACATCGATGTTAAACTATACTTGTATTTATCCAAAAGTTCGATGTATTTATTAAAACAATTATGTTGAAATACACTTGTTTTTTTTTCAAAACATCGATGTTAAAACATATTTGTTTTTATCCAAAACATCGATGTTAAAAATACTTATTTTTGTTAAAAACATTGATGTTAAAAAATATTTTTTGTTCACCAAAACATCGATGTAATTGTCTAAACATCGATGTTAAAATATAATTGTTTTTGTCTTAAACATCGATGTTAAAACATATTTGTTTATATCAAAAACATCGATGTCATTGTCTAAACATCGATGTTAAAATATTTTTTTTTGTTCACCAAAACATCGATGTTATTGTCTAGACATCGATGTTAAAATATACTTGTTTTTGTTCAAAACATCGATGTTAAAACATATTTGTTTATATCCAAAACATCGATATCATTGTCTAAACATCGATGTTAAAATGTTTTTTTTTTTGTTTAAAACATCGATGTTAAAATTTACTTGTTTTTGTTCGAAACATCGATGTTAAGACATATTTGTTTTCCTCCAAAACATCGATGTTATTATCAAAACAATTATGTTGAATTTTACTAGTTTTAGTCCTAAATATCTATGTTATTGTCTAAACATTGATGTTAAAATATAATTGTTATTGTTGGAAACATCGATGTTAAAAAATATTTGTTGTTCACCAAAACATCGATTTTATTGTCTAACATCGATGTTAAACTATACTTGTATTTATCCAAAAGATCGATGTATCTATCAAAACAATTCTGTGGAAATACACTTGTTTTTTTTTCAAAACATCGATGTTAAAACATATTTGTTTTTATCCAAAACATCGATGTTAAAAATTCTCGTTTTTGTTAAAAACATCGATGTTAAAAAATATTTGTTGTTCACCAAAACATCGATGTTATTGTCTAAACATCGATGTTAAAATATTTTTTTTAGTTTAAAACATCGATGTTAAAATTTACTTGTTTTAGTTCGAAACATCGATGTTAAGACATATTTGTTTTCCTCCAAAACATCGATGTTATTATCAAAACAATTATGTTGAATTTTACTAGTTTTTGTCCTAAATATCGATGTTATTGTCTAAACATCGATGTTAAAATATACTTGTTTTTGTCATAAACATCGACGTTAAAAAATATTTGTTGTTCACCAAAACATCTATGTTATTGTCTAACATAGATGTTAAACTATACTTGTATTTATCCAAAAGATCGATGTATCTATCAAAACAATTCTGTTGAAATACACTTGTTTTTTTTTTCAAAACATCGATGTTAAAAAATTTTTGTTTTTATCCAAAACATCGATGTTAAAAATTCTCGTTTCTGTTAAAAACATTGATGTTAAAAAATATTCTTGTTCACCAAAACATCGATGTTATTGTCTAAACATCGATGTTAAACTACACTTGTTTTTGTTCAAAACATCGATGTTAAAACATATTTGTTTATATCCAAAACATCGATGTCATTGTCTAAACATCGATGTTAAAATATACTTGTTTTGTTCAAAACATCGATGTTAAAATTTACTTGTTTTTGTTCGAAACATCGATGTTAAGACATATTTGTTTTCCTCCAAAACATCGATGTTATTATCAAAACAATTATGTTAAATTTTACTAGTTTTAGTCCTAAATATCGATGTTATTGTCTAAACATTGATGTTAAAATATAATTGTTATTGTTGGAAACATCGATGTTGAAAAAAATATTTGTTGTTCACCAAAACATCGACGTTATTGTCTAACATCGATGTTAAACTATACTTGTATTTATCCAAAAGATCGATGTAACTATCAAAACAATTAAGTTGAAATACACTTGTTTTTTTAACATCGATGTTAAAACATATTTGTTTTTATCCAAAACATCGATGTTAAAAATTCTCGTTTTTGTTAAAAACATTGATGTTAAAAAATATTTTTTGTTCAGCAAAACATCTATGTTATTGTCTTAACATCGATGTTAAAGTATACTTGTTTTTGTTCAAAACATCGATGTTAAAACATATTTGTTATATCCAAAACATCGATGTCATTGCCTAAACATCGATGTTAAAATTTTTTTTTTTGTTTAACACATCGATGTTAAAATTTACTTGTTTTAGTTCTAAACATCGATGTTAAGACATATTTGTTTTCCTCCAAAACATCGATGTTATTATCAAAACAATTATGTTGAATTTTACTAGTTTTAGTTCTAAATATCGATGTTATTGTCTAAACATCGATGTTAAAATATACTTGTTTTTGTCATAAACATCGATGTTAAAAAACATTTGTTGTTCACCAAAACATGGATGTTATTGTCTAACATCGATGTTAAACTATACTTGTGTTTATCCAAAAGATCGATGTATCTATCAAAACAATTCTGTTGAAATACATTTGTTTTTTTTTCAAAACATCGATGTTAAAACATATTTGTTTTTATCCAAAACATCGATGTTAAAAATTCTCGTTTTTGTTAAAAACATTGATGTTAAAAAATATTTTTTGTTCACCAAAACATCGATGTTATTGTCTAAATATCGATGTTAAAATATACTTGTTTTTGTCATAAACATCGACGTTAAAAAATATTTGTTGTTCACCAAAACATCGATGTTATTGTCTAACATCGATGTTAAACTATACTTGTATTTATCCAAAAGATCGATGTATCTATCAAAACAATTCTGTTGAAATACACTTGTTTTTTTTTTTCAAAACATCGATGTTAAAACATATTTGTTTTTATCCAAAACATCGATGTTAAAAATTCTCGTTTCTGTTAAAAACATTGATGTTAAAAAATATTCTTGTTCACCAAAACATCGATGTTATTGTCTAAACATCGATGTTAAAATATACTTGTTTTTGTTCAAAACATCGATGTTAAAACATATTTGTTTATATCCAAAACATCGATGTCATTGTCTAAACATCGATGTTAAAAAATTTTTTTTTGTTTAAAACATCGATGTTAAAATTTACTTGTTTTTGTTCGAAACATCGATGTTAAGACATATTTGTTTTCCTCCATAACATCGATGTTATTATCAAAACAATTATGTTGAATTTTACTAGTTTTAGTCCTAAATATCGATGTTATTGTCTAAACATTGATGTTAAAATATAATTGTTATTGTTGGAAACATCGATGTTGAAAAAAATATTTGTTGTTCACCAAAACATCGACGTTATTGTCTAACATCGATGTTAAACTATACTTGTATTTATCCAAAAGATCGATGTAACTATCAAAACAATTAAGTTGAAATACACTTGTTTTTTTAACATCGATGTTAAAACATATTTGTTTTTATCCAAAACATCGATGTTAAAAATTCTCGTTTTTGTTAAAAACATTGATGTTAAAAAATATTTTTTGTTCAGCAAAACATCAATGTTATTGTCTTAACATCGATGTTAAACTATACTTGTTTTTGTTCAAAACATCGATGTTAAAACATATTTGTTATATCCAAAACATCGATGTCATTGCCTAAACATCGATGTTAAAATTTTTTTTTTTGTTTAACACATCGATGTTAAAATTTACTTGTTTTAGCTCGAAACATCGATGTTAAGACATATTTGTTTTCCTCCAAAACATCGATGTTATTATCAAAACAATTATGTTGAATTTTACTAGTTTTAGTTCTAAATATCGATGTTATTGTCTAAACATCGATGTTAAAATATACTTGTTTTTGTCATAAACATCGATGTTAAAAAACATTTGTTGTTCACCAAAACATCGATGTTATTGTCTAACATCGATGTTAAACTATACTTGTGTTTATCCAAAAGATCGATGTATCTATCAAAACAATTCTGTTGAAATACATTTGTTTTTTTTTTCAAAACATCGATGTTAAAACATATTTGTTTTTATCCAAAACATCGATGTTAAAAATTCTCGTTTTTGTTAAAAACATTGATGTTAAAAAATATTTTTTGTTCACCAAAACATCGATGTAATTGTCTAAACATCGATGTTAAAATATAATTGTTTTTGTCTTAAACATCGATGTTAAAACATATTTGTTTATATCAAAAACATCGATGTCATTGTCTAAACATCGATGTTAAAATATTTTTTTCTGTTCACCAAAACATCGATGTTATTGTCTAGACATCGATGTTAAAATATACTTGTTTTTGTTCAAAACATCGATGTTAAAACATATTTGTTTATATCCATTAAAAATAGATTTTTTTTAGTTTAAAACATCGATGTTAAAATTTACTTGTTTTAAATCGAAACATCGATGTTAAGACATATTTGTTTTCCTCCAAAACATCGATGTTATTATCAAAACAATTATATGTAATTTTACTAGTTTTTGTCTTAAATATCGATGTTATTGTCTAAACATCGATGTTAAAATATACTTGTTTTTGTCATAAACATCGAAGTTAAAAAATATTTGTTGTTCACCAAAACATCGATGTTATTATCTAACATCGATGTTAAACTATACTTGTATTTATCCAAAAGATCGATGTAACTATCAAAACAATTAAGTTGAAATACACTTGTTTTTTTAACATCGATGTTAAAACATATTTGTTTTTATCCAAAACATCGATGTTAAAAATTCTCGTTTTTGTTAAAAACATTGATGTTAAAAAATATTTTTTGTTCACCAATACATCGATGTTATTGTCTAAACATCGATGTTAAAATATACTTGTTTTTGTTCAAATCATCGATGTTAAAACATATTTGTTTATATCCAAAACATCGATGTCATTGTCTAAACATCGATGTTAAAATATTTTTTTTTGTTCAAAACATCGATGTTAAAATTTACTTGTATTTTTGTTAAAAACATCGATGTTAAGACATATTTGTTTTCCTCCAAAACATCGATGTTATTATCAAAACAACTATGTTGAATTTTACTAGTTTTTGTCCTAAATATCGATGTTATTGTCTAAACATCGATGTTAAAATATACTTGTTTTTGTCAAAAACATCGATGTTAAAAAATATTTGTTGTTCACCAAAACATCGATGTTATTGTCTAACATTGATGTTACACTATACTTGTATTTATCCAAAAGATCGATGTATCTATCAAAACAATTCTGTTGAAATACACTTGTTTTTTTAACATCGATGTTAAAACATATTTGTTTTTATCCAAAACATCGATGTTAAAAATTCTTGTTTTTGTTAAAAACATCATTGTTAAAAAATATTTGTTGTTTACCAAAACATCGATGTTATTGTCTAAACATCGATGTTAAAATATACTTGTTTTTGTTCAAAACATCGATGTTAAACTATACTTGTATTTATCCAAAAGATCGATGTATTTATCAAAACAATTATGTTGAAATACACTTGTTTTTTTTTCAAAACATCGATGTTAAAACATATTTGTTTTTATCCAAAACATGGATGTTAAAAATTCTTATTTTTGTTAAAAACATTGATGTTAAAAAATATTTGTTGTTCACCAAAACATCGATGTAATTGTCTAAACATTGATGTTAAAATATTTTTTTTTGTTTAAATCATCGATGTTAAAATTTACTTGTTTTTGTTCGAAACATCGTTTTAAGACATATTTGTTTTCGTCCAAAACATCGATGTTATTATCAAAACAATTATTTTGAATTTTACTAGTTTTAGTCCTAAATATCGATGTTAAAATTTAATTGTTTTTGTTCGAAACATCGATGTTAAGACATATTTGTTTTCCTCCAAAACATCGATGTTATTATCAAAACTATTATGTTGAATTTTACTAGTTTTAGTCCTAAATATCGATGTTATTGTCTAAACATCGATGTTAAAATATACTTGTTTTTGTCATAAACATCGAAGTTAAAAAATATTTGTTGTTCACCAAAACATCGATGTTATTATCTAACATCGATGTTAAACTATACTTGTATTTATCCAAAAGATCGATGTAACTATCAAAACAATTAAGTTGAAATACACTTGTTTTTTTAACATCGATGTTAAAACATATTTGTTTTTATCCAAAACATCGATGTTAAAAATTCTCGTTTTTGTTAAAAACATTGATGTTAAAAAATATTTTTTGTTCACCAATACATCGATGTTATTGTCTAAACATCGATGTTAAAATATACTTGTTTTTGTTCAAATCATCGATGTTAAAACATATTTGTTTATATCCAAAACATCGATGTCATTGTCTAAACATCGATGTTAAAATATTTTTTTTAGTTTAAAACATCGATGTTAAAATTTACTTGTTTTAGTTCGAAACATCGATGTTAAGACATATTTGTTTTCCTCCAAAACATCGATGTTATTATCAAAACAACTATGTTGAATTTTACTAGTTTTTGTCCTAAATATCGATGTTATTGTCTAAACATCGTTGTTAAAATATACTTGTTTTTGTCATAAACATCGATGTTAAAAAATATTTGTTGTTCACCAAAACATCGATGTTATTGTCTAAACATCGATGTTAAAATATACTTGTTTTTGTCATAACATCGATGTTAAAAAATATTTGTTGTTCACCAAAACATCGATGTTATTGTCTAACATCGATGTTAAGCTATACTTGTATTTATCCAAAAGATCGATGTAATTATCAAAACAATTCTGTGGAAATACACTTTTTTTTTTTTAAAACATCGATGTTAAAACATATTTGTTTTTATCCAAAATATCGATGTTAAAAATTCTTGTATTTTTGTTAAAACATCGATGTTAAAAAAATATTTGTTGTTCACCAAAACATCCATGTCATTGTCTAAACATCGATATTAAAATATACTTGTTTTTTTTTTAAAACATCTATGTTAAAACATATTTGTTTATATCCAAAACATCGATTGGAAAAAAATTCTTGTTTTTGTTAAAAACATTGATGTTAAAAAATATTTTTTGTTCACCAAAACATCGATGTTATTGTCTAGACATCGATGTTAAAATATACTTGTTTTTGTTCAAAACATCGATGTTAAAACATATTTGTATATATGCAAAACATCGATATCATTGTCTAAACATCGATGTTAAAATGTTTTGTTTTTGTTTAAAACATCGATGTTAAAATTCACTTATTTTTGTTCGAAACATCGATGTTAAGGCATATTTGTTTTCCTCCAAAACATCGATGTTATTATCAAAACAATTATTTTGAATTTTACTAGTTTTAGTCCTAAATATCGATGTTATTGTCTAAACATCGTTGTTAAAATATACTTGTTTTTGTCATAAACATCGATGTTAGAAAATATTTTTTGTTCTCCAAAACATCGAGTGTATTGTCTAAAGATCAATGTTAAAATATACTTGTTTGTATCCAAAAGATCGATGTTATTAAAAAAAAAAATTATGTTGAAATATACATATTTTTGTCCTAAACATCAATGTTAAAAAATATTTGTTGTTCACCAAAACATCGATGTTATTGTCTAAACATCGATGTTAAACTATACTCGTATTTATCCAAAAGATCCATGTAATTATTAAAACAATTCTGTTGAAATACACTTGATTTTTTTTCAAAACATCGATGTTAAAACATACTTGTTTTTATCCAAAACATCGATGTTAAAAATTCTTGTTTTTGTTAAAAACATCGATGTTAAAAAATATTTTTGGTTCACCAAAACATCGATGTTATTGTCTAAACATCGATGTTAAAATATACTTGTTTTTGTCATAAACATCGATGTTAAAAAATATTTGTTGTTCACCAAAACATCGATGTTATTGTCTAACATCGATGTTAAGCTATACTTGTATTTATCCAAAAGATCGATGTATCTATCAAAACAATTCTGTTGAAATACACTTGTTTTTTTTTTTAAACATCAATGTTAAAAAATATTTGTTTTTATCCAAAACGTCGATGTTAAAAATTCTTGTTTTCGTTAAAAGCATTGATGTTAAAAAATATTTTTTGTTCACCAAAACATCGATGTTATTGTCTAAACATTGATGTTAAAATATAATTGTTATTGATGGAAACATCGATGTTAAAAAAAATATTTGTTGTTCACCAAAACATCGATGTTATTGTCTAAACATCGATGTTAAGCTATACTTGTATTTATCCAAAAGATCCATGTAATTATTAAAACTATTATGTTGAAATACACTTGTTTTTTTTTCAAAACATCGATGTTAAAACATATTTGTTTTTATCAAAACATCGATGTTAAAAATTCTTGTTTTTGTTAAAAACACTGATGTTAAAAAATATTTTTTGTTCAGCAAAACATCTATGTTATTGTCTTAACATCGATGTTAAAATATACTTGTTTTTGTTCAAAACATCGATGTTAAAACATATTTGTTTATATCCAAAACATCGATATCATTGTCTAAACATCGATGTTAAAATATTTTGTTTTTGTTAAAAACATCGATGTTAAAATTTACTTATATTTGTTCGAAACATCGATGTTAAGGCATATTTGTTTTCCTCCAAAACATCGATGTTATTATCAAAACAATTATTTTGAATTTTACTAGTTTTAGTCCTGAATATCGATGTTATTGTCTAAACATCGTTGTTAAAATATACTTGTTTTTGTCATAAACATCGATGTTAAAAAATATTTGTTGTTCACCAAAACATCGATGTTATTGTCTAAACATCGATGTTAAAATATACTTGTTTTTGTCATAACATCGATGTTAAAAAATATTTGTTGTTCACCAAAACATCGATGTTATTGTCTAACATCGATGTTAAGCTATACTTGTATTTATCCAAAAGATCGATGTATCTATCAAAACAATTCTGTTAAAATACACTTGTTTTTTTTCAAAACATCGATGTTAAAACATATTTGTTTTTATCCAAAATATCGATGTTAAAAATTCTCGTTTTTGTTAAAAACATTGATGTTAAAAAATAGTTTTTGTTCACCAAAACATCGATGTTATTGTCTAAACATCGATGTTAAAATACACTTGTTTTTTTTTTAAAACATCTTTGTTAAAACATATTTGTTTATATCCAAAACATCGATTGGAAAAAAATTCTTGTTTTTGTTAAAAACATTGATGTTAAAAAATATTTTTTGTTCACCAAAACATCGATGTTATTGTCTAGACATCGATGTTAAAATATACTTGTTTTTGTTCAAAACATCGATGTTAAAACATATTTGTATATATGCAAAACATCGATATCATTGTCTAAACATCGATGTTAAAATGTTTTGTTTTTGTTTAAAACATCGATGTTAAAATTCACTTATTTTTGTTCGAAACATCGATGTTAAGGCATATTTGTTTTCCTCCAAAACATCGATGTTATTATCAAAACAATTATTTTGAATTTTACTAGTTTTAGTCCTAAATATCGATGTTATTGTCTAAACATCGTTGTTAAAATATACTTGTTTTTGTCATAAACATCGATGTTAGAAAATATTTTTTGTTCTCCAAAACATCGAGTGTATTGTCTAAAGATCAATGTTAAAATATACTTGTTTGTATCCAAAAGATCGGTAAGAGTATGGAAAACATTCGTAATCGCGTAGACATACGAATTGTAACAGATGAGTCTAAATTAAATAAACTTGTTAAGAAACCAAACTTTAAAGATAGACAAATATTTGCTAAAAATGTTGTAGCAGTTTATTTGGATAAAGAAAAAATTGTTTTTAACAAACCAATTTATGTTGGTTTTACAATATTAGAATTAAGTAAAACTTTGATGTATGATTACCATTATAATGTATTTATAAAGAAATATGGCGTTGAAAATCTGAAATTATGTTACACTGATACAGATTCCTTCATATATCAAATAAATACCGATGATATCTACAATGATATTAAAAATGACTTGTATAATTATTTTGATACCAGCAACTATCCTCATTCGCATCATTGTTATTCCTGTGGAAATAAAAAGGTTGTAGGATTATTAAAGGATGAAACCGCAGGTGATCCAATAGTAGAGTTTGTAGGTTTGAGACCAAAGATGTATTCTTATGTTACAAATAATTGTATTGAAATAAAAAAGGCAAAAGGTGTAAAAAAGTGTGTTGTAAATGACTTTACTTTCGAAAAGTACAAACAAATATTATGTTCCAATGAAAGCATGTATTCATCGTTTCAAGCTATTCAATCAAAAAAACATTGTGTACAAACTGTGTTAATTAACAAAATGTCTTTAAATTCATTAGATGATAAACGTTTTATATTAGAAAATGGCATTGACACTGTTCCATATGGTCATCAATTATGTAAAGAAGAATTAGATTTAATCAATAAACCATAACATGGACATCAATTATGTATTGTTTTGTATTGTATTAATTTGTATGGTGGTTGGGAATAAATATAAACACGTTATTGTAAAAAAAATATATTTATTAATGTAAGGAAAATACATATATATATATTCAAACAATGTCACTTTTTTCAATCCAGCTTCCTTCTTTTAGCCCCCACCATTTCACATACAACTTATTTCCTTTCCTTTTCAAAATCTTGTCGATGAGATATACATCTGGATGTTTTACTTTTTGAAGCTCTTCAGTATAAAAGGATCCGCTGATAGGTTGACCTTTTAAATCTTCAAGTAAATAAGTATATGGATCCGTCTTCTGAATCTTGATTACTTTAAATATTTCACTTGACCAGTTTGGCTTGTAACCTTTTGAAAATGCTGTTTTTTGTTTAGATATCCTCACAAAATTGCCCTCTTCGAACTTCTGCTTTCGCACTTTAGTTCGAACAGTAGAATACACATTGTTTAACAAGTATTTTTCCGATTTAGTTGCATCAATTGGTCTCATACCAATGGTTTTATGAAATGATGAGTTATATTCTTGTAGGATCTGAGGTAAAATATCTAAAAACTTGTAATTTCCTCTCAAGCTAAATGCTTTCCACATTTTCCCCTTTAATGTTCTATTAAACCTTTCTACGATGGCAGCTTTCATATTGGAAAAGGTGGAATAATGATTAATAGAGTATTTTTTCATTAGTGATTTAAACTTAGAATTATAAAATTCTTTTCCTTGATCGCTTTGGATATTTCTCGGCGTTTGTTTACTCGAACGAAACACGCTCTCCATCGCTTTTGTTACATCATCCGCAGATTTCTTCTTTACTGGTACGGTCCATGCATATTTAGTAAAACAATCTATAACTGTTAATAAATATTTATATCCTTTATTTTCTCGAGCATAAGGTATCATTTCTACTAGATCAATCTGCCACAAGTCATTTATCCCTTTCAAAACAGTCTTTCTTCTAGGGTATATCTTGCGAGCTGGCTTATGTAATTCATTTACAATCGTTTTTTTTACTATTGATGAATCCATCTATAATTTTCTTTCAAGTACTTTTTTAAGATAGCCGAGTGTGACCACATCAGATTCCTTCACGGGTTCACCAACGTTTGTTATTCTCTTACCGAGAGCGTCATACATATTGTCAACTAAAGTCAAAGCGAGTCTGTTGAAGAATTCTTTTGTAACAACATCATAGTTGTTTATAGGTGGGGCGAAATTGACAAGTCGTTTTCTTCTCCCATCTATATAGCTACCGGGCCAATTTCTTAAATCGGTGTAGGTAACCGCTAGAGTATCACAATACACTTTATTAGTGACGTCATGAGCCGCAATTGGGTTTGCAACATTGATTATTCGTAAATTACGTGCATCAATGTCCTTTACAGACTTCAGTATGCTGAACGGAAAATACCGTTTTTTATACTTGGAATGATTTTTTCCTATGTGGGATCCGAACTTGTTTATCGTCATGTTTGTACTAAACTTGAGAGTATATAATCTTTAATATATAATATTTTCTTCTCGTAGTTCTTCAATTAATGACTCTATTTCGTTATGGTGTCCTTCATGTCCAGCATAAGCAGAGGCCATTAGCAGCTTTAGACGATCTACTAGCTCGTTTGGATCGTTCCAATACTCGTACAGAGGTTTATCAGCTCTCATAAGACCAGTTCCTCGTTTGTAAGTGTAAGAACGTAGGCTCCTGCTCGAAGCCGAGGAAGGGGGGCGAGGTTTTAAGGTTTGTGGTGGAAATAACTTGGATATTATATTTCTGTATTTGTCAGATCTGTTTCCAAACACCCCTTGTTCTTCACTATAACCTTTCTTGTGAGCATTGGTTGAGAGTAAAATGTTCTTATAATTATCCAAGTCGGGCTCGGTATAATCTTGAGGTTTTTTCAAGTAAAGTAACTGAAGCAATCCTGGTGTACCTTCATAAACCACTCCGTTAATGGATATATCATCGCTATTTGGTAACAGCTGAACATCGGTCGAATCTCCAATAGCCAATCCCCCAGAAGGCATAACTCTAATTCCATAACGAGAATCATGCGTTTTATCACCTTTCAACATCTTATCCAAGTATTCTCTTTGCAGGTTACCAAACGTCGCGAGGTGTTCCTTAAATTCGGCTTCTCCTTTTGGAGTTTTGGCGTATTCTTTGACTTGCTCTGATAGTGGATCGTCAGTCGCGTACTCACCGCTCTCATCTTCCTCCGATGATAATACGGGAATGGATAAGTGAGATAATGGTGTGTGCATAGTACTAGTTTTTGTTTCGTCGGATAAAAGTTGTGTAGCTTTTTTGTAATGAGGTGTTGTTTTCGGCAATAATGTCGATTTTCGATAAATACTAGCAGACTCTATTTCACTTTTATCTGGCGATTCATCCTTCATCCTTTTTACTTTTTTGGGAGTCACATCCGGTTTGGACTCTTTATTTAATGATTGTTTAATGTCTTCTAGAGGTTGAAGCACGGGTGTAAAAAATTCTTGACGGCCTTTTTCAATAGCCTGGAGACTACGCTTCAAGGCTTGAAATTTGTTTTTCAAAATCTCACTTGTTTTTATTATTTCACGAGTGACTTTCGGGTCCATGATTGTTAATGATAATTACAGCCGGGGATTGTTCTTTATATATCTACAATGTATGTGTCAATTCCTTTTCTAAAACGTCCATTGTTCAGGTCCCTACTCTTGTCAATAACGAGATAACCAAACGGTTCTTTCCAGCATAACGAGCACATGTCTTTAAAAAGAGTAAAACTTAAATCTGGTGTGCTGACGTGTTCATCATATATATGTTTCAAATTTAATTCATCTTGAGGAAAAACTATTAAAAAGTTAAAGTTACATCTGATAAGATGTCTCGGGGTACAAACATAACTTTGTGTTAAATAAAAGCAATCGAGGTTCATATGACGACCATAACTAAAGTATCGTTTAATTATATCCTGATCTTCCATAGTGACATCATCAAATATGCAGACAGAATTGGATTCAACTTTTTGAGGCAGTTCCTTCGCATCTTCGAATTCGTATAATTTTATTTCAGGAACTAGATTTATAACGCTTTTTAAATACTGGTATTTAGGTTGATGTAAAGTTTTTCCGAAAAGATACACATTTTTAAATTTTAAACCGTTAGGATTCAATAGCAGTCCAATCATAATATTGGTCTTTCCGCATCCGCTCGGACCACATATCGACGCTCGGATAGTGTTTGGTAATAATGAACTATGTCTCTCCTCCGATTGAGCTTCAATTGGGGAAAAGTTGTTGGTGGAGAAACGTTGTACTTGTTTAACTAATTTCATTGCGAATGCAAACTACTACATTTTCCCACCCTATATATATATATACTCTAGTTTTCCATTTTCTAAGTACAGTATGATGCGCAAGGCTCGCAACGGAAGAGGCCTCGTGAACAGTCTTATAAATAAGTTGCCGATTGAATTGCACCTTCCGGGATATCAGTATTGTGGACCGGGTACGAAACTAGAAAAACGCTTAATTGCTGGTGATAGAGGAATAAACGAGCTTGATAGAGCTTGTAAAGAACACGATATAGCTTATAACGTAAATAAGGATATGGAAAGTCGTAAACAAGCTGACAAGATTCTAGCTGATAAGGCTTGGAAACGAGTTAAAGCTCCAGATTCATCATGGGGAGAAAAAGCTGCGGCTTGGTTAGTAACAAATGTCATGAAAGCTAAAGGGAAAATGGGTTCAGGTTTAAAAAAGAAAAAGAAGATTAGTTTCAAAGAGTTGGTTAAATCTTCAAAGGTAGACGATGTATCATCTATTCTGAGAGCATCAAAAGTGGCATACAAAAAGGCTAAAATGAATTTACGTGGCAAGACGAAACCTTCACCGCCCAGGGTTCTCCCGCTGCCAAAGGAAGGGGGTTTTCTTCAATTTCTTGTACCGCTAATGGCGGGGCTTTCCGCTGTGGGATCTTTGACAGGAGGAGCCGCAAGTGTCGCCAAGGCAATCAATGAAGCTAAAGAAGCCAAACTAAAATTGGATGAGCAAAGGAGACATAATTTAGCTATGGAAGGTCAGAGAGTTGGAAGCGGACTTTATTTAAAACCGTATAAGAATGGCTACGGTCTGTTTATAACCCGACAAAAAAAATCTAAAAAAATATGACTACCAAATAAACCATTGAGCGATATTGAATTAAATCATTTAGCAAAAGTTTTAAATGTTCCAAATTTTCGAGGTGTATTTATGATTGATAATCTTCCTAAACATCCAAAAAAACATGAGTCAGCTATTGTGAATTTAAATACGAGTTTAGAACCTGGTTCTCATTGGGTCTGCTATGTAAAAAAAGGTAATGTTGTGAAATACTTTGATTCGTTTGGAAATTTAAAGCCACCGCCACAACTACTCGAATATTTTAAAGATTTAAAAATAACTTACAATAGACGACGTTATCAAAAGTGGAATACTCCGATTTGTGGACATCTCTGCTTAAAGTATTTAGACGAGGTTTCTCATAAATTTTGATCAGTCAATAATCATGAGCTATACAGTAACGTTTACAGGCAATTCCAGCGTTCTTCATGCCAACTTTTTACCACCGCTAGAATTAGAGTCAAATTATACCATCGGGTTATTATCTTTCGACACATATAATACTATTCCTAATGTCAGGAAGGATGTAAACGATAAGTTTTATTTTGGAAATCTAACAATCCAGATACCAGAAGGATCGTATGATATTGATGCTTTAGATTCCTTTCTCCGTGAAGAAATTAACCACCTTGATCCTGCTGCAGGGCTAATAATACGAGGAAATCAGAATACTTTAAAGTCTGAAATTAAAACAACTAAACCAATCTTTTTCAATTTTCCCGATAAGCCGCATTCCATCGGTCCACTACTGGGTTTTACCCGTCCCAATTATGTCATTAACCCGATGCAACGGTACACTGAATCAGACGACATTGTGAAAATTCTCAGTGTAAATACTATTTCCATTCATTGTAACATAGCGTCGGGGTCTTTTGTGAATGGAGATCCAGATCATAGTATACACCAATTCTTTCCAGCAGTAGAACCAGGATATAAGATAATAGAAACCCCAAATCCTGTCATTTACTTTCCTACTAACGTGAGGACTGTTGACAATATTACTGTTCGTTTAGTTGATCAGAACGGTGAGCTTATTGATTTTAGAGGAGAAACAATTACTATAAGATTACATTTATTAAAGAAAAATGGGAATTGATTTTACCAGAGAAAGTCGGGATATCCGTAGGGCTGGTTATAAAAGGAGATGTCAGACCCCATTAAGATTTAGTAAACCTAAACCATCGAGATCGTTAACACCTGCAAACGCAAACTTTTTAAAACAGTGTGGTTTTCGGTTAAAACATGAATAACATACTAAACATCACATCAGACGTGAAATTTGATGATTCCCTTACACAATTTCAATATCATTCTCATCAGCCGTATGCGGGAAACACTTTTAACAAGTCTGATGAAATTAGAATACCTGTTCATCAACAGGATGTATACACATTTCCTTCATTAAGTTTTGTTTATTTGGAAGGTCGAATTTTAAAAAAAGACGGTACTCCAGGAACTACTTCAAAATTGACTAATAACGCATTTGCATTTTTGTTTGATGAGATCAGATATGAATTGAATGGAATTGAAGTTGATAGAGTGAGAAACCCCGGAATAACGACAACGCTTAAAGGTCATGTATCGTTTTCAGCTAATCAAGTAAAAGGACTTGAAAATGCGGGATGGATGATCCCCGCTATAGATAAAACTCTTTCCATAGATAAAAACGGCTTTTTCAGTACATGCTTGCCACTGGATATTCTCTTGGGAATATGCGAAGACTATCGAAAAATTTTAATTAACCTTAAACAAGAACTAGTTTTGATCCGATCGAGTACCGACTTGAATTGTGTGAAGGGTAGTGATGATGTAGAAATAAAATTAGATAAAGTGGTTTGGAGGATGCCTCATGTTCGAGTTTCTGATCAAGAACGACTGAAATTGTTGAAAATGGTTGAGAAAAACAAAGTCATTTCTATTCCATTTCGATCATGGGATCTTTACGAATACCCTAATTTACCTGCGACACGGCAAGAAAATTGGACTGTAAAAACATCGTCAAATTTAGAAAAGCCACGATATGTTATAATCGCATTTCAGACTGATCGAACCAGAAACGCTAGCAAAGATAGCAGTCAGTTTGATAGCTGTAAATTGAAGAATTTGAAACTCTATCTGAATAGCGAACAATATCCTTATGATGATTTGAATTTAGATTTCGCACAAGGGAAAGTGGCTCTCCTCTATGAAATGTATAACGAATTTCAAACAAGCTATTATGGTAATAGACGTTCTCAACCTCTGCTATCGCGATCCGAATTTGAGACCCTCGCACCAATAGTCGTTATTGATTGTTCTAAACAATCTGAAGCAATAAAAAGTACCACTATTGATATTCGCGTACAACTAGAGGCGAGTGAGAACTTCCCGCTTAATAGTAAGGCGTATTGTCTCATTATTCATGATAACATTGTAGAATATGAAGCGGGAACCGGTTTGGTCCGTAGAATGTACTGATATATATATAGCCACTATATTAAACTTGATAATGTCACTTTACTGTAGGACTTTGACTAAACCATAGGATGCGTTCGGCGGTTATTGATTTTCAAGGTTTTCGTTCGGCTTCCAACTCTTTAATTGTTAAAGAGCTGTCTATCATCTCAATCAGCCATGGTTCATCATACCATTGGTTTTTTAAACCTCCTCGAAGTGTTGAGGAAGTGTGTCAGTCGAAGACCAATCTTTGGGTGAAAAAACACATTCATGGATTAGACTGGGACTATGGTGATGTACAGTATGAAGATATGAAGTATTTCTTAGCATACGTTACAGAAGATTATGACATATTGTGGGGAAAAGGAGAGGAAAAGTGCAAGTTTATCGAACAACTCATTGATAGACCTGTTTATGATCTTCACGATTTCGGCTGCCCGAACTTGAAACAGTTAGATAATGACCAGATGGCTTGTCATTATCATCTAAACACGTCCTTTATCTGCTCATTTAATCAAGCTCATCGTTTGGCCGCATGGATCAAGAAAAATTTTGAAGCTGTAAATTTAAAAAAAGAAGAGATAAGAAGAAAAACGTTTAGAAACATTGGTTCGCCTCATCATCTTCTCTCATATGCTGGATTTATTCGAGGAGTCAAGGATAAAGTTAAGTGCGTATACTGCAAACTGATATTTGACAGCACATCATTAGTCAACCCTCTCAGATATCATAAAAAAAATAGTCCACATTGTTTGTGGTTTGTGGAGGAAGAGTATTTATAAATAGCTCCTAGAAATGCTGTATCAGTATAATGGATAGAATGGAGTCTGCTATACGTCGTTTGGGAGAGGATGGTATCGAAACTTTAACTACTGAAGAATTGGGAGTTTTGCCTCAATCATTACTTTTATACGTTTTCGACTACACATTAGATTACATCTGGGACAACTTACCTGAGGAATGGCGAGAGGACGAGGAATTCATCCAAAAACGAAGACTCTCCTACCTCAATGAATATATTAATTATTAATTGTACTTATTAATTTATACCTTGTTTTATTTTAAATAAACCATGCAAATTTAAAAATTATCCTTTTATTTTTTTTTTTTAACCTTTATTTTCCTTTTTACTTGGGGTAGTACATAAAAAAAGTATAGACATAAAAATTATTTATTGAGCAATATTACAACTTATATGGGTATTATCACATATTTCTTAAGCTCTTTTAAATTATAAAACAGAGTGTTGGTATTAATATTAAAGTCCATTGAACTAGGTTCCACAGGTTCAGTCAGTTGACCTTCTTCATGTTTCTTGTAGAGTTCCACCATCTTGGTTATTAAGCTGATTGAATCGTTGATTTTTTCAATACTTTTACAAAGCTTCACTGTTTCGTTTCTGTTGAAACACGCAGAAGGTGAATCCAGCTGAAGGGTTGGCGAACTCTGGTTAAACATTGCAAAACAAATGACAACCTGTTCAATTTTCATGACTCTGTTCCTTCCCCTCTTGGTTAATGTACAATACACATTTTTGCACCTTACTCGGTCTTCGACCTCTACTTTCTTGGATCTGCTTTGCAATAGAGTCAACATTCTTGGAACTTGGTCGGTGACGAATTTCCATTCTTCTGTATCCATATACACTGTAGTTTTCTTATCAATAACGGCGACAGTGGGTATGAAATCACAAATACCGACTCGGACTAATTTAGTACTAGTGATGGGGTAATCAGTCACTAGTTCCAATCGTCGAGACATCTTGTAAGGCTTCAACGTTGAGACTGAAAGGCTTAACAGAGAGTGGGGGAAACATGAAGTTTTTCTATTTTTTTTATTAGTTGATTTATTTCGTTTCTTTTTATTTCATATAAAACTATTTGGTTTTTTAAATGAGAAAGTTGTTGAAAAAAACGTTTAAATCTCTTACGCATTTCAACAACATCCACAGCTGTCCTCTTTTTTACCTTCAACTTCATCTATTATTAATGGTAGCTTCTCTAGTTGTTCCAAGTACTCGATAAACGGACAATATTTAGACCATTTCTTGTGATCTACAAAAGGGTCATCATGTACCAACCATTCGTGTAATATTACTCCACAGAAAGGACACCTTGTCCGGTCTGATTTTTTCAAATAATAAAATCCTGCTGATGCAAGCTTAACTGCACTCACTGGCGAGGTCCATCCAACAAATGTAGACAGACGATCTTCCTCATATCTTAGGCTCCAACCTGGTCGCTTCCCCATCTTGAACTGATTGAAAGAACGGGAACGACTCATAACAGGAGATGTCACTGAAGGTGGGATATAAAGCAGTAAAGACTACTGACCTTTTTAGTATTCTCTATTCTTTTTAAAAAATAAATGGCATTAACAGAATACTTTTGCATAATCAACTGGAGAGGAGCGGTCCACCAATATATAAATTTTCCTTATTTTGACATATATGTATTTAAATAAACTGAAGAGGAGCGCCTCCCCTCGACAATAATTAACTCACATTTATTTGACATTTGCATACGTTTTACATAAATTTACATCCACTTAACACCTGTGTTGCGGGTCTAGCAAACCCTCTGCCCCCTGATGCCGACAAAGGAAAACCGCTTCCAGACACGGGTGGGGACCATCTTCCTCCCTCAGTTCCCGTATTATACCTACTCCAAAACATCGATGTCATTGTCTAAACACCGATATTAAAATATACTTGTTTTGTTCAAAACATCGATTATAAAATTTACTTGTTTTTGTTCGAAACATCGATGTTAAGACATATTTGTTTTCCTCCAAAACATCGATGTTATTATCAAAACAATTATGTTGAATTTTACTAGTTTTAGTCCTAAATATCGATGTTATTGTCTAAACATTGATGTTAAAATATAATTGTTATTGTTGGAAACATCGATGTTGAAAAAAATATTTGTTGTTCACCAAAACATCGATGTTATTGTCTAACATCGATGTTAAACTATACTTGTATTTATCCAAAAGATCGATGTAACTATCAAAACAATTAAGTTGAAATACACTTGTTTTTTTAACATCGATGTTAAAACATATATGTTTTTATCCAAAACATCGATGTTAAAAATTCTCGTTTTTGTTAAAAACATTGATGTTAAAAAATATGTTTTGTTCACCAAAACATCGATGTTATTGTCTAAACATCGATGTTAAAATATACTTGTTTTTGTTCAAAACATCGATGTTAAAACATATTTGTTATATCCAAAACATCGATGTCATTGCCTAAACATCGATGTTAAAATTTTTTTTTTGTTTAACACATCGATGTTAAAATTTACTTGTTTTAGTTCGAAACATCGATGTTAAGACATATTTGTTTTCCTCCAAAACATCGATGTTATTATCAAAACAATTATGTTGAATTTTACTAGTTTTAGTTCTAAATATCGATGTTATTGTCTAAACATCGATGTTAAAATATACTTGTTTTTGTCATAAACATCGATGTTATAAAACATTTGTTGTTCACCAAAACATCGATGTTATTGTCTAACATCGATGTTAAACTATACTTGTGTTTATCCAAAAGATCGATGTATCTATCAAAACAATTCTGTTGAATTACTGTTGTTTTTTTTTCAAAACATCGATTTTAAAACATATTTGTTTTTATCCAAAACATCGATGTTAAAAATTCTCGTTTTTGTTAAAAACATTGATGTTAAAAAATATTTTTTGTTCACCAAAACATCGATGTTATTGTCTAAACATCGATGTTAAAATATACTTGTTTTTGTTCAAAACATCGATGTTAAAACATATTTGTTTATATCCAAAACATCGATGTCATTGTCTAAACATCGATGTTAAAATATTTTTTTTAGTTTAAAACATCGATGTTAAAATTTACTTGTTTTAGTTCGAAACATCGATGTGAAGACATATTTGTTTTCCTCCAAAACATCGATGTTATTATCAAAACAATTATGTTGAATTTTACTAGTTTTTGTCCTAAATATCGATGTTATTGTCTAAACATCGATGTTAAAATATACTTGTTTTTGTCATAAACATCGATGTTAAAAAATATTTGTTGTTCACCAAAACATTTGTCATTGTCTAACATCGATGTTAAACTATACTTGTATTTATCCAAAAGATCGATGTATCTATCAAAACAATTCTGTTGAAATACACTTGTTTTTTTTTTCAAAACATCGATGTTAAAACATATTTGTTTTTATCCAAAACATCGATGTTAAAAATTCTCGTTTTTGTTATAAACATTGATGTTAAAAAATATGTTTTGTTCACCAAAACATCGATGTTATTGTCTAAACATCGATGTTAAAATATACTTGTTTTTGTTCAAAACATCGATGTTAAACTATACTTGTATTTATCCAAAAGTTCGATGTATTTATTAAAACAATTATGTTGAAATACACTTGTTTTTTTTTCAAAACATCGATGTTAAAACATATTTGTTTTTATCCAAAACATCGATGTTAAAAATACTTATTTTTGTTAAAAACATTGATGTTAAAAAATATTTTTTGTTCACCAAAACATCGATGTAATTGTCTAAACATCGATGTTAAAATATAATTGTTTTTGTCTTAAACATCGATGTTAAAACATATTTGTTTATATCAAAAACATCGATGTCATTGTCTAAACATCGATGTTAAAATATTTTTTTTTGTTCACCAAAACATCGATGTTATTGTCTAGACATCGATGTTAAAATATACTTGTTTTTGTTCAAAACATCGATGTTAAAACATATTTGTTTATATCCAAAACATCGATATCATTGTCTAAACATCGATGTTAAAATGTTTTTTTTTTGTTTAAAACATCGATGTTAAAATTTACTTGTTTTTGTTCGAAACATCGATGTTAAGACATATTTGTTTTCCTCCAAAACATCGATGTTATTATCAAAACAATTATGTTGAATTTTACTAGTTTTAGTCCTAAATATCTATGTTATTGTCTAAACATTGATGTTAAAATATAATTGTTATTGTTGGAAACATCGATGTTAAAAAATATTTGTTGTTCACCAAAACATCGATTTTATTGTCTAACATCGATGTTAAACTATACTTGTATTTATCCAAAAGATCGATGTATCTATCAAAACAATTCTGTTGAAATACACTTGTTTTTTTTTCAAAACATCGATGTTAAAACATATTTGTTTTTATCCAAAACATCGATGTTAAAAATTCTCGTTTTTGTTAAAAACATTGATGTTAAAAAATATTTGTTGTTCACCAAAACATCGATGTTATTGTCTAAACATCGATGTTAAAATATTTTTTTTAGTTTAAAACATCGATGTTAAAATTTACTTGTTTTAGTTCGAAACATCGATGTTAAGACATATTTGTTTTCCTCCAAAACATCGATGTTATTATCAAAACAATTATGTTGAATTTTACTAGTTTTTGTCCTAAACATCGATGTTATTGTCTAAACATCGATGTTAAAATATACTTGTTTTTGTCATAAACATCGACGTTAAAAAATATTTGTTGTTCACCAAAACATCTATGTTATTGTCTAACATAGATGTTAAACTATACTTGTATTTATCCAAAAGATCGATGTATCTATCAAAACAATTCTGTTGAAATACACTTGTTTTTTTTTTCAAAACATCGATGTTAAAAAATTTTTGTTTTTATCCAAAACATCGATGTTAAAAATTCTCGTTTCTGTTAAAAACATTGATGTTAAAAAATATTCTTGTTCACCAAAACATCGATGTTATTGTCTAAACATCGATGTTAAAATATACTTGTTTTTGTTCAAAACATCGATGTTAAAACATATTTGTTTATATCCAAAACATCGATGTCATTGTCTAAACATCGATATTAAAATATACTTGTTTTGTTCAAAACATCGATGTTAAAATTTACTTGTTTTTGTTCGAAACATCGATGTTAAGACATATTTGTTTTCCTCCAAAACATCGATGTTATTATCAAAACAATTATGTTAAATTTTACTAGTTTTAGTCCTAAATATCGATGTTATTGTCTAAACATTGATGTTAAAATATAATTGTTATTGTTGGAAACATCGATGTTGAAAAAAATATTTGTTGTTCACCAAAACATCGACGTTATTGTCTAACATCGATGTTAAACTATACTTGTATTTATCCAAAAGATCGATGTAACTATCAAAACAATTAAGTTGAAATACACTTGTTTTTTTAACATCGATGTTAAAACATATTTGTTTTTATCCAAAACATCGATGTTAAAAATTCTCGTTTTTGTTAAAAACATTGATGTTAAAAAATATTTTTTGTTCAGCAAAACATCTATGTTATTGTCTTAACATCGATGTTAAAGTATACTTGTTTTTGTTCAAAACATCGATGTTAAAACATATTTGTTATATCCAAAACATCGATGTCATTGCCTAAACATCGATGTTAAAATTTTTTTTTTTGTTTAACACATCGATGTTAAAATTTACTTGTTTTAGTTCTAAACATCGATGTTAAGACATATTTGTTTTCCTCCAAAACATCGATGTTATTATCAAAACAATTATGTTGAATTTTACTAGTTTTAGTTCTAAATATCGATGTTATTGTCTAAACATCGATGTTAAAATATACTTGTTTTTGTCATAAACATCGATGTTAAAAAACATTTGTTGTTCACCAAAACATGGATGTTATTGTCTAACATCGATGTTAAACTATACTTGTGTTTATCCAAAAGATCGATGTATCTATCAAAACAATTCTGTTGAAATACATTTGTTTTTTTTTCAAAACATCGATGTTAAAACATATTTGTTTTTATCCAAAACATCGATGTTAAAAATTCTCGTTTTTGTTAAAAACATTGATGTTAAAAAATATTTTTTGTTCACCAAAACATCGATGTTATTGTCTAAATATCGATGTTAAAATATACTTGTTTTTGTCATAAACATCGACGTTAAAAAATATTTGTTGTTCACCAAAACATCGATGTTATTGTCTAACATCGATGTTAAACTATACTTGTATTTATCCAAAAGATCGATGTATCTATCAAAACAATTCTGTTGAAATACACTTGTTTTTTTTTTTCAAAACATCGATGTTAAAACATATTTGTTTTTATCCAAAACATCGATGTTAAAAATTCTCGTTTCTGTTAAAAACATTGATGTTAAAAAATATTCTTGTTCACCAAAACATCGATGTTATTGTCTAAACATCGATGTTAAAATATACTTGTTTTTGTTCAAAACATCGATGTTAAAACATATTTGTTTATATCCAAAACATCGATGTCATTGTCTAAACATCGATGTTAAAATATTTTTTTTTGTTTAAAACATCGATGTTAAAATTTACTTGTTTTTGTTCGAAACATCAATGTTAAGACATATTTGTTTTCCTCCATAACATCGATGTTATTATCAAAACAATTATGTTGAATTTTACTAGTTTTAGTCCTAAATATCGATGTTATTGTCTAAACATTGATGTTAAAATATAATTGTTATTGTTGGAAACATCGATGTTGAAAAAAATATTTGTTGTTCACCAAAACATCGACGTTATTGTCTAACATCGATGTTAAACTATACTTGTATTTATCCAAAAGATCGATGTAACTATCAAAACAATTAAGTTGAAATACACTTGTTTTTTTAACATCGATGTTAAAACATATTTGTTTTTATCCAAAACATCGATGTTAAAAATTCTCGTTTTTGTTAAAAACATTGATGTTAAAAAATATTTTTTGTTCAGCAAAACATCAATGTTATTGTCTTAACATCGATGTTAAACTATACTTGTTTTTGTTCAAAACATCGATGTTAAAACATATTTGTTATATCCAAAACATCGATGTCATTGCCTAAACATCGATGTTAAAATTTTTTTTTTTGTTTAACACATCGATGTTAAAATTTACTTGTTTTAGTTCGAAACATCGATGTTAAGACATATTTGTTTTCCTCCAAAACATCGATGTTATTATCAAAACAATTATGTTGAATTTTACTAGTTTTAGTTCTAAATATCGATGTTATTGTCTAAACATCGATGTTAAAATATACTTGTTTTTGTCATAAACATCGATGTTAAAAAACATTTGTTGTTCACCAAAACATCGATGTTATTGTCTAACATCGATGTTAAACTATACTTGTGTTTATCCAAAAGATCGATGTATCTATCAAAACAATTCTGTTGAAATACATTTGTTTTTTTTTCAAAACATCGATGTTAAAACATATTTGTTTTTATCCAAAACATCGATGTTAAAAATTCTCGTTTTTGTTAAAAACATTGATGTTAAAAAATATTTTTTGTTCACCAAAACATCGATGTAATTGTCTAAACATCGATGTTAAAATATAATTGTTTTTGTCTTAAACATCGATGTTAAAACATATTTGTTTATATCAAAAACATCGATGTCATTGTCTAAACATCGATGTTAAAATATTTTTTTCTGTTCACCAAAACATCGATGTTATTGTCTAGACATCGATGTTAAAATATACTTGTTTTTGTTCAAAACATCGATGTTAAAACATATTTGTTTATATCCATTAAAAATAGATTTTTTTTAGTTTAAAACATCGATGTTAAAATTTACTTGTTTTAAATCGAAACATCGATGTTAAGACATATTTGTTTTCCTCCAAAACATCGATGTTATTATCAAAACAATTATATGTAATTTTACTAGTTTTTGTCTTAAATATCGATGTTATTGTCTAAACATCGATGTTAAAATATACTTGTTTTTGTCATAAACATCGAAGTTAAAAAATATTTGTTGTTCACCAAAACATCGATGTTATTATCTAACATCGATGTTAAACTATACTTGTATTTATCCAAAAGATCGATGTAACTATCAAAACAATTAAGTTGAAATACACTTGTTTTTTTAACATCGATGTTAAAACATATTTGTTTTTATCCAAAACATCGATGTTAAAAATTCTCGTTTTTGTTAAAAACATTGATGTTAAAAAATATTTTTTGTTCACCAATACATCGATGTTATTGTCTAAACATCGATGTTAAAATATACTTGTTTTTGTTCAAATCATCGATGTTAAAACATATTTGTTTATATCCAAAACATCGATGTCATTGTCTAAACATCGATGTTAAAATATTTTTTTTAGTTTAAAACATCGATGTTAAAATTTACTTGTTTTAGTTCGAAACATCGATGTTAAGACATATTTGTTTTCCTCCAAAACATCGATGTTATTATCAAAACAACTATGTTGAATTTTACTAGTTTTTGTCCTAAATATCGATGTTATTGTCTAAACATCGATGTTAAAATATACTTGTTTTTGTCAAAAACATCGATGTTAAAAAATATTTGTTGTTCACCAAAACATCGATGTTATTGTCTAACATTGATGTTACACTATACTTGTATTTATCCAAAAGATCGATGTATCTATCAAAACAATTCTGTTGAAATACACTTGTTTTTTTAACATCGATGTTAAAACATATTTGTTTTTATCCAAAACATCGATGTTAAAAATTCTTGTTTTTGTTAAAAACATCATTGTTAAAAAATATTTGTTGTTTACCAAAACATCGATGTTATTGTCTAAACATCGATGTTAAAATATACGTGTTTTTGTTCAAAACATCGATGTTAAACTATACTTGTATTTATCCAAAAGATCGATGTATTTATCAAAACAATTATGTTGAAATACACTTGTTTTTTTTTCAAAACATCGATGTTAAAACATATTTGTTTTTATCCAAAACATGGATGTTAAAAATTCTTATTTTTGTTAAAAACATTGATGTTAAAAAATATTTGTTGTTCACCAAAACATCGATGTAATTGTCTAAACATTGATGTTAAAATATTTTTTTTTGTTTAAATCATCGATGTTAAAATTTACTTGTTTTTGTTCGAAACATCGTTTTAAGACATATTTGTTTTCGTCCAAAACATCGATGTTATTATCAAAACAATTATTTTGAATTTTACTAGTTTTAGTCCTAAATATCGATGTTAAAATTTACTTGTTTTTGTTCGAAACATCGATGTTAAGACATATTTGTTTTCCTCCAAAACATCGATGTTATTATCAAAACTATTATGTTGAATTTTACTAGTTTTAGTCCTAAATATCGATGTTATTGTCTAAACATCGATGTTAAAATATACTTGTTTTTGTCATAAACATCGAAGTTAAAAAATATTTGTTGTTCACCAAAACATCGATGTTATTATCTAACATCGATGTTAAACTATACTTGTATTTATCCAAAAGATCGATGTAACTATCAAAACAATTAAGTTGAAATACACTTGTTTTTTTAACATCGATGTTAAAACATATTTGTTTTTATCCAAAACATCGATGTTAAAAATTCTCGTTTTTGTTAAAAACATTGATGTTAAAAAATATTTTTTGTTCACCAATACATCGATGTTATTGTCTAAACATCGATGTTAAAATATACTTGTTTTTGTTCAAATCATCGATGTTAAAACATATTTGTTTATATCCAAAACATCGATGTCATTGTCTAAACATCGATGTTAAAATATTTTTTTTAGTTTAAAACATCGATGTTAAAATTTACTTGTTTTAGTTCGAAACATCGATGTTAAGACATATTTGTTTTCCTCCAAAACATCGATGTTATTATCAAAACAACTATGTTGAATTTTACTAGTTTTTGTCCTAAATATCGATGTTATTGTCTAAACATCGTTGTTAAAATATACTTGTTTTTGTCATAAACATCGATGTTAAAAAATATTTGTTGTTCACCAAAACATCGATGTTATTGTCTAAACATCGATGTTAAAATATACTTGTTTTTGTCATAACATCGATGTTAAAAAATATTTGTTGTTCACCAAAACATCGATGTTATTGTCTAACATCGATGTTAAGCTATACTTGTATTTATCCAAAAGATCGATGTATCTATCAAAACAATTCTGTTAAAATACACTTGTTTTTTTTCAAAACATCGATGTTAAAACATATTTGTTTTTATCCAAAATATCGATGTTAAAAATTCTTGTATTTTTGTTAAAACATCGATGTTAAAAAAATATTTGTTGTTCACCAAAACATCCATGTCATTGTCTAAACATCGATGTTAAAATACACTTGTTTTTTTTTTAAAACATCTATGTTAAAACATATTTGTTTATATCCAAAACATCGATTGGAAAAAAATTCTTGTTTTTGTTAAAAACATTGATGTTAAAAAATATTTTTTGTTCACCAAAACATCGATGTTATTGTCTAGACATCGATGTTAAAATATACTTGTTTTTGTTCAAAACATCGATGTTAAAACATATTTGTATATATGCAAAACATCGATATCATTGTCTAAACATCGATGTTAAAATGTTTTGTTTTTGTTTAAAACATCGATGTTAAAATTCACTTATTTTTGTTCGAAACATCGATGTTAAGGCATATTTGTTTTCCTCCAAAACATCGATGTTATTATCAAAACAATTATTTTGAATTTTACTAGTTTTAGTCCTAAATATCGATGTTATTGTCTAAACATCGTTGTTAAAATATACTTGTTTTTGTCATAAACATCGATGTTAGAAAATATTTTTTGTTCTCCAAAACATCGAGTGTATTGTCTAAAGATCAATGTTAAAATATACTTGTTTGTATCCAAAAGATCGATGTTATTAAAAAAAAAAATTATGTTGAAATATACATATTTTTGTCCTAAACATCAATGTTAAAAAATATTTGTTGTTCACCAAAACATCGATGTTATTGTCTAAACATCGATGTTAAACTATACTCGTATTTATCCAAAAGATCCATGTAATTATTAAAACAATTCTGTTGAAATACACTTGATTTTTTTTCAAAACATCGATGTTAAAACATACTTGTTTTTATCCAAAACATCGATGTTAAAAATTCTTGTTTTTGTTAAAAACATTGATGTTAAAAAATATTTTTGGTTCACCAAAACATCGATGTTATTGTCTAAACATCGATGTTAAAATATACTTGTTTTTGTCATAAACATCGATGTTAAAAAATATTTGTTGTTCACCAAAACATCGATGTTATTGTCTAACATCGATGTTAAGCTATACTTGTATTTATCCAAAAGATCGATGTATCTATCAAAACAATTCTGTTGAAATACACTTGTTTTTTTTTTTAAACATCAATGTTAAAAAATATTTGTTTTTATCCAAAACGTCGATGTTAAAAATTCTTGTTTTCGTTAAAAGCATTGATGTTAAAAAATATTTTTTGTTCACCAAAACATCGATGTTATTGTCTAAACATTGATGTTAAAATATAATTGTTATTGATGGAAACATCGATGTTAAAAAAAATATTTGTTGTTCACCAAAACATCGATGTTATTGTCTAAACATCGATGTTAAGCTATACTTGTATTTATCCAAAAGATCCATGTAATTATTAAAACTATTATGTTGAAATACACTTGTTTTTTTTTCAAAACATCGATGTTAAAACATATTTGTTTTTATCAAAACATCGATGTTAAAAATTCTTGTTTTTGTTAAAAACACTGATGTTAAAAAATATTTTTTGTTCAGCAAAACATCTATGTTATTGTCTTAACATCGATGTTAAAATATACTTGTTTTTGTTCAAAACATCGATGTTAAAACATATTTGTTTATATCCAAAACATCGATATCATTGTCTAAACATCGATGTTAAAATATTTTGTTTTTGTTAAAAACATCGATGTTAAAATTTACTTATATTTGTTCGAAACATCGATGTTAAGGCATATTTGTTTTCCTCCAAAACATCGATGTTATTATCAAAACAATTATTTTGAATTTTACTAGTTTTAGTCCTGAATATCGATGTTATTGTCTAAACATCGTTGTTAAAATATACTTGTTTTTGTCATAAACATCGATGTTAAAAAATATTTGTTGTTCACCAAAACATCGATGTTATTGTCTAAACATCGATGTTAAAATATACTTGTTTTTGTCATAACATCGATGTTAAAAAATATTTGTTGTTCACCAAAACATCGATGTTATTGTCTAACATCGATGTTAAGCTATACTTGTATTTATCCAAAAGATCGATGTATCTATCAAAACAATTCTGTTAAAATACACTTGTTTTTTTTCAAAACATCGATGTTAAAACATATTTGTTTTTATCCAAAATAGCGATGTTAAAAATTCTCGTTTTTGTTAAAAACATTGATGTTAAAAAATAGTTTTTGTTCACCAAAACATCGATGTTATTGTCTAAACATCGATGTTAAAATACACTTGTTTTTTTTTTAAAACATCTATGTTAAAACATATTTGTTTATATCCAAAACATCGATTGGAAAAAAATTCTTGTTTTTGTTAAAAACATTGATGTTAAAAAATATTTTTTGTTCACCAAAACATCGATGTTATTGTCTAGACATCGATGTTAAAATATACTTGTTTTTGTTCAAAACATCGATGTTAAAACATATTTGTATATATGCAAAACATCGATATCATTGTCTAAACATCGATGTTAAAATGTTTTGTTTTTGTTTAAAACATCGATGTTAAAATTCACTTATTTTTGTTCGAAACATCGATGTTAAGGCATATTTGTTTTCCTCCAAAACATCGATGTTATTATCAAAACAATTATTTTGAATTTTACTAGTTTTAGTCCTAAATATCGATGTTATTGTCTAAACATCGTTGTTAAAATATACTTGTTTTTGTCATAAACATCGATGTTAGAAAATATTTTTTGTTCTCCAAAACATCGAGTGTATTGTCTAAAGATCAATGTTAAAATATACTTGTTTGTATCCAAAAGATCGATGTTATTAAAAAAAAAAATTATGTTGAAATATACATATTTTTGTCCTAAACATCAATGTTAAAAAATATTTGTTGTTCACCAAAACATCGATGTTATTGTCTAAACATCGATGTTAAACTATACTCGTATTTATCCAAAAGATCCATGTAATTATTAAAACAATTCTGTTGAAATACACTTGATTTTTTTTCAAAACATCGATGTTAAAACATACTTGTTTTTATCCAAAACATCGATGTTAAAAATTCTTGTTTTTGTTAAAAACATTGATGTTAAAAAATATTTTTGGTTCACCAAAACATCGATGTTATTGTCTAAACATCGATGTTAAAATATACTTGTTTTTGTCATAAACATCGATGTTAAAAAATATTTGTTGTTCACCAAAACATCGATGTTATTGTCTAACATCGATGTTAAGCTATACTTGTATTTATCCAAAAGATCGATGTATCTATCAAAACAATTCTGTTGAAATACACTTGTTTTTTTTTTAAAACATCAATGTTAAAAAATATTTGTTTTTATCCAAAACGTCGATGTTAAAAATTCTTGTTTTCGTTAAAAGCATTGATGTTAAAAAATATTTTTTGTTCACCAAAACATCGATGTTAAAATATACTTGTTTTTTTCAAAACATCGATGTTAAAACATATTTGTTTATATCCAAAACATCGATGTCATTGTCTAAACATCGATGTTAAATATTTTTTTTTGTTTAAAACATCGATGTTAAAATTTACTTGTTTTTGTTCGAAACATCGATGTTAAGACATATTTGTTTTCGTCCAAAACATCGATGTTATTATCAAAACAATTATGTTGAATTTTACTAGTTTTAGTCCTAAATATCGATGTTATTGTCTAAACATCGATGTTAAAATATACTTGCGAACAACAAATATTTTTTTTAACATCGATGTTTTCAACAATAACAAGTATATTTTAACATCGTTTTTTAGACAATAACATCGATATTTAGGACAAAATCTAGTAAATTTCTACATAATTGTTTTAATAATAACATCGATGTTTTGGAGGAAAACAAGTATGTCTTAACATCGATGTTTCGAACAAAAACAAGTAAATTTTAACATCGATGTTTAGACAATGACATCGATGTTTTTGATATAAACAAATATGTTTTAACATCGATGTTTTGAACAAAAACAAGTATATTTTAACATCGATGTTTAGACAATAACATCGATGTTTTGGTGAACAACAAATATTTTTTAACATCGATGTTTAGGACAAAAACATGTATAATTAAACATAATCTTTTTTAATAATTACATCGATCTTTTGGATACAAACAAGTATATTTTAACATTGATCTTTATACAATACACTCGATGGTTTGGAGAACAACAAATATTTTTTTTAACATAGATGTTTCGAACAAAAATAGGTATATTTTAACATCGATGTTTAGACAATGACCTTGATGTTTTGGTGAACAACAAACATTTTTTAACATCGATGTTATTGTCTAAACATCGATGTTAAAATATACCTATTTTTGTTCGAAACATCGATGTTAAAAAATATATGTTGTTCACCAAAACATCGATGTTATTGTCTAACATCGATGTTAAGCTATACTTGTATTTATCCAAAAGATCGATGTATCTATCAAAACAATTCTGTTGAAATACACTTGATTTTTTCAAAACATCGATGTTAAAACATATTTGTTTTTATCCAAAACATTGATGTTAAAAAATATTTTTGCTTTACCAAAACATCGATGTTATTGTCTAAACATCGATGTTAAAATATACTTGTTTTTGTCATAAACATCGATGTTAGAAAATATTTGTTGTTCTCAAAAACATCGAGTGTATTGTCTAAAGATCAATGTTAAAATATACTTGTTTGTATCCAAAAGATCGATGTTATTATTAAAAAAAATTATGTTGAAATATACATATTTTTGTCCTAAACATCAATGTTAAAAAATATTTGTTGTTCACCAAAACATCGATGTTATTGTCTAAACATCGATGTTAAGCTATACTTGTATTTATCCAAAAGATCCATGTAATTATTAAAACTATTATGTTGAAATACACTTGTTTTTTTTTCAAAACATCGATGTTAAAACATATTTGTTTTTATCAAAACATCGATGTTAAAAATTCTTGTTTTTGTTAAAAACACTGATGTTAAAAAATATTTTTTGTTCAGCAAAACATCTATGTTATTGTCTTAACATCGATGTTAAACTATACTTGTTTTTGTTCAAAACATCGATGTTAAAACATATTTGTTATATCCAAAACATCGATGTCATTGCCTAAACATCGATGTTAAAATTTTTTTTTTTGTTTAACACATCGATGTTAAAATTTACTTGTTTTAGTTCGAAACATCGATGTTAAGACATATTTGTTTTCCTCCAAAACATCGAAGTTATTATCAAAACAATTATGTTGAATTTTACTAGTTTTAGTTCTAAATATCGATGTTATTGTCTAAACATTGATGTTAAAATATAATTGTTATTGTTGGAAACATCGATGTTGAAAAAAATATTTGTTGTTCACCAAAACATCGATGTTATTGTCTAACATCGATGTTAAACTATACTTGTGTTTATCCAAAAGATCGATGTAACTATCAAAACAATTAAGTTGAAATACACTTGTTTTTTTAACATCGATGTTAAATTATATTTGTTTTTATCCAAAACATCGATGTTAAAAATTCTCGTTTTTGTTAAAAACATTGATGTTAAAAAATATTTTTTGTTCAGCAAAACATCTATGTTATTGTCTTAACATCGATGTTAAACTATACTTGTTTTTGTTCAAAACATCGATGTTAAAACATATTTGTTATATCCAAAACATCGATGTCATTGCCTAAACATCGATGTTAAAATTTTTTTTTTGTTTAACACATCGATGTTAAAATTTACTTGTTTTAGTTCGAAACATCGATGTTAAGACATATTTGTTTTCCTCCAAAACATCGATGTTATTATCAAAACAATTATGTTGAATTTTACTAGTTTTAGTTCTAAATATCGATGTTATTGTCTAAACATCGATGTTAAAATATACTTGTTTTTGTCATAAACATCGATGTTAAAAAACATTTGTTGTTCACCAAAACATCGATGTTATTGTCTAACATCGATGTTAAACTATACTTGTGTTTATCCAAAAGATCGATGTATCTATCAAAACAATTCTGTTGAAATACATTTGTTTTTTTTTCAAAACATCGATGTTAAAACATATTTGTTTTTATCCAAAACATCGATGTTAAAAATTCTCGTTTTTGTTATAAACATTGATGTTAAAAAATATGTTTTGTTCACCAAAACATCGATGTTATTGTCTAAACATCGATGTTAAAATATACTTGTTTTTGTTCAAAACATCGATGTTAAACTATACTTGTATTTATCCAAAAGATCGATGTATTTATCAAAACAATAATGTTGAAATACACTTGTTTTTTTTTCAAAACATCGATGTTAAAACATTTTTGTTTTTATCCAAAACATCGATGTTAAAAATTCTTATTTTTGTTAAAAACATTGATGTTAAAAAATATTTGTTGTTCACCAAAACATCGATGTAATTGTCCAAACATTGATGTTAAAATATTTTTTTTTGTTTAAATCATCGATGTTAAAATTTACTTGTTTTTGTTCGAAACATCGTTTTAAGACATATTTGTTTTCGTCCAAAACATCGATGTTATTATCAAAACAATTATTTTGAATTTTACTAGTTTTAGTCCTAAATATCGATGTTAAAATTTTATGTAAAAATTTATATTTATTAAAAATGTTATTGTCTAAACATTGATGTTAAAATATAATTGTTATTGATGGAAACATCGATGTTAAAAAAAATATTTGTTGTTCACCAAAACATCGATGTTATTGTCTAGACATCGATGTTAAAATATACTTGTTTTTGTTCAAAACATCGATGTTAAAACATATTTGTTTATATCCAAAACATCGATATTATTGTCTAAACATCGATGTTAAAATGTTTTGTTTTTGTTTAAAACATCGATGTTAAAATTTACTTGTTTTTGTTCGAAACATTGATGTTAAGACATATTTTTTTTCCTTCAAAACATCGATGTTATTATCAAAACAATTATGTTGAATTTTACTAGTTTTTGTCCTAAATATCGATGTTATTGTCTAAACATCGATGTTAAAATATATTTGTTGTTCACCAAAACATTGATGTTATTGTCTAACATCGATGTTAAACTATACTTGTATTTATCCAAAAGATCGATGTAACTATCAAAACAAGTATGTTGTAATACACTTGTTTTTTTTTCAAAACATCGAGGTAAAATATGTTGTTTTTGTTAAAAACATCGATGTTAAAATTTACTTATTTTTGTTCGAAACATCGATGTTAAGGCATATTTGTTTTCCTCCAAAACATCGATGTTATTATCAAAACAATTATTTTGAATTTTACTAGTTTTAGTCCTAAATATCGATGTTATTGTCTAAACATCGTTGTTAAAATATACTTGTTTTTGTCATAAACATCGATGTTAGAAAATATTTTTTGTTCTCCAAAACATCGAGTGTATTGTCTAAAGATCAATGTTAAAATATACTTGTTTGTATCCAAAAGATCGATGTTATTAAAAAAAAAAAATATGTTGAAATATACATATTTTTGTCCTAAACATCAATGTTAAAAAATTTTTGTTGTTCACCAAAACATCGATGTTATTGTCTAAACATCGATGTTAAACTATACTTGTATTTATCCAAAAGATCCATGTAATTATTAAAACAATTCTGTTGAAATACACTTCATTTTTTTTCAAAACATCAATGTTAAAACATACTTGTTTTTATCCAAAACATCGATGTTAAAAATTCTTGTTTTTGTTAAAAACATTGATGTTAAAAAATATTTTTGGTTCACCAAAACATCGATGTTATTGTCTAAACATCGATGTTAAAATATACTTGTTTTTGTCATAAACATCGATGTTAAAAAATATTTGTTGTTCACCAAAACATCGATATTATTGTCTAACATCGATGTTAAGCTATACTTGTATTTATCCAAAAGATCGATGTATCTATCAAAACAATTCTGTTGAAATACACTTGTTTTTTTTTTTAAAACATCGATGTTAAAAAATATTTGTTTTTATCCAAAACGTCGATGTTAAAAATTCTTGTTTTCGTTAAAAGCATTGATGTTAAAAAATATTTTTTGTTCACCAAAACATCGATGTTATTGTCTAAACGTCGATGTTAAAATATACTTGTTTTTTTCAAAACATCGATGTTAAAACATATTTGTTTATATCCAAAACATCGATGTCATTGTCTAAACATCGATGTTAAATATTTTTTTTTGTTTAAAACATCGATGTTAAAATTTACTTGTTTTTGTTCGAAACATCGATGTTAAGACATATTTGTTTTCGTCCAAAACATCGATGTTATTATCAAAACAATTTTGTTGAATTTTACTAGTTTTAGTCCTAAATATCGATGTTATTGTCTAAACATCGATGTTAAAATATACTTCCGAACAACAAATATTTTTTTTAACATCGATGTTTTCAACAATAACAAGTATATTTTAACATCGTTTTTTAGACAATAACATCGATATTTAGGACAAAATCTAGTAAATTTCAACATAATTGTTTTAATAATAACATCGATGTTTTGGAGGAAAACAAATATGTCTTAACATCGATGTTTCGAACAAAAACAAGTAAATTTTAACATCGATGTTTAGACAATGACATCGATGTTTTTGATATAAACAAATATGTTTTAACATCGATGTTTTGAACAAAAACAAGTATATTTTAACATCGATGTTTAGACAATAACATCGATGTTTTGGTGAACAACAAATATTTTTTAACATCGATGTTTAGGACAAAAACATGTATAATTAAACATAATCTTTTTTAATAATTACATCGATCTTTTGGATACAAACAAGTATATTTTAACATTGATCTTTATACAATACACTCGATGGTTTGGAGAACAACAAATATTTTTTTTAACATCGATGTTTCGAACAAAAATAGGTATATTTTAACATCGATGTTTAGACAATGACCTTGATGTTTTGGTGAACAACAAACATTTTTTAACATCGATGTTATTGTCTAAACATCGATGTTAAAATATACCTATTTTTGTTCGAAACATCGATGTTAAAAAATATATGTTGTTCACCAAAACATCGATGTTATTGTCTAACATCGATGTTAAGCTATACTTGTATTTATCCAAAAGATCGATGTATCTATGAAAACAATTCTGTTGAAATACACTTGATTTTTTCAAAACATCGATGTTAAAACATATTTGTTTTTATCCAAAACATTGATGTTAAAAAATATTTTTGCTTTACCAAAACATCGATGTTATTGTCTAAACATCGATGTTAAAATATACTTGTTTTTGTCATAAACATCGATGTTAGAAAATATTTGTTGTTCTCAAAAACATCAAGTGTATTGTCTAAAGATCAATGTTAAAATATACTTGTTTGTATCCAAAAGATCGATGTTATTATTAAAAAAAATTATGTTGAAATATACATATTTTTGTCCTAAACATCAATGTTAAAAAATATTTGTTGTTCACCAAAACATCGATGTTATTGTCTAAACATCGATGTTAAGCTATACTTGTATTTATCCAAAAGATCCATGTAATTATTAAAACTATTATGTTGAAATACACTTGTTTTTTTTTCAAAACATCAATGTTAAAACATATTTGTTTTTATCAAAACATCGATGTTAAAAATTCTTGTTTTTGTTAAAAACACTGATGTTAAAAAATATTTTTTGTTCAGCAAAACATCTATGTTATTGTCTTAACATCGATGTTAAAATATACTTGTTTTTGTCATAAACATCGATGTTAAAAAATATTTGTTGTTCACCAAAACATCGATGTTATTGTCTAACATCGATGTTAAGCTATACTTGTATTTATCCAAAAGATCGATGTATCTATCAAAACAATTCTGTTGAAATACACTTGTTTTTTTTTTTAAACATCGATGTTAAAAAATATTTGTTTTTATCCAAAACGTCGATGTTAAAAATTCTTGTTTTCGTTAAAAGCATTGATGTTAAAAAATATTTTTTGTTCACCAAAACATCGATGTTAAAATATACTTGTTTTTTTCAAAACATCGATGTTAAAACATATTTGTTTATATCCAAAACATCGATGTCATTGTCTAAACATCGATGTTAAATATTTTTTTTTGTTTAAAACATCGATGTTAAAATTTACTTGTTTTTGTTCGAAACATCGATGTTAAGACATATTTGTTTTCGTCCAAAACATCGATGTTATTATCAAAACAATTATGTTGAATTTTACTAGTTTTAGTCCTAAATATCGATGTTATTGTCTAAACATCGATGTTAAAATATACTTCCGAACAACAAATATTTTTTTTAACATCGATGTTTTCAACAATAACAAGTATATTTTAACATCGTTTTTTAGACAATAACATCGATATTTAGGACAAAATCTAGTAAATTTCAACATAATTGTTTTAATAATAACATCGATGTTTTGGAGGAAAACAAATATGTCTTAACATCGATGTTTCGAACAAAAACAAGTAAATTTTAACATCGATGTTTAGACAATGACATCGATGTTTTTGATATAAACAAATATGTTTTAACATCGATGTTTTGAACAAAAACAAGTATATTTTAACATCGATGTTTAGACAATAACATCGATGTTTTGGTGAACAACAAATATTTTTTAACATCGATGTTTAGGACAAAAACATGTATAATTAAACATAATCTTTTTTAATAATTACATCGATCTTTTGGATACAAACAAGTATATTTTAACATTGATCTTTATACAATACACTCGATGGTTTGGAGAACAACAAATATTTTTTTTAACATCGATGTTTCGAACAAAAATAGGTATATTTTAACATCGATGTTTAGACAATGACCTTGATGTTTTGGTGAACAACAAACATTTTTTAACATCGATGTTATTGTCTAAACATCGATGTTAAAATATACCTATTTTTGTTCGAAACATCGATGTTAAAAAATATATGTTGTTCACCAAAACATCGATGTTATTGTCTAACATCGATGTTAAGCTATACTTGTATTTATCCAAAAGATCGATGTATCTATCAAAACAATTCTGTTGAAATACACTTGATTTTTTCAAAACATCGATGTTAAAACATATTTGTTTTTATCCAAAACATTGATGTTAAAAAATATTTTTGCTTTACCAAAACATCGATGTTATTGTCTAAACATCGTTGTTAAAATATACTTGTTTTTGTCATAAACATCGATGTTAGAAAATATTTGTTGTTCTCAAAAACATCGAGTGTATTGTCTAAAGATCAATGTTAAAATATACTTGTTTGTATCCAAAAGATCGATGTTATTATTAAAAAAAATTATGTTGAAATATACATATTTTTGTCCTAAACATCAATGTTAAAAAATATTTGTTGTTCACCAAAACATCGATGTTATTGTCTAAACATCGATGTTAAGCTATACTTGTATTTATCCAAAAGATCCATGTAATTATTAAAACTATTATGTTGAAATACACTTGTTTTTTTTTCAAAACATCGATGTTAAAACATATTTGTTTTTATCAAAACATCGATGTTAAAAATTCTTGTTTTTGTTAAAAACACTGATGTTAAAAAATATTTTTTGTTCAGCAAAACATCTATGTTATTGTCTTAACATCGATGTTAAAATATACTTGTTTTTGTTCAAAACATCGATGTTAAAACATATTTGTTTATATCCAAAACATCGATATCATTGTCTAAACATCGATGTTAAAATGTTTTGTTTTTGTTTAAAACATCGATGTTAAAATTTACTTGTTTTTGTTCGAAACATTGATGTTAAGACATATTTTTTTTCCTTCAAAACATCGATGTTATTATCAAAACAATTATTTTGAATTTTACTAGTTTTAGTCCTAAATATCGATGTTATTGTCTAAACATCGTTGTTAAAATATACTTGTTTTTGTCATAAACATCGATGTTAGAAAATATTTTTTGTTCTCCAAAACATCGAGTGTATTGTCTAAAGATCAATGTTAAAATATACTTGTTTGTATCCAAAAGATCGATGTTATTAAAAAAAAATCTGGTGCGTGCGCGCAACACACAACTTTCACTTACCAACTTACTTAGATAAGAAATTGACGTGTTTTGTTAAATATCATTTCCCAAAGTCAAACATTTTTCTACATTCATATCTTATTTTTATTAATCGTTAAAGCCGTTTTTGAGTAAATAAAAAACCCCGTGAAAAAGATACAAAATTTATTAAGTAAAGTCCCCCCTTCGGTTGATCAATTTTGATGAAATGTTAGCTATCACATATTTGGCATATACATACATCAAATACCCAGTTTGGTCAATATCGTGAAAGCCGTTTTTGAGTAAATAAAAAAAGCACGTAAAAATGATACAAAATTTATTAAGTAAAGTGCCCCCTGCGATTGATCAATTTTAATGAACTTTTTGCAGACATATCTCGGGCATATAAATAGATCAAATACTAAGTTTAATCAAAATCGTTAGAGCCGTTCTTGAGAAAATCAAAAAACACGTGAAAATGTAACAAAATTTATTAAGTAAAGTCCCCCCTCCGGTTAATCAATTTTGATGAAATTTTTACAGTCATATCTCGGGCATATAAATACATCAAATACCCAGTTTGATCAAAATCGTTAAAGCCGATTTAGAGTAAATATAAAAAAACACGTGAAAATGTTCCAAAATTTATTAAGTAAAGTCCCCCCTCCGGTTAATCAATTTTGATGAAATTTTTACAGTCATATCTCGGGCATATAAATAGATGAAATACTCAGTTTAATCAAAATCCTTAGAGCCGTTTTTGAGAAAATCGAAAAAAAACTAAAAAGTTATAAAGTAAAGTACCCCCTTCCTTTAAGTAATTTTGATGAAATTTATGCTGTCACATCGCGGGCATATACCTACACTAAATACCCAATTTCAGGATCGCACGGTTTATTGTTTTTGAGCTAGTCTGTTCACACACACACACACACACACACACACACACACACACACACAGACACACACACACACACACACAGACCATTTCGCGGGACTTGGTCATTTCGACTCAGGGGACCCCAAAACGTGTATTTCCGTTGAAAACCGGAAGTCGAAATTTTTCACGATCGCAATACTTCCACTTACTATATATTTCATATATAGGTAAGTGAAAGTAAAAAAAATATGTTGAAATATACATATTTTTGTCCTAAACATCAATGTTAAAAAATTTTTGTTGTTCACCAAAACATCGATGTTATTGTCTAAACATCGATGTTGAACTATACTTGTATTTATCCAAAAGATCGATGTAATTATCAAAACAATTCTGTGGAAATACACTTTTTTTTTTTTTAAAACATCGATGTTAAAACATATTTGTTTTTATCCAAAATATCGATGTTAAAAATTCTTGTTTTCGTTAAAAGCATTGATGTTAAAAAATATTTGTTGTTCACCAAAACATCGATGTGATTGTCTAAACATCGATGTTAAAATATACTTGTTTTTTTCAAAACATCGATGTTAAAACATATTTGTTTATATCCAAAACATCGATGTCATTGTCTAAACATCGATGTTAAATATTTTTTTTTGTTTAAAACATCGATGTTAAAATTTACTTGTTTTTGTTCGAAACATCGATGTTAAGACATATTTGTTTTCGTCCAAAACATCGATGTTATTATCAAAACAATTTTGTTGAATTTTACTAGTTTTAGTCCTAAATATCGATGTTATTGTCTAAACATCGATGTTAAAATATACTTCCGAACAACAAATATTTTTTTTAACATCGATGTTTTCAACAAAAACAAGTATATTTTAACATCGTTTTTTAGACAATAACATCGATATTTAGGACAAAATCTAGTAAATTTCAACATAATTGTTTTAATAATAACATCGATGTTTTGGAGGAAAACAAATATGTCTTAACATCGATGTTTCGAACAAAAACAAGTAAATTTTAACATCGATGTTTAGACAATGACATCGATGTTTTTGATATAAACAAATATGTTTTAACATCGATGATTTGAACAAAAACAAGTATATTTTAACATCGATGTTTAGACAATAACATCGATGTTTTGGTGAACAACAAATATTTTTTAACATCGATGTTTAGGACAAAAACATGTATAATTAAACATAATCTTTTTTAATAATTACATCGATCTTTTGGATACAAACAAGTATATTTTAACATTGATCTTTATACAATACACTCGATGGTTTGGAGAACAACAAATATTTTTTTTTTAACATCGATGTTTCGAACAAAAACACGTATATTTTAACATCGATGTTTAGACAATGACCTCGATGTTTTGGTGAACAATAAATATTTTTTAACATCGATGTTATTGTATAACATCGATGTTAAAATATACCTATTTTTGTTCGAAACATCGATGTTAAAAAATATATGTTGTTCACCAAAACATCGATGTTATTGTCTAACATCGATGTTAAGCTATACTTGTATTTAGCCAAAAGATCGATGTATCTATCAAAACAATTCTGTTGAAATACACTTGATTTTTTCAAAACATCGATGTTAAAACATATTTGTTTTTATCCAAAACATTGATGTTAAAAAATATTTTTGCTTTACCAAAACATCGATGTTATTGTCTAAACATCGATGTTAAAATATACTTGTTTTTGTCATAAACATCGATGTTAGAAAATATTAGTTGTTCTCAAAAACATCGAGTGTATTGTCTAAAGATCAATGTTAAAATATACTTGTTTGTATCCAAAAGATCGATGTTATTATTAAAAAAAATTATGTTGAAATATACTTGTTTTGTCCTAAACATCGATGTCAAAAAATATTTGTTGTTCACCAAAACATCGATGTTATTGTCTAAACATCGATGTTAAAATATACCTATTTTTGTTCGAAACATCGATGTTAAAAAATATATGTTGTTCACCAAAACATCGATGTTATTGTCTAACATCGATGTTAAGCTATACTTGTATTTATCCAAAAGATCGATGTATCTATGAAAACAATTCTGTTGAAATACACTTGATTTTTTCAAAACATCGATGTTAAAATATATTTGTTTTTATCAAAACATCGATGTTAAAAATTCTTGTTTTTGTTAAAAACACTGATGTTAAAAAATATTTTTTGTTCAGCAAAACATCTATGTTATTGTCTTAACATCGATGTTAAAATATACTTGTTTTTGTTCAAAAAATTGATGTTAAAACATATTTGTTTATATCCAAAACATCGATATCATTGTCTAAACATCGATGTTAAAATATATTGTTTTTGTTAAAAACATCGATGTTAAAATTTACTTATATTTGTTCGAAACATCGATGTTAAGGCATATTTGTTTTCCTCCAAAACATCGATGTTATTATCAAAACAATTATTTTGAATTTTACTAGTTTTAGTCCTGAATATCGATGTTATTGTCTAAACATCGTTGTTAAAATATACTTGTTTTTGTCATAAACATCGATGTTAAAAAATATTTGTTGTTCACCAAAACATCGATGTTATTGTCTAACATCGATGTTAAGCTATACTTGTATTTATCCAAAAGACCGATGTATCTATCAAAACAATTCTGTTGAAATACACTTGATTTTTTCAAAACATCGATGTTAAAACATATTTGTTTTTATCCAAAACATTGATGTTAAAAAATATTTTTGGTTCACCAAAACATCGATGTTATTGTCTAAACATCGATGTTAGAAAATATTTGTTGTTCACCAAAACATCGATGGTATTTTCTAAAGATCAATGTTAAAATATACTTGTTTTTATCCAAAAGATCGATGTTATTATTAAAAAAAATTATGTTGAAAATTACTTGTTTTTGTCCTAAACATCGATGTCAAAAAATATTTGTTGTTCACCAAAACATCGATGTTATTGTCTAAACATCGATGTTGAACTATACTTGTATTTATCCAAAAGATCGATGTAATTATCAAAACAATTCTGTTGAAATACACTTGATTTTTTTCAAAACATCGATGTTAAAACATACTTGTTTTTATCCAAAACATCGTTGTTAAAAATTCTTGTTTTTGTTAAAAACATTGATGTTAAAAAATATTTTTGGTTCACCAAAACATCGATGTTATTGTCTAAACATCGATGTTAAAATATACTTGTTTTTGTCATAACATCGATGTTAAAAAATATTTGTTGTTCACCAAAACATCGATGTTATTGTCTAACATCGATGTTAAGCTATACTTGTATTTATCCAAAAGATCGATGTATCTATCAAAACAATTCTGTTAAAATACACTTGTTTTTTTTTCAAAACATCGATGTTAAAACATATTTGTTTATATCCAAAACATCGATTGGAAAAAAATTCTTGTTTTTATTAAAAACATTGATGTTAAAAAATAGTTTTTGTTCACCAAAACATCGATGTTATTGTCTAGACATCGATGTTAAAATATACTTGTTTTTGTTCAAAACATCGATGTTAAAACATATTTGTTTATATCCAAAACATCGATATCATTGTCTAAACATCGATGTTAAAATGTTTTGTTTTTGTTTAAAACATCGATGTTAAAATTTACTTGTTTTTGTTCGAAACATTGATGTTAAGACATATTTTTTTTCCTTCAAAACATCGATGTTATTATCAAAACAATTATTTTGAATTTTACTAGTTTTAGTCCTAAATATCGATGTTATTGTCTAAACATCGTTGTTAAAATATACTTGTTTTTGTCATAAACATCGATGTTAGAAAATATTTTTTGTTCTCCAAAACATCGAGTGTATTGTCTAAAGATCAATGTTAAAATATACTTGTTTGTATCCAAAAGATCGATGTTATTAAAAAAAAATCTGGTGCGTGCGCGCAACACACAACTTTCACTTACCAACTTACTTAGATAAGAAATTGACGTGTTTTGTTAAATATCATTTCCCAAAGTCAAACATTTTTCTACATTCATATCTTATTTTTATTAATCGTTAAAGCCGTTTTTGAGTAAATAAAAAACCCCGTGAAAAAGATACAAAATTTATTAAGTAAAGTCCCCCCTTCGGTTGATCAATTTTGATGAAATGTTAGCTATCACATATTTGGCATATACATACATCAAATACCCAGTTTGGTCAATATCGTGAAAGCCGTTTTTGAGTAAATAAAAAAAGCACGTAAAAATGATACAAAATTTATTAAGTAAAGTGCCCCCTGCGATTGATCAATTTTAATGAACTTTTTGCAGACATATCTCGGGCATATAAATAGATCAAATACTAAGTTTAATCAAAATCGTTAGAGCCGTTCTTGAGAAAATCAAAAAACACGTGAAAATGTAACAAAATTTATTAAGTAAAGTCCCCCCTCCGGTTAATCAATTTTGATGAAATTTTTACAGTCATATCTCGGGCATATAAATACATCAAATACCCAGTTTGATCAAAATCGTTAAAGCCGATTTAGAGTAAATATAAAAAAACACGTGAAAATGTTCCAAAATTTATTAAGTAAAGTCCCCCCTCCGGTTAATCAATTTTGATGAAATTTTTACAGTCATATCTCGGGCATATAAATAGATGAAATACTCAGTTTAATCAAAATCCTTAGAGCCGTTTTTGAGAAAATCAAAAAAAAACTAAAAAGTTATAAAGTAAAGTACCCCCTTCCTTTAAGTAATTTTGATGAAATTTATGCTGTCACATCGCGGGCATATACCTACACTAAATACCCAATTTCAGGATCGCACGGTTTATTGTTTTTGAGCTAGTCTGTTCACACACACACACACACACACACACACACACACACACAGACACACACACACACACACACAGACCATTTCGCGGGACTTGGTCATTTCGACTCAGGGGACCCCAAAACGTGTATTTCCGTTGAAAACCGGAAGTCGAAATTTTTCACGATCGCAATACTTCCACTTACTATATATTTCATATATAGGTAAGTGAAAGTAAAAAAAATATGTTGAAATATACATATTTTTGTCCTAAACATCAATGTCAAAAAATTTTTGTTGTTCACCAAAACATCGATGTTATTGTCTAAACATCGATGTTGAACTATACTTGTATTTATCCAAAAGATCGATGTAATTATCAAAACAATTCTGTGGAAATACACTTTTTTTTTTTTTAAAACATCGATGTTAAAACATATTTGTTTTTATCCAAAATATCGATGTTAAAAATTCTTGTATTTTTGTTAAAAGCATTGATGTTAAAAAATATTTGTTGTTCACCAAAACATCCATGTCATTGTCTAAACATCGATATTAAAATATACTTGTTTTTTTCAAAACATCGATGTTAAAACATATTTGTTTATATCCAAAACATCGATGTCATTGTCTAAACATCGATGTTAAATATTTTTTTTTGTTTAAAACATCGATGTTAAAATTTACTTGTTTTTGTTCGAAACATCGATGTTAAGACATATTTGTTTTCGTCCAAAACATCGATGTTATTATCAAAACAATTTTGTTGAATTTTACTAGTTTTAGTCCTAAATATCGATGTTATTGTCTAAACATCGATGTTAAAATATACTTCCGAACAACAAATATTTTTTTTAACATCGATGTTTTCAACAAAAACAAGTATATTTTAACATCGTTTTTTAGACAATAACATCGATATTTAGGACAAAATCTAGTAAATTTCAACATAATTGTTTTAATAATAACATCGATGTTTTGGAGGAAAACAAATATGTCTTAACATCGATGTTTCGAACAAAAACAAGTAAATTTTAACATCGATGTTTAGACAATGACATCGATGTTTTTGATATAAACAAATATGTTTTAACATCGATGATTTGAACAAAAACAAGTATATTTTAACATCGATGTTTAGACAATAACATCGATGTTTTGGTGAACAACAAATATTTTTTAACATCGATGTTTAGGACAAAAACATGTATAATTAAACATAATCTTTTTTAATAATTACATCGATCTTTTGGATACAAACAAGTATATTTTAACATTGATCTTTATACAATACACTCGATGGTTTGGAGAACAACAAATATTTTTTTTTTAACATCGATGTTTCGAACAAAAATAGGTATATTTTAACATCGATGTTTAGACAATGACCTTGATGTTTTGGTGAACAACAAACATTTTTTAACATCGATGTTATTGTATAACATCGATGTTAAAATATACCTATTTTTGTTCGAAACATCGATGTTAAAAAATATATGTTGTTCACCAAAACATCGATGTTATTGTCTAACATCGATGTTAAGCTATACTTGTATTTAGCCAAAAGATCGATGTATCTATCAAAACAATTCTGTTGAAATACACTTGATTTTTTCAAAACATCGATGTTAAAACATATTTGTTTTTATCCAAAACATTGATGTTAAAAAATATTTTTGCTTTACCAAAACATCGATGTTATTGTCTAAACATCGATGTTAAAATATACTTGTTTTTGTCATAAACATCGATGTTAGAAAATATTAGTTGTTCTCAAAAACATCGAGTGTATTGTCTAAAGATCAATGTTAAAATATACTTGTTTTTATCCAAAAGATCGATGTTATTATTAAAAAAAATTATGTTGAAATATACTTGTTTTTGTCCTAAACATCGATGTCAAAAAATATTTGTTGTTCACCAAAACATCGATGTTATTGTCTAAACATCGATGTTGAACTATACTTGTATTTATCCAAAAGATCGATGTAATTATCAAAACAATTCTGTTGAAATACACTTGATTTTTTTCAAAACATCGATGTTAAAACATACTTGTTTTTATCCAAAACATCGTTGTTAAAAATTCTTGTTTTTGTTAAAAACATTGATGTTAAAAAATATTTTTGGTTCACCAAAACATCGATGTTATTGTCTAAACATCGATGTTAAAATATACTTGTTTTTGTCATAACATCGATGTTAAAAAATATTTGTTGTTCACCAAAACATCGATGTTATTGTCTAACATCGATGTTAAGCTATACTTGTATTTATCCAAAAGATCGATGTATCTATCAAAACAATTCTGTTAAAATACACTTGTTTTTTTTTCAAAACATCGATGTTAAAACATATTTGTTTATATCCAAAACATCGATTGGAAAAAAATTCTTGTTTTTATTAAAAACATTGATGTTAAAAAATAGTTTTTGTTCACCAAAACATCGATGTTATTGTCTAGACATCGATGTTAAAATATACTTGTTTTTGTTCAAAACATCGATGTTAAAACATATTTGTTTATATCCAAAACATCGATATCATTGTCTAAACATCGATGTTAAAATGTTTTGTTTTTGTTTAAAACATCGATGTTAAAATTTACTTGTTTTTGTTCGAAACATTGATGTTAAGACATATTTTTTTTCCTTCAAAACATCGATGTTATTATCAAAACAATTATTTTGAATTTTACTAGTTTTAGTCCTAAATATCGATGTTATTGTCTAAACATCGTTGTTAAAATATACTTGTTTTTGTCATAAACATCGATGTTAGAAAATATTTTTTGTTCTCCAAAACATCGAGTGTATTGTCTAAAGATCAATGTTAAAATATACTTGTTTGTATCCAAAAGATCGATGTTATTAAAAAAAAATCTGGTGCGTGCGCGCAACACACAACTTTCACTTACCAACTTACTTAGATAAGAAATTGACGTGTTTTGTTAAATATCATTTCCCAAAGTCAAACATTTTTCTACATTCATATCTTATTTTTATTAATCGTTAAAGCCGTTTTTGAGTAAATAAAAAACCCCGTGAAAAAGATACAAAATTTATTAAGTAAAGTCCCCCCTTCGGTTGATCAATTTTGATGAAATGTTAGCTATCACATATTTGGCATATACATACATCAAATACCCAGTTTGGTCAATATCGTGAAAGCCGTTTTTGAGTAAATAAAAAAAGCACGTAAAAATGATACAAAATTTATTAAGTAAAGTGCCCCCTGCGATTGATCAATTTTAATGAACTTTTTGCAGACATATCTCGGGCATATAAATAGATCAAATACTAAGTTTAATCAAAATCGTTAGAGCCGTTCTTGAGAAAATCAAAAAACACGTGAAAATGTAACAAAATTTATTAAGTAAAGTCCCCACTCCGGTTAATCAATTTTGATGAAATTTTTACAGTCATATCTCGGGCATATAAATACATCAAATACCCAGTTTGATCAAAATCGTTAAAGCCGATTTAGAGTAAATATAAAAAAACACGTGAAAATGTTCCAAAATTTATTAAGTAAAGTCCCCCCTCCGGTTAATCAATTTTGATGAAATTTTTACAGTCATATCTCGGGCATATAAATAGATGAAATACTCAGTTTAATCAAAATCCTTAGAGCCGTTTTTGAGAAAATCGAAAAAAAACTAAAAAGTTATAAAGTAAAGTACCCCCTTCCTTTAAGTAATTTTGATGAAATTTATGCTGTCACATCGCGGGCATATACCTACACTAAATACCCAATTTCAGGATCACACGGTTTATTGTTTTTGAGCTAGTCTGTTCACACACACACACACACACACACACACACACACACACACACAGACACACACACACACACACACAGACCATTTCGCGGGACTTGGTCATTTCGACTCAGGGGACCCCAAAACGTGTATTTCCGTTGAAAACCGGAAGTCGAAATTTTTCACGATCGCAATACTTCCACTTACTATATATTTCATATATAGGTAAGTGAAAGTAAAAAAAATATGTTGAAATATACATATTTTTGTCCTAAACATCAATGTTAAAAAATTTTTGATGTTCACCAAAACATCGATGTTATTGTCTAAACATCGATGTTAAACTATACTTGTATTTATCCAAAAGATCCATGTAATTATTAAAACAATTCTGTTGAAATACACTTGATTTTTTTTCAAAACATCGATGTTAAAACATACTTGTTTTTATCCAAAACATCGATGTTAAAAATTCTTGTTTTTGTTAAAAACATTGATGTTAAAAAATATTTTTGGTTCACCAAAACATCGAGGTTATTGTCTAAACATCGATGTTAAAATATACTGGTTTTTGTCATAAACATCGATGTTAAAAAATATTTGTTGTTCACCAAAACATCGATGTTATTGTCTAACATCGATGTTAAGCTATACTTGTATTTATCCAAAAGATCGATGTAATTATCAAAACAATTCTGTGGAAATACACTTTTTTTTTTTTTAAAACATCGATGTTAAAACATATTTGTTTTTATCCAAAACGTCGATGTTAAAAATTCTTGTTTTCGTTAAAAGCATTGATGTTAAAAAATATTTTTTGTTCACCAAAACATCGATGTGATTGTCTAAACATCGATGTTAAAATATACTTGTTTTTTTCAAAACATCGATGTTAAAACATATTTGTTTATATCCAAAACATCGATGTCATTGTCTAAACATCGATGTTAAATATTTTTTTTTGTTTAAAACATCGATGTTAAAATTTACTTGTTTTTGTTCGAAACATCGATGTTAAGACATATTTGTTTTCGTCCAAAACATCGATGTTATTATCAAAACAATTTTGTTGAATTTTACTAGTTTTAGTCCTAAATATCGATGTTATTGTCTAAACATCGATGTTAAAATATACTTCCGAACAACAAATATTTTTTTTAACATCGATGTTTTCAACAAAAACAAGTATATTTTAACATCGTTTTTTAGACAATAACATCGATATTTAGGACAAAATCTAGTAAATTTCAACATAATTGTTTTAATAATAACATCGATGTTTTGGAGGAAAACAAATATGTCTTAACATCGATGTTTCGAACAAAAACAAGTAAATTTTAACATCGATGTTTAGACAATGACATCGATGTTTTGGTGAACAAAAACTATTTTTTAACATCAATGTTTTTAATAAAAACAAGAATTTTTTTCCAATCGATGTTTTGGATATAAACAAATATGTTTTAACATCGATGATTTGAACAAAAACAAGTATATTTTAACATCGATGTTTAGACAATAACATCGATGTTTTGGTGAACAACAAATATTTTTTAACATCGATGTTTAGGACAAAAACATGTATAATTAAACATAATCTTTTTTAATAATTACATCGATCTTTTGGATACAAACAAGTATATTTTAACATTGATCTTTATACAATACACTCGATGGTTTGGAGAACAACAAATATTTTTTTTTTAACATCGATGTTTCGAACAAAAATAGGTATATTTTAACATCGATGTTTAGACAATGACCTTGATGTTTTGGTGAACAACAAACATTTTTTAACATCGATGTTATTGTATAACATCGATGTTAAAATATACCTATTTTTGTTCGAAACATCGATGTTAAAAAATATATGTTGTTCACCAAAACATCGATGTTATTGTCTAACATCGATGTTAAGCTATACTTGTATTTAGCCAAAAGATCGATGTATCTATCAAAACAATTCTGTTGAAATACACTTGATTTTTTCAAAACATCGATGTTAAAACATATTTGTTTTTATCCAAAACATTGATGTTAAAAAATATTTTTGCTTTACCAAAACATCGATGTTATTGTCTAAACATCGATGTTAAAATATACTTGTTTTTGTCATAAACATCGATGTTAGAAAATATTAGTTGTTCTCAAAAACATCGAGTGTATTGTCTAAAGATCAATGTTAAAATATACTTGTTTGTATCCAAAAGATCGATGTTATTATTAAAAAAAATTATGTTGAAATATACTTGTTTTGTCCTAAACATCGATGTCAAAAAATATTTGTTGTTCACCAAAACATCGATGTTATTGTCTAAACATCGATGTTGAACTATACTTGTATTTATCCAAAAGATCCATGTAATTATTAAAACAATTCTGTTGAAATACACTTGATTTTTTTCAAAACATCGATGTTAAAACATACTTGTTTTTATCCAAAACATCGTTGTTAAAAATTCTTGTTTTTGTTAAAAACATTGATGTTAAAAAATATTTTTGGTTCACCAAAACATCGATGTTATTGTCTAAACATCGATGTTAAAATATACTTGTTTTTGTCATAACATCGATGTTAAAAAATATTTGTTGTTCACCAAAACATCGATGTTATTGTCTAACATCGATGTTAAGCTATACTTGTATTTATCCAAAAGATCGATGTATCTATCAAAACAATTCTGTTAAAATACACTTGTTTTTTTTTCAAAACATCGATGTTAAAACATATTTGTTTATATCCAAAACATCGATTGGAAAAAAATTCTTGTTTTTATTAAAAACATTGATGTTAAAAAATAGTTTTTGTTCACCAAAACATCGATGTTATTGTCTAGACATCGATGTTAAAATATACTTGTTTTTGTTCAAAACATCGATGTTAAAACATATTTGTTTATATCCAAAACATCGATATCATTGTCTAAACATCGATGTTAAAATGTTTTGTTTTTGTTTAAAACATCGATGTTAAAATTTACTTGTTTTTGTTCGAAACATTGATGTTAAGACATATTTTTTTTCCTTCAAAACATCGATGTTATTATCAAAACAATTATTTTGAATTTTACTAGTTTTAGTCCTAAATATCGATGTTATTGTCTAAACATCGTTGTTAAAATATACTTGTTTTTGTCATAAACATCGATGTTAGAAAATATTTTTTGTTCTCCAAAACATCGAGTGTATTGTCTAAAGATCAATGTTAAAATATACTTGTTTGTATCCAAAAGATCGATGTTATTAAAAAAAAATCTGGTGCGTGCGCGCAACACACAACTTTCACTTACCAACTTACTTAGATAAGAAATTGACGTGTTTTGTTAAATATCATTTCCCAAAGTCAAACATTTTTCTACATTCATATCTTATTTTTATTAATCGTTAAAGCCGTTTTTGAGTAAATAAAAAACCCCGTGAAAAAGATACAAAATTTATTAAGTAAAGTCCCCCCTTCGGTTGATCAATTTTGATGAAATGTTAGCTATCACATATTTGGCATATACATACATCAAATACCCAGTTTGGTCAATATCGTGAAAGCCGTTTTTGAGTAAATAAAAAAAGCACGTAAAAATGATACAAAATTTATTAAGTAAAGTGCCCCCTGCGATTGATCAATTTTAATGAACTTTTTGCAGACATATCTCGGGCATATAAATAGATCAAATACTAAGTTTAATCAAAATCGTTAGAGCCGTTCTTGAGAAAATCAAAAAACACGTGAAAATGTAACAAAATTTATTAAGTAAAGTCCCCACTCCGGTTAATCAATTTTGATGAAATTTTTACAGTCATATCTCGGGCATATAAATACATCAAATACCCAGTTTGATCAAAATCGTTAAAGCCGATTTAGAGTAAATATAAAAAAACACGTGAAAATGTTCCAAAATTTATTAAGTAAAGTCCCCCCTCCGGTTAATCAATTTTGATGAAATTTTTACAGTCATATCTCGGGCATATAAATAGATGAAATACTCAGTTTAATCAAAATCCTTAGAGCCGTTTTTGAGAAAATCGAAAAAAAACTAAAAAGTTATAAAGTAAAGTACCCCCTTCCTTTAAGTAATTTTGATGAAATTTATGCTGTCACATCGCGGGCATATACCTACACTAAATACCCAATTTCAGGATCACACGGTTTATTGTTTTTGAGCTAGTCTGTTCACACACACACACACACACACACACACACACACACACACACACACACAGACACACACACACACACACACAGACCATTTCGCGGGACTTGGTCATTTCGACTCAGGGGACCCCAAAACGTGTATTTCCGTTGAAAACCGGAAGTCGAAATTTTTCACGATCGCAATACTTCCACTTACTATATATTTCATATATAGGTAAGTGAAAGTAAAAAAAATATGTTGAAATATACATATTTTTGTCCTAAACATCAATGTTAAAAAATTTTTGTTGTTCACCAAAACATCGATGTTATTGTCTAAACATCGATGTTAAACTATACTTGTATTTATCCAAAAGATCCATGTAATTATTAAAACAATTCTGTTGAAATACACTTGATTTTTTTTCAAAACATCGATGTTAAAACATACTTGTTTTTATCCAAAACATCGATGTTAAAAATTCTTGTTTTTGTTAAAAACATTGATGTTAAAAAATATTTTTGGTTCACCAAAACATCGAGGTTATTGTCTAAACATCGATGTTAAAATATACTGGTTTTTGTCATAAACATCGATGTCAAAAAATATTTGTTGTTCACCAAAACATCGATGTTATTGTCTAAACATCGATGTTGAACTATACTTGTATTTATCCAAAAGATCGATGTAATTATCAAAACAATTCTGTTGAAATACACTTGTTTTTTTTTTTAAAACATCGATGTTAAAAAATATTTGTTTTTATCCAAAACGTCGATGTTAAAAATTCTTGTTTTCGTTAAAAGCATTGATGTTAAAAAATATTTTTTGTTCCCCAAAACATCGATGTTATTGTCTAAACATCGATGTTAAACTACACTTGTTTTTTTCAAAACATCGATGTTAAAACATATTTGTTTATATCCAAAACATCGATGTCATTGTCTAAACATCGATGTTAAATATTTTTTTTTGTTTAAAACATCGATGTTAAAATTTACTTGTTTTTGTTCGAAACATCGATGTTAAGACATATTTGTTTTCGTCCAAAACATCGATGTTATTATCAAAACAATTTTGTTGAATTTTACTAGTTTTAGTCCTAAATATCGATGTTATTGTCTAAACATCGATGTTAAAATATACTTCCGAACAACAAATATTTTTTTTAACATCGATGTTTTCAACAAAAACAAGTATATTTTAACATCGTTTTTTAGACAATAACATCGATATTTAGGACAAAATCTAGTAAATTTCAACATAATTGTTTTAATAATAACATCGATGTTTTGGAGGAAAACAAATATGTCTTAACATCGATGTTTCGAACAAAAACAAGTAAATTTTAACATCGATGTTTAGACAATGACATCGATGTTTTTGATATAAACAAATATGTTTTAACATCGATGATTTGAACAAAAACAAGTATATTTTAACATCGATGTTTAGACAATAACATCGATGTTTTGGTGAACAACAAATATTTTTTAACATCGATGTTTAGGACAAAAACATGTATAATTAAACATAATCTTTTTTAATAATTACATCGATCTTTTGGATACAAACAAGTATATTTTAACATTGATCTTTATACAATACACTCGATGGTTTGGAGAACAACAAATATTTTTTTTTCATCGATGTTTCGAACAAAAACACGTATATTTTAACATCGATGTTTAGACAATGACCTCGATGTTTTGGTGAACAATAAATATTTTTTAACATCGATGTTATTGTATAACATCGATGTTAAAATATACCTATTTTTGTTCGAAACATCGATGTTAAAAAATATATGTTGTTCACCAAAACATCGATGTTATTGTCTAACATCGATGTTAAGCTATACTTGTATTTAGCCAAAAGATCGATGTATCTATCAAAACAATTCTGTTGAAATACACTTGATTTTTTCAAAACATCGATGTTAAAACATATTTGTTTTTATCCAAAACATTGATGTTAAAAAATATTTTTGCTTTACCAAAACATCGATGTTATTGTCTAAACATCGATGTTAAAATATACTTGTTTTTGTCATAAACATCGATGTTAGAAAATATTAGTTGTTCTCAAAAACATCGAGTGTATTGTCTAAAGATCAATGTTAAAATATACTTGTTTTTATCCAAAAGATCGATGTTATTATTAAAAAAAATTATGTTGAAATATACTTGTTTTGTCCTAAACATCGATGTCAAAAAATATTTGTTGTTCACCAAAACATCGATGTTATTGTCTAAACATCGATGTTGAACTATACTTGTATTTATCCAAAAGATCGATGTAATTATCAAAACAATTCTGTTGAAATACACTTGATTTTTTTCAAAACATCGATGTTAAAACATACTTGTTTTTATCCAAAACATCGTTGTTAAAAATTCTTGTTTTTGTTAAAAACATTGATGTTAAAAAATATTTTTGGTTCACCAAAACATCGATGTTATTGTCTAAACATCGATGTTAAAATATACTTGTTTTTGTCATAACATCGATGTTAAAAAATATTTGTTGTTCACCAAAACATCGATGTTATTGTCTAACATCGATGTTAAGCTATACTTGTATTTATCCAAAAGATCGATGTATCTATCAAAACAATTCTGTTAAAATACACTTGTTTTTTTTTCAAAACATCGATGTTAAAACATATTTGTTTATATCCAAAACATCGATTGGAAAAAAATTCTTGTTTTTATTAAAAACATTGATGTTAAAAAATAGTTTTTGTTCACCAAAACATCGATGTTATTGTCTAGACATCGATGTTAAAATATACTTGTTTTTGTTCAAAACATCGATGTTAAAACATATTTGTTTATATCCAAAACATCGATATCATTGTCTAAACATCGATGTTAAAATGTTTTGTTTTTGTTTAAAACATCGATGTTAAAATTTACTTGTTTTTGTTCGAAACATTGATGTTAAGACATATTTTTTTTCCTTCAAAACATCGATGTTATTATCAAAACAATTATTTTGAATTTTACTAGTTTTAGTCCTAAATATCGATGTTATTGTCTAAACATCGTTGTTAAAATATACTTGTTTTTGTCATAAACATCGATGTTAGAAAATATTTTTTGTTCTCCAAAACATCGAGTGTATTGTCTAAAGATCAATGTTAAAATATACTTGTTTGTATCCAAAAGATCGATGTTATTAAAAAAAAATCTGGTGCGTGCGCGCAACACACAACTTTCACTTACCAACTTACTTAGATAAGAAATTGACGTGTTTTGTTAAATATCATTTCCCAAAGTCAAACATTTTTCTACATTCATATCTTATTTTTATTAATCGTTAAAGCCGTTTTTGAGTAAATAAAAAACCCCGTGAAAAAGATACAAAATTTATTAAGTAAAGTCCCCCCTTCGGTTGATCAATTTTGATGAAATGTTAGCTATCACATATTTGGCATATACATACATCAAATACCCAGTTTGGTCAATATCGTGAAAGCCGTTTTTGAGTAAATAAAAAAAGCACGTAAAAATGATACAAAATTTATTAAGTAAAGTGCCCCCTGCGATTGATCAATTTTAATGAACTTTTTGCAGACATATCTCGGGCATATAAATAGATCAAATACTAAGTTTAATCAAAATCGTTAGAGCCGTTCTTGAGAAAATCAAAAAACACGTGAAAATGTAACAAAATTTATTAAGTAAAGTCCCCACTCCGGTTAATCAATTTTGATGAAATTTTTACAGTCATATCTCGGGCATATAAATACATCAAATACCCAGTTTGATCAAAATCGTTAAAGCCGATTTAGAGTAAATATAAAAAAACACGTGAAAATGTTCCAAAATTTATTAAGTAAAGTCCCCCCTCCGGTTAATCAATTTTGATGAAATTTTTACAGTCATATCTCGGGCATATAAATAGATGAAATACTCAGTTTAATCAAAATCCTTAGAGCCGTTTTTGAGAAAATCGAAAAAAAACTAAAAAGTTATAAAGTAAAGTACCCCCTTCCTTTAAGTAATTTTGATGAAATTTATGCTGTCACATCGCGGGCATATACCTACACTAAATACCCAATTTCAGGATCACACGGTTTATTGTTTTTGAGCTAGTCTGTTCACACACACACACACACACACACACACACACACACACACACACACAGACACACACACACACACACACAGACCATTTCGCGGGACTTGGTCATTTCGACTCAGGGGACCCCAAAACGTGTATTTCCGTTGAAAACCGGAAGTCGAAATTTTTCACGATCGCAATACTTCCACTTACTATATATTTCATATATAGGTAAGTGAAAGTAAAAAAAATATGTTGAAATATACATATTTTTGTCCTAAACATCAATGTTAAAAAATTTTTGTTGTTCACCAAAACATCGATGTTATTGTCTAAACATCGATGTTGAACTATACTTGTATTTATCCAAAAGATCGATGTAATTATCAAAACAATTCTGTTGAAATACACTTGATTTTTTTTCAAAACATCGATGTTAAAACATACTTGTTTTTATCCAAAACATCGATGTTAAAAATTCTTGTTTTTGTTAAAAACATTGATGTTAAAAAATATTTTTGGTTCACCAAAACATCGAGGTTATTGTCTAAACATCGATGTTAAAATATACTGGTTTTTGTCATAAACATCGATGTTAAAAAATATTTGTTGTTCACCAAAACATCGATGTTATTGTCTAACATCGATGTTAAGCTATACTTGTATTTATCCAAAAGATCGATGTATCTATCAAAACAATTCTGTTGAAATACACTTGTTTTTTTTTTAAAACATCGATGTTAAAAAATATTTGTTTTTATCCAAAACGTCGATGTTAAAAATTCTTGTTTTCGTTAAAAGCATTGATGTTAAAAAATATTTTTTGTTCACCAAAACATCGATGTGATTGTCTAAACATCGATGTTAAAATATACTTGTTTTTTTCAAAACATCGATGTTAAAACATATTTGTTTATATCCAAAACATCGATGTCATTGTCTAAACATCGATGTTAAATATTTTTTTTTGTTTAAAACATCGATGTTAAAATTTACTTGTTTTTGTTCGAAACATCGATGTTAAGACATATTTGTTTTCGTCCAAAACATCGATGTTATTATCAAAACAATTTTGTTGAATTTTACTAGTTTTAGTCCTAAATATCGATGTTATTGTCTAAACATCGATGTTAAAATATACTTCCGAACAACAAATATTTTTTTTAACATCGATGTTTTCAACAAAAACAAGTATATTTTAACATCGTTTTTTAGACAATAACATCGATATTTAGGACAAAATCTAGTAAATTTCAACATAATTGTTTTAATAATAACATCGATGTTTTGGAGGAAAACAAATATGTCTTAACATCGATGTTTCGAACAAAAACAAGTAAATTTTAACATCGATGTTTAGACAATGACATCGATGTTTTGGTGAACAAAAACTATTTTTTAACATCAATGTTTTTAATAAAAACAAGAATTTTTTTCCAATCGATGTTTTGGATATAAACAAATATGTTTTAACATCGATGATTTGAACAAAAACAAGTATATTTTAACATCGATGTTTAGACAATAACATCGATGTTTTGGTGAACAACAAATATTTTTTAACATCGATGTTTAGGACAAAAACATGTATAATTAAACATAATCTTTTTTAATAATTACATCGATCTTTTGGATACAAACAAGTATATTTTAACATTGATCTTTATACAATACACTCGATGGTTTGGAGAACAACAAATATTTTTTTTTTAACATCGATGTTTCGAACAAAAATAGGTATATTTTAACATCGATGTTTAGACAATGACCTTGATGTTTTGGTGAACAACAAACATTTTTTAACATCGATGTTATTGTATAACATCGATGTTAAAATATACCTATTTTTGTTCGAAACATCGATGTTAAAAAATATATGTTGTTCACCAAAACATCGATGTTATTGTCTAACATCGATGTTAAGCTATACTTGTATTTAGCCAAAAGATCGATGTATCTATCAAAACAATTCTGTTGAAATACACTTGATTTTTTCAAAACATCGATGTTAAAACATATTTGTTTTTATCCAAAACATTGATGTTAAAAAATATTTTTGCTTTACCAAAACATCGATGTTATTGTCTAAACATCGATGTTAAAATATACTTGTTTTTGTCATAAACATCGATGTTAGAAAATATTAGTTGTTCTCAAAAACATCGAGTGTATTGTCTAAAGATCAATGTTAAAATATACTTGTTTTTATCCAAAAGATCGATGTTATTATTAAAAAAAATTATGTTGAAATATACTTGTTTTGTCCTAAACATCGATGTCAAAAAATATTTGTTGTTCACCAAAACATCGATGTTATTGTCTAAACATCGATGTTAAAATATACCTATTTTTGTTCGAAACATCGATGTTAAAAAATATATGTTGTTCACCAAAACATCGATGTTATTGTCTAACATCGATGTTAAGCTATACTTGTATTTATCCAAAAGATCGATGTATCTATGAAAACAATTCTGTTGAAATACACTTGATTTTTTCAAAACATCGATGTTAAAATATATTTGTTTTTATCAAAACATCGATGTTAAAAATTCTTGTTTTTGTTAAAAACACTGATGTTAAAAAATATTTTTTGTTCAGCAAAACATCTATGTTATTGTCTTAACATCGATGTTAAAATATACTTGTTTTTGTTCAAAAAATTGATGTTAAAACATATTTGTTTATATCCAAAACATCGATATCATTGTCTAAACATCGATGTTAAAATATATTGTTTTTGTTAAAAACATCGATGTTAAAATTTACTTATATTTGTTCGAAACATCGATGTTAAGGCATATTTGTTTTCCTCCAAAACATCGATGTTATTATCAAAACAATTATTTTGAATTTTACTAGTTTTAGTCCTGAATATCGATGTTAATGTCTAAACATCGTTGTTAAAATATACTTGTTTTTGTCATAAACATCGATGTTAAAAAATATTTGTTGTTCACCAAAACATCGATGTTATTGTCTAACATCGATGTTAAGCTATACTTGTATTTATCCAAAAGACCGATGTATCTATCAAAACAATTCTGTTGAAATACACTTGATTTTTTCAAAACATCGATGTTAAAACATATTTGTTTTTATCCAAAACATTGATGTTAAAAAATATTTTTGGTTCACCAAAACATCGATGTTATTGTCTAAACATCGATGTTAGAAAATATTTGTTGTTCACCAAAACATCGATGGTATTTTCTAAAGATCGATGTTAAAATATACTTGTTTTTATCCAAAAGATCGATGTTATTATTAAAAAAAATTATGTTGAAATATACTTGTTTTGTCCTAAACATCGATGTCAAAAAATATTTGTTGTTCACCAAAACATCGATGTTATTGTCTAAACATCGATGTTGAACTATACTTGTATTTATCCAAAAGATCGATGTAATTATCAAAACAATTCTGTTGAAATACACTTGATTTTTTTCAAAACATCGATGTTAAAACATACTTGTTTTTATCCAAAACATCGTTGTTAAAAATTCTTGTTTTTGTTAAAAACATTGATGTTAAAAAATATTTTTGGTTCACCAAAACATCGATGTTATTGTCTAAACATCGATGTTAAAATATACTTGTTTTTGTCATAACATCGATGTTAAAAAATATTTGTTGTTCACCAAAACATCGATGTTATTGTCTAACATCGATGTTAAGCTATACTTGTATTTATCCAAAAGATCGATGTATCTATCAAAACAATTCTGTTAAAATACACTTGTTTTTTTTTCAAAACATCGATGTTAAAACATATTTGTTTATATCCAAAACATCGATTGGAAAAAAATTCTTGTTTTTATTAAAAACATTGATGTTAAAAAATAGTTTTTGTTCACCAAAACATCGATGTTATTGTCTAGACATCGATGTTAAAATATACTTGTTTTTGTTCAAAACATCGATGTTAAAACATATTTGTTTATATCCAAAACATCGATATCATTGTCTAAACATCGATGTTAAAATGTTTTGTTTTTGTTTAAAACATCGATGTTAAAATTTACTTGTTTTTGTTCGAAACATTGATGTTAAGACATATTTTTTTTCCTTCAAAACATCGATGTTATTATCAAAACAATTATGTTGAATTTTACTAGTTTTTGTCCTAAATATCGATGTTATTGTCTAAACATCGATGTTAAAATATATTTGTTGTTTACCAAAACATCGATGTTATTGTCTAACATCGATGTTAAACTATACTTGTATTTATCCAAAAGATCGATGTATCTATCAAAACAATTCTGTTAAAATACACTTGTTTTTTTTTCAAAACATCGATGTTAAAACATATTTGTTTTTATCAAAACATCAATGTTAAAAATTCTTGTTTTTGTTAAAAACATTGATGTTAAAAAATAGTTTTTGTTCACCAAAACATCGATGTTATTGTCTAAACATCGATGTTAAAATATACTTGTTTTTATCAAAACATCGATGTTAAAACATATTTGTTTATATCCAAAACATCGATATCATTGTCTAAACATCGATGTTAAAATATTTTGTTTTTATTTAAAACATTGATGTTAAAATTTACTTGTTTTTGTTCGAAACATAGATGTTATGACATATTTGTTTTCCTCCAAAACATCGATGTTATTAACATAACAATTATGTTGAATTTTACTAGTTTTTGTCCTAAATATCGATGTTAGTGTCTAAAAATCGAAGTTAAAATATACTTGTTTTTGTCCTAAACATCGATGTAAAAAAACATTTGTTGTTCAACAAAACATCGATGTTATTGTCTAACATCGATGTTAAACTATACTTGTATTTATCCAAAAGATCGATGTATCTATCAAAACAATTCTGTTGAAATACATTTGTTTTTTTTTCAAAACATCGATGTTAAAACATATTTGTTTTTATCCAAAACATCGATGTTAAAAATTCTCGTTTTTGTTAAAAACATTGATGTTAAAAAATATTTTTTGTTCACCAAAACATTGATGTTATTGTCTAAACATCGATGTTAAAATATACTTGTTTTTGTTCAAAACATCGATGTTAAAACATATTTGTTTATATCCAAAACATCGATGTCATTGTCTAAACATCGATGTTAAAATATTTTTTTTAGTTTAAAACATCGATGTTAAAATTTACTTGTTTTAGTTCGAAACATCGATGTTAAGACGTATTTGTTTTCCTCCAAAACATCGATGTTATTATCAAAACAATTATGTTGAGTTTTACTAGTTTTTGTCCTAAATATCGATGTTATTGTCTAAACATCGATGTTAAAATATACTTGTTTTTGTCATAAACATCGATGTTAAAAAATATTTGTTGTTCACCAAAACATCGATGTTATTGTCTAACATCGATGTTAAACTATACTTGTAATTATCCAAAAGATCGATGTATCTATCAAAACAATTCTGTTGAAATACACTTGTTTTTTTAACATCGATGTTAAAACATATTTGTTTTTATCAAAACATCAATGTTAAAAATTCTTGTTTTAGTTAAAAACATTGATGTTAAAAAATATTTTTTGTTCACTAAAACATCGATGGTATTGTCTAAACATCGATGTTAAAATATACTTGTTTTTTTCAAAACATCGATGTTAAAACATATTTGTTTATATCCAAAACATCGATATCATTGTCTAAACATCGATGTTAAAATATTTTGTTTTTGTTTAAAACATTGATGTTAAAATTTAGTTGTTTTTGTTCGAAACATAGATGTTAAGACATATTTGTTTTCCTCCAAAACATCGATGTTATTATCAAAACAATTATGTTGAATTTTACTAGTTCTTGTCCTAAATATCGATGTTATTGTCTAAAAATCGATGTTAAAATATACTTGTTTCTTTCCTAAACATCGATGTAAAAAAACATTTGTTGTTCAACAAAACATCGATGTTATTGTCTAACATCGATGTTAAACTATACTTGTAATTATCCAAAAGATCGATGTATCTATCAAAACAATTCTGTTGAAATACATTTGTTTTTTTTTCAAAACATCGATGTTAAAACATATTTGTTTTTATCAAAACATCGATGTTAAAAATTCTCGTTTTTGTTAAAAACATTGATGTTAAAAAATATTTTTTGTTCACCAAAACATCGATGTTATTGTCGAAACATCGATGTTAAAATATACTTGTTTTTGTTCAAAACATCGATGTTAAAACATATTTGTTTATATCCAAAACATCGATGTCATTGTCTAAACATGGATGTTAAAATATTTTTTTTAGTTTAAAACATCGATGTTAAAATTTACTTGTTTTAGTTCGAAACATCGATGTTAAGACATATTTGTTTTCCTCCAAAACATCGATGTTATTATCAAAACAATTATGTTGAATTTTACTAGTTTTTGTCCTAAATATCGATGTTATTGTCTAAACATCGATGTTAAGATATACTTGTTTTTGTCATAAACGTTGATGTTAAAAAATATTTGTTGTTCACCAAAACATCGATGTTATTGTCTAACATCGATGTTAAACTATACTTGTATTTATCCAAAAGATCGATTTATCTATCAAAACAATTCTGTTGAAATACACTTGTTTTTTTTTTAAAACATCGATGTTAAAAAATATTTGTTTTTATCCAAAACGTCGATGTTAAAAATTCTTGTTTTCGTTAAAAGCATTGATGTTAAAAAATATTTTTTGTTCACCAAAACATCGATGTGATTGTCTAAACATCGATGTTAAAATATACTTGTTTTTTTCAAAACATCGATGTTAAAACATATTTGTTTATATCCAAAACATCGATGTCATTGTCTAAACATCGATGTTAAAATATTTTTTTTAGTTTAAAACATCGATGTTAAAATTTACTTGTTTTAGTTCGAAACATCGATGTTAAGACGTATTTGTTTTCCTCTAAAACATCGATGTTATTATCAAAACAATTATGTTGAGTTTTACTAGTTTTTGTCCTAAATATCGATGTTATTGTCTAAACATCGATGTTAAAATATACTTGTTTTTGTCATAAACATCGATGTTAAAAAATATTTGTTGTTCACCAAAACATCGATGTTATTGTCTAACATCGATGTTAAACTATACTTGTAATTATCCAAAAGATCGATGTATCTATCAAAACAATTCTGTTGAAATACACTTGTTTTTTTAACATCGATGTTAAAACATATTTGTTTTTATCAAAACATCAATGTTAAAAATTCTTGTTTTAGTTAAAAACATTGATGTTAAAAAATATTTTTTGTTCACTAAAACATCGATGGTATTGTCTAAACATCGATGTTAAAATATACTTGTTTTTTTCAAAACATCGATGTTAAAACATATTTGTTTATATCCAAAACATCGATATCATTGTCTAAACATCGATGTTAAAATATTTTGTTTTTGTTTAAAACATTGATGTTAAAATTTAGTTGTTTTTGTTCGAAACATAGATGTTAAGACATATTTGTTTTCCTCCAAAACATCGATGTTATTATCAAAACAATTATGTTGAATTTTACTAGTTCTTGTCCTAAATATCGATGTTATTGTCTAAAAATCGATGTTAAAATATACTTGTTTCTTTCCTAAACATCGATGTAAAAAAACATTTGTTGTTCAACAAAACATCGATGTTATTGTCTAACATCGATGTTAAACTATACTTGTAATTATCCAAAAGATCGATGTATCTATCAAAACAATTCTGTTGAAATACATTTGTTTTTTTTTCAAAACATCGATGTTAAAACATATTTGTTTTTATCAAAACATCGATGTTAAAAATTCTCGTTTTTGTTAAAAACATTGATGTTAAAAAATATTTTTTGTTCACCAAAACATCGATGTTATTGTCGAAACATCGATGTTAAAATATACTTGTTTTTGTTCAAAACATCGATGTTAAAACATATTTGTTTATATCCAAAACATCGATGTCATTGTCTAAACATGGATGTTAAAATATTTTTTTTAGTTTAAAACATCGATGTTAAAATTTACTTGTTTTAGTTCGAAACATCGATGTTAAGACATATTTGTTTTCCTCCAAAACATCGATGTTATTATCAAAACAATTATGTTGAATTTTACTAGTTTTTGTCCTAAATATCGATGTTATTGTCTAAACATCGATGTTAAGATATACTTGTTTTTGTCATAAACGTTGATGTTAAAAAATATTTGTTGTTCACCAAAACATCGATGTTATTGTCTAACATCGATGTTAAACTATACTTGTATTTATCCAAAAGATCGATTTATCTATCAAAACAATTCTGTTGAAATACACTTGTTTTTTTTAACATCGATGTTAAAACATATTTGTTTTTATCCAAAACATCAATGTTAAAAATTCTCGTTTTTGTTAAAAACATTGATGTTAAAAAATATTTTTTGTTCAGCAAAATATCGATGTTATTGTCTTAACATCGATGTTAAACTATACTTGTTTTTGTTCAAAACATCGATGTTAAAACATATTTGTTATATCCAAAACATCGATGTTAAAATTTTTTTTTTTTGTTTAACACATCGATGTTAAAATTTACTTGTTTTTGTTCGAAACATCGTTTTAAGACATATTTGTTTTCGTCCAAAACATCGATGTTATTATCAAAACAATTATTTTGAATTTTACTAGTTTTAGTCCTAAATATCGATGTTATTGTCTAAACATCGATGTTAAAATATACTTGTTTTTGTCATAAACATCGATGTTAAAAAGTATTTGTTGTTCACCAAAACATCGATGGTATTGTCTGAACATCGATGTTAAACTATACTTGTATTTATCCAAAAGATCGATGTAACTATCAAAAAAATTCTGTTAAAATACACTTATTTTTTTTATTCAAAACATCGATGTTAAAACATATTTGTTTTTATCCAAAACATCGATGTTAAAAATTCTTTTTTTGTTAAAACCATTGATGTTAAAAAATAATTTTGTTCACCAAAACATCGATGTTATTGTCTAGACATCGATGTTAAAATATACTTGTTTTTGTTCAAAACATCGATGTTAAAACATATTTTTTTATATCCAAAACATCGATATCATTGTCTAAACATCGATGTTAAAAAGTTTTGTTTTTTTTAAAACATCGATGTTAAAATTTACTTGTTTTTGTTCGAAACATCGATGTTAAGACATATTTGTTTTCCTTCAAAACATCGATGTTATTATCAAAACAATTATGTTGAATTTTACTAGTTTTTGTCCTAAATATCGATGTTATTGTCTAAACACCGATGTTAAAATATACTTGTTTTGTCATAAACATCGATGTTAAAAAATATTTGTTGTTTACCAAAACATCGATGTTATTGTCTAACATCGATGTTGAACTATACTTGTATTTATCCAAAAGATCGATGTAACTATCAAAACAATTTTGTTGAAATACATTTGTTTTTTCTTCAAAACATCGATGTTAAAACATATTTGTTTTTATCCAAAACATCGATGTTAAAAATTCTCGTTTTTGTTAAAAACATTGATGTTAAAAAATATTTTTTGTTCACCAAAACCTCGATGTTATTGTCTAAACATCAATGTTAAAATATACTTGTTTTTGTTCAAAACATAGATGTTAAAACATATTTGTTTATATTCAAAACATCGATGTCATTGTCTAAATATCGATGTTAAAATATTTTTTTTAGTTTAAAACATCGATGTTAAAATTTACTTGTTTTAGTTCGAAACATCGATGTTAACACATATTTGTTTTCCTCGAAAACATCGATGTTATTATCAAAACAATTATGTTGAATTTTACTAGTTTTAGTCCTAAATATCGATGTTATTGTCTAAACATTGATGTTAAAATATAATTGTTATTGTTGGAAACATCGATGTTAAAAAAAATATTTGTTGTTCACCAAAACATCGATGTTATTGTCTAACATCGATGTTAAACTATACTTGTATTTATCCAAAAGATCGATGTATCTATCAAAACAATTCTGTTGAAATACACTTAATTTTTTCAAAACATCGATGTTAAAACATATTTGTTTTTATCCAAAACATTGATGTTAAAAAATATTTTTGGTTCACCAAAACATCGATGTTATTGTCTTAACATCGATGTTAAAATATACTTGTTTTTGTCATAAACATCGATGTTAGAAAATATTTGTTGTTCTCCAAAACATCGAGTGTATTGTCTAAAGATCAATGTTAAAATATACTTGTTTGTATCCAAAAGATCGATGTTATTATTAAAAAAAATTATGTTGAAATATACATATTTTTGTCCTAAACATCAATGTTAAAAAATATTTGTTGTTCACCAAAACATCGATGTTATTGTCTAAACATCGATGTTAAACTATACTTGTTTTTATCCAAAAGATCCATGTAATTATTAAAATAATTCTGTTGATATACACTTGATTTTTTTCAAAACATCGATGTTAAAACATACTTGTTTTTATCCAAAACATCGATGTTAAAAATTCTTGTTTTTGTTAAAAACATTGATGTTAAAAAATATTTTTGGTTCACCAAAACATCGATGTTATTGTCTAAACATCGATGTTAAAATATACTTGTTTTTGTCATAAACATAGATGTTAAAAAATATTTTTTGTTCACCAAAACATCGATGTTATTGTCTAAACATCGATGTTAAAATATACTTGTTTTTGTTCAAAACATCGATGTTAAAACATATTTGTTTATATCCAAAACATCGATGTCATTGTCTAAACATGAATGTTAAAATATTTTTTTTAGTTTAAAACATCGATGTTAAAACATACTTGTTTTTATCCAAAACATCGATGTTAAAAATTCTTGTTTTTGTTAAAAACATCGATGTTAAAAATTCTTGTTTTTGTTAAAAACATTGATGTTAAAAAATATTTTTGGTTCACCAAAATATCGATGTTATTGTCTTAACATCGATGTTAAACTATACTTGTTTTTGTTCAAAACATCGATGTTAAAACATATTTGTTATATCCAAAACATCGATGTTAAAATTTTTTTTTTTTGTTTAACACATCGATGTTAAAATTTACTTGTTTTTGTTCGAAACATCGTTTTAAGACATATTTGTTTTCGTCCAAAACATCGATGTTATTATCAAAACAATTATTTTGAATTTTACTAGTTTTAGTCCTAAATATCGATGTTATTGTCTAAACATCGATGTTAAAATATACTTGTTTTTGTCATAAACATCGATGTTAAAAAGTATTTGTTGTTCACCAAAACATCGATGTCATTGTCTAACATCGATGTTAAACTATACTTGTATTTATCCAAAAGATCGATGTAACTATCAAAAAAATTCTGTTAAAATACACTTATTTTTTTTATTCAAAACATCGATGTTAAAACATATTTGTTTTTATCCAAAACATCGATGTTAAAAATTCTTTTTTTGTTAAAACCATTGATGTTAAAAAATAATTTTGTTCACCAAAACATCGATGTTATTGTCTAGACATCGATGTTAAAATATACTTGTTTTTGTTCAAAACATCGATGTTAAAACATATTTTTTTATATCCAAAACATCGATATCATTGTCTAAACATCGATGTTAAAAAGTTTTGTTTTTTTTAAAACATCGATGTTAAAATTTACTTGTTTTTGTTCGAAACATCGATGTTAAGACATATTTGTTTTCCTTCAAAACATCGATGTTATTATCAAAACAATTATGTTGAATTTTACTAGTTTTTGTCCTAAATATCGATGTTATTGTCTAAACACCGATGTTGAAATATACTTGTTTTGTCCGAAACATCGATGTCAAAAAATATTTGTTGTTCACCAAAACATCGATGTTATTGTCTAAACATCGATGTTGAACTATACTTGTATTTATCCAAAAGATCGATGTAACTATCAAAACAATTTTGTTGAAATACATTTGTTTTTTCTTCAAAACATCGATGTTAAAACATATTTGTTTTTATCCAAAACATCGATGTTAAAAATTCTCGTTTTTGTTAAAAACATTGATGTTAAAAAATATTTTTTGTTCACCAAAACCTCGATGTTATTGTCTAAACATCAATGTTAAAATATACTTGTTTTTGTTCAAAACATAGATGTTAAAACATATTTGTTTATATTCAAAACATCGATGTCATTGTCTAAATATCGATGTTAAAATATTTTTTTTAGTTTAAAACATCGATGTTAAAATTTACTTGTTTTAGTTCGAAACATCGATGTTAACACATATTTGTTTTCCTCCAAAACATCGATGTTATTATCAAAACAATTATGTTGAATTTTACTAGTTTTAGTCCTAAATATCGATGTTATTGTCTAAACATTGATGTTAAAATATAATTGTTATTGTTGGAAACATCGATGTTAAAAAAAATATTTGTTGTTCACCAAAACATCGATGTTATTGTCTAACATCGATGTTAAACTATACTTGTATTTATCCAAAAGATCGATGTATCTATCAAAACAATTCTGTTGAAATACACTTAATTTTTTCAAAACATCGATGTTAAAACATATTTGTTTTTATCCAAAACATTGATGTTAAAAAATATTTTTGGTTCACCAAAACATCGATGTTATTGTCTTAACATCGATGTTAAAATATACTTGTTTTTGTCATAAACATCGATGTTAGAAAATATTTGTTGTTCTCCAAAACATCGAGTGTATTGTCTAAAGATCAATGTTAAAATATACTTGTTTTTATCCAAAAGATCGATGTTATTATTAAAAAAAATTATGTTGAAATATACTTGTTTTTGTCCTAAACATCGATGTCAAAAAATATTTGTTGTTCACCAAAACATCGATGTTATTGTCTAAACATCGATGTTGAACTATACTTGTTTTTATCCAAAAGATCCATGTAATTATTAAAATAATTCTGTTGATATACACTTGATTTTTTTCAAAACATCGATGTTAAAACATACTTGTTTTTATCCAAAACATCGATGTTAAAAATTCTTGTTTTTGTTAAAAACATTGATGTTAAAAAATATTTTTGGTTCACCAAAACATCGATGTTATTGTCTAAACATCGATGTTAAAATATACTTGTTTTTGTCATAAACATAGATGTTAAAAAATATTTTTTGTTCACCAAAACATCGATGTTATTGTCTAAACATCGATAATAAAATATTTTTTTTAGTTTAACACATCGATGTTAAAATTTACTTGTTTTAGTTCGAAACATCGATGTTAAGACATATTTGTTTTCCTCCAAAACATCGATGTTATTATCAAAACAATTATGTTGAATTTTACTAGTTTTAGTCCTAAATATCGATGTTATTGTCTAAACATTGATGTTAAAATATAATTGTTATTGTTGGAAACATCGATGTTAAAAAAAATATTTGTTGTTCACCAAAACATCGATGTTATTGTCTAACATCGATGTTAAACTATACTTGTATTTATCCAAAAGATCGATGTAACTATCAAAACAATTAAGTTGAAATACACTTGTTTTTTTAACATCGATGTTAAAACATATTTGTTTTTATCCAAAACATCGATGTTAAAAATTCTTGTTTTTGTTAAAAACATTGATGTTAAAAAATATTTTTTGTTCACCAAAATTCTATGTTATTGTTTAAACATCGATGTTAAAATATACTTGTTTTTGTTCAAAACATCGATGTTAAACTATACTTGTATTTATCCAAAAGATCGATGTAACAATCAAAACAATTATGTTGAAATACACTTGTTTTTTTTTCAAAACATAGATGTTAAAAAATATTTTTTGTTCACCAAAACATCGATGTTATTGTCTAAACATCGATGTTAAAATATTTTTTTTAGTTTAACACATCGATGTTAAAATTTACTTGTTTTAGTTCGAAACATCGATGTTAAGACATATTTGTTTTCCTCCAAAACATCGATGTTATTATCAAAACAATTATGTTGAATTTTACTAGTTTTAGTCCTAAATATCGATGTTATTGTCTAAACATTGATGTTAAAATATAATTGTTATTGTTGGAAACATCGATGTTAAAAAAAATATTTGTTGTTCACCAAAACATCGATGTTATTGTCTAACATCGATGTTAAACTATACTTGTATTTATCCAAAAGATCGATGTAACTATCAAAACAATTAAGTTGAAATACACTTGTTTTTTTAACATCGATGTTAAAACATATTTGTTTTTATCCAAAACATCGATGTTAAAAATTCTTGTTTTTGTTAAAAACATTGATGTTAAAAAATATTTTTTGTTCACCAAAATTCTATGTTATTGTTTAAACATCGATGTTAAAATATACTTGTTTTTGTTCAAAACATCGATGTTAAACTATACTTGTATTTATCCAAAAGATCGATGTATTTATCAAAACAATTATGTTGAAATACACTTGTTTTTTTTTCAAAACATCGATGTTAAAACATATTTGTTTTTATCCAAAACATCGATGTTAAAAATTCTTATTTTTGTTAAAAACATTGATGTTAAAAAATATTTTTTGTTCACCAAAACATCGATGTAATTGTCTAAACATCGATGTTAAAATATAATTGTTTTTGTCTTAAACATCGATGTTAAAACATATTTGTTTATATCAAAAACATCGATGTCATTGTCTAAACATCGATGTTAAAATATTTTTTTTTGTTTAAAACAACGATGTTAAAATTTACTTGTTTTTGTTCGAAACATCGTTTTAAGACATATTTGTTTTCGTCCAAAACATCGATGTTATTATCAAAACAATTATTTTGAATTTTACTAGTTTTAGTCCTAAATATCGATGTTATTGTCTAAACATCGATGTTAATATATACTTGTTTTTGTCATAAACATCGATGTTAAAAAATATTTGTTGTTCACCAAAACATCGATGTTATTGTCTAACATCGATGTTAAGCTATACTTGTATTTATCCAAAAGATCGATGTATCTATCAAAACAATTCTGTTGAAATACACTTAATTTTTTCAAAACATCGATGTTAAAACATATTTGTTTTTATCCAAAACATTGATGTTAAAAAATATTTTTGGTTCACCAAAACATCGATGTTATTGTCTTAACATCGATGTTAAAATATACTTGTTTTTGTCATAAACATCGATGTTAGAAAATATTTGTTGTTCTCCAAAACATCGAGTATATTGTCTAAACATCGATGTTAAAATATACTTGTTTTTGTTTAAAACATCGAAGTTAAAATATATTTGTTTTTATCCAAAACATCGATGTTAAAAATTCTTGTTTTTTCTACAAACATCGATGTTAAAAAATATTTAAAGTTCACCAAAACATCGATGTTATTGTCTAAACATCGATGTTAAAATATACTTGTTTGTATCCAAAAGATCGATGTTATTATTAAAAAAAATTATGTTGAAATATACTTGTTTTTGTCCTAAACATCAATGTTAAAAAATATTTGTTGTTCACCAAAACATCGATGTTATTGTCTAAACATCGATGTTAAACTATACTTGTATTTATCCAAAAGATCCATGTAATTATTAAAATAATTCTGTTGATATACACTTGATTTTTTTCAAAACATCGATGTTAAAACATACTTGTTTTTATCCAAAACATCGATGTTAAAAATTCTTGTTTTTGTTAAAAACATTGATGTTAAAAAATATTTTTGGTTCACCAAAAAATCGATGTTATTGTCTAAACATCGATGTTAAATATACTTGTTTTTGTCATAAACATAGATGTTAAAAAATATTTTTTGTTCACCAAAACATCGATGTTATTGTCTAACATCGATGTTAAGCTATACTTGTATTTATCCAAAAGATGTATCTATCAAAACAATTCTGTTGAAATACACTTGTTTTTTTTTTAAAACATCGATGTTAAAACATACTTGTTTTTATCCAAAACATCGATGTTAAAAATTCTTGTTTTCGTTAAAAGCATTGATGTTAAAAAATATTTTTTGTTCACCAAAACATCGATGTTATTGTCTAAACATCGATGTTAAAATTTACTTGTTTTTGTTCGAAACATCGATGTTAAGACATATTTTTTTTCGTCCAAAACATCGATGTTATTATCAAAACAATTATGTTGTATTTTACTAGTTTTAGTCCTAAATATCGATGTTATTGTCTAAACATCGATGTTAAAATATACTTGCGAACAACAAATATTTTTTTTAACATCGATGTTTTCAACAATAACAAGTATATTTTAACATCGTTTTTTAGACAATAACATCGATATTCAGGACAAAATCTAATAAATTTCAACATAATTGTTTTAATAATAACATCGATGTTTTGGAGGAAAACAAATATGTCTTAACATCGATGTTTCGAACAAAAACAAGTAAATTTTAACATCGATGTTTAGACAATGACATCGATGTTTTTGATATAAACAAATATGTTTTAACATCGATGTTTTGAACAAAAACAAGTATATTTTAACATCGATGTTTAGACAATAACATCGATGTTTTGGTGAACAACAAAAATTTTTAACATCGATGTTTAGGACAAAAACATGTATAATTCAACATAAACTTTTTTAATAATTACATCGATCTTTTGGATACAAACAAGTATATTTTAACATTGATCTTTAGACAATACACTCGATGGTTTGGAGAACAACAAATATTTTTTTTAACATCGATGTTTCGAACAAAAATAGGTTTATTTTAACATCGATGTTTAGACAATGACCTTGATGTTTTGGTGAACCAAAAATATTTTTTAACATCGATGTTATTGTCTAAACATCGATGTTAAAATATACTGTTTTTTGTCATAAACATCGATGTTAAAAAATATTTTTTGTTCACCAAAACATCGATGTTATTGTCTAACATCGATGTTAAGCTATACTTGTATTTATCCAAAAGATCGATGTAACAATCAAAACAATACTGTTGAAATACACTTGTTTTTTTTTTTCAAAACATCGATGTTAAAACATATTTGTTTTTATCCAAAACATCGATGTTAAAAATTCTTTTTTTTGTTAAAAACATCGATGTTAAAACATATTTGTTTTTATCCAAAACTTCGATGTTAAAAATTCTTTTTTTTGTTAAAAACATCGATGTTAAAAAATATTTGATTTTCACCAAAACATCGATGTTATTGTCTAAACATCGATGTTAAAATATACTTGTTTTTGTCATAAACATCGATGTTAAAAAATATTTGTTGTTCACCAAAACATCGATGTCATTGTCTAACATCGATGTTAAACTATACTTTTATTTATCCAAAAGATCGATGTAACAATCAAAACAATACTGTTGAAATACACTTGTTTTTTTTTTTCAAAACATCGATGTTAAAACATATTTGTTTTTATCCAAAACATCGATGTTAAAAATTCTTTTTTTTATTCAAAACATCGATGTTAAAACATATTTGTTTTTATCCAAAACATCGATGTTAAAAATTCTTTTTTTGTTAAAACCATTGATGTTAAAAAATAATTTTGTTCACCAAAACATCGATATCATTGTCTAAACATCGATGTTAAAATATTTTGTTTTTGTTTAAAACATTGATGTTAAAATTTACTTGTTTTTGTTCGAAACATAGATGTTAAGACATATTTGTTTTCCTCCAAAACATCGATGTTATTATCAAAACAATTATGTTGAATTTTACTAGTTTTTGTCCTAAATATCGATGTTAGTGTCTAAAAATCGATGTTAAAATATACTTGTTTTTGTCCTAAACATCGATGTAAAAAAACATTTGTTGTTCAACAAAACATCGATGTTATTGTCTAACATCGATGTTAAACTATACTTGTATTTATCCAAAAGATCGATGTATCTATCAAAACAATTCTGTTGAAATATATTTGTTTTTTTTTCAAAACATCGATGTTAAAACATATTTGTTTTTATCCAAAACATCGATGTTAAAAATTCTCGTTTTTGTTAAAAACATTGATGTTAAAAAATATTTTTTGTTCACCAAAACATCGATGTTATTGTCTAAACATCGATGTTAAAATATACTTGTTTTTGTTCAAAACATCGATGTTAAAACATATTTGTTTATATCCAAAACATCGATGTCATTGTCTAAACATCGATGATAAATATTTTTTTTAGTTTAAAACATCGATGTTAAAATTTACTTGTTTTAGTTCGAAACATCGATGTTAAGACATATTTGTTTTCCTCCAAAACATCGATGTTATTATCAAAACAATTATGTTGAATTTTACTAGTTTTTGTCCTAAATATCGATGTTATTGTCTAAACATCGATGTTAAAATATACTTGTTTTTGTCATAAACATCGATGTTAAAGAATATTTGTTGTTCACCAAAACATCGATGTTATTGTCTTAACATCGATGTTGAACTATACTTGTATTTATCCAAAAGATCGATGTATCTATCAAAACAATTCTGTGGAAATACACTTGTTTTTTTAACATCGATGTTAAAACATATTTGTTTTTATCCAAAACATCGATGTTAAAAATTCTCGTTTTTGTTAAAAACATTGATGTTAAAAAATATTTTTTGTTCAGTAAAATATCGATGTTATTGTCTTAACATCGATGTTAAACTATACTTGTTTTTGTTCAAAACATCGATGTTAAAACATATTTGTTATATCCAAAACATCGATGTCATTGCCTAAACATCGATGTTAAATTTTTTTTTTTTGTTTAACACATCGATGTTAAAATTTACCCTTTTTTGTTCGAAACATCGTTTTAAGACATATTTGTTTTCGTCCAAAACATCGATGTTATTATCAAAACAATTATTTTGAATTTTACTAGCTTTTGTCCTAAATATCGATGTTATTGTCTAAACACCGAAGTTAAAATATACTTGTTTTGTCATAAACATCGATGTTAAAAAATATTTGTTGTTTACCAAAACATCGATGTTATTGTCTAACATCGATGTTAAACTATACTTGTATTTATCCAAAAGATCGATGTATTTATCAAAACAATTATGTTGAAATACACTTGTTTTTTTTTCAAAACATCGATGTTAAAACATATTTGTTTTTATCCAAAACATCGATGTTAAAAATTCTTATTTTTGTTAAAAACATTGATGTTAAAAAATATTTTTTGTTCACCAAAACATCGATGTAATTGTCTAAACATCGATGTCAAAATATAATTGTTCTTGTCTTAAACATCGATGTTAAAACATATTTGTTTATATCAAAAACATCGATGTCATTGTCTAAACATCGATGTTAAAATATTTTTTTTTGTTTAAAACATCGATGTTAAAATTTACTTGTTTTTGTTCGAAACATCGTTTTAAGACATATTTGTTTTCGTCCAAAACATCGATGTTATTATCAAAACAATTATTTTGAATTTTACTAGTTTTAGTCCTAAATATCGATGTTATTGTCTAAACATCGATGTTAAAATATACTTGTTTTTGTCATAAACATCGATGTTAAAAAATATTTGTTGTTCACCAAAACATCGATGTTATTTTCTAACATCGATGTTAAGCTATACTTGTATTTATCCAAAAGATCGATGTATCTATCAAAACAATTCTGTTGAAATACACTTAATTTTTTAAAAACTTCGATGTTAAAACATATTTGTTTTTATCCAAAACATTGATGTAAAAAATATTTTTGGTTCACCAAAACATCGATGTTATTGTCTCAACATCGATGTTAAAATATACTTGTTTTTGTCATAAACATCGATGTTAGAAAATATTTGTTGTTCTCCAAAACATCGAGTGTATTGTCTAAAGATCAATGTTAAAATATACTTGTTTGTATCCAAAAGATCGATGTTATTATTAAAAAAAATTATGTTGAAATATACATATTTTTGTCCTAAACATCAATGTTAAAAAATATTTGTTGTTCACCAAAACATCGATGTTATTGTCTAAACATCGATGTTAAACTATACTTGTATTTATCCAAAAGATCCATGTAATTATTAAAATAATTCTGTTGATATACACTTGATTTTTTTCAAAACATCGATGTTAAAACATACTTGTTTTTATCCAAAACATCGATGTTAAAAATTCTTGTTTTTGTTAAAAACATTGATGTTAAAAAATATTTTTGGTTCACCAAAACATCGATGTTATTGTCTAAACATCGATGTTAAAATATACTTGTTTTTGTCATAAACATCGATGTTAAAAAATATTTTTTGTTCACCAAAACATCGATGTTATTGTCTAAACATCGATGTTAAAATATACTTGTTTTTGTTCAAAACATAGATGTTGAAACATATTTGTTTATATCCAAAACATCGATGTCATTGTCTAAACATCGATGTTAAAATATTTTTTTTAGTTTAAAACATCGATGTTAAAATTTACTTGTTTTAGTTCGAAACATCGATGTTAAGACATATTTGTTTTCCTCCAAAACATCGATGTTATTATCAAAACATTGATGTTAAAATATAATTGTTATTGTTGGAAACATCGATGTTAAAAAAAATATTTGTTGTTCACCAAAACATCGATGTTATTGTCTAACATCGATGTTAAACTATACTTGTATTTATCCAAAAGATCGATGTAACTATCAAAACAATTAAGTTGAAATACACTTGTTTTTTTAACATCGATGTTAAAACATATTTGTTTTTATCCAAAACATCGATGTTAAAAATTCTTGTTTTTGTTAAAAACATTGATGTTAAAAAATATTTTTTTTTTCACCAAAACATCTATGTTATTGTTTAAACATCGATGTTAAAATATACTTGTTTTTGTTCAAAACATCGATGTTAAACTATACTTGTATTTATCCAAAAGATCGATGTATTTATCAAAACAATTATGTTGAAATACACTTGTTTTTTTTTCAAAACATCGATGTTAAAACATATTTGTTTTTATCCAAAACATCGATGTTAAAAATTCTTATTTTTGTTAAAAACATTGATGTTAAAAAATATTTTTTGTTCACCAAAACATCGATGTAATTGTCTAAACATCGATGTTAAAATATAATTGTTTTTGTCTTAAACATCGATGTTAAAACATATTTGTTTATATCAAAAACATCGATGTCATTGTCTAAACATCGATGTTAAAATATTTTTTTTTGTTTAAAACATCGATGTTAAAATTTACTTGTTTTTGTTCGAAACATCGTTTTAAGACATATTTGTTTTCGTCCAAAACATCGATGTTATTATCAAAACAATTATTTTGAATTTTACTAGTTTTAGTCCTAAATATCGATGTTATTGTCTAAACATCGATGTTAAAATATACTTGTTTTTGTCATAAACATCCATGTTAAAAAATATTTGTTGTTCACCAAAACATCGATGTTATTGTCTAACATCGATGTTAAGCTATACTTGTATTTATCTAAAAGATCGATGTAATTATCAAAATAATTCTGTTGAAATACACTTGTTTTTTTCAAACCATCGATGTTAAAAATTCTTGTTTTTGTTAAAAACATCGATGTTAAAACATATTTGTTTATATCCAAAACATCGATGTCATTGTCTAAACATCGATGTTAAAATATTTTGTTTTGTTTAAAACATCGATGTTAAAATTTACTTGTTTTTGTTGGAAACATCGATGTTAAAAAAATATTTTTTTTCACCAAAACATCGATGGTATTGTATAAACATCGATGTTTAAATATACTTGTTTTTATCCAATAGATCGATGTTATTATTAACCCTATTAGGTTGAAATATACTTGTTTTTGTTCAAAACATCCATATTAAAACATATTTGTTTTTATCCAAAACATCGATGTCATTGTCTAAACATCGATGTTAAAATATACTTGTATTTATCCATAGATCGATGTTATTATCAAAACAATTATGTTAAAATACACTAGTTTTTTTTTTTCAAAATAGCGATGTTAAAATATATTTGCTTTTATCCAAAACATCGATGTTAAAAATTCTTGTTTTTGTTAAAAAAATCGATGTTAACATAAAATATCTGTTGTTCACCAAAACATTGATGTTATTGTCTAAACATCGATGTTAAAATATACTTGTTTTTGTTAAAAACATCGATGTTAAAACATATTTGTTTTTATCCAAAACATCGATGTCATTGTTAAAACATCGATGTTAAAATATTTTTGTTTTTGTTCAAAACCTCGATGTTAAAATATACTTGTTTTTGTTTGAAAAATCGATGTTAAAATATACTTGTTTTTGTTTGAAAAATCGATGTTAAGACATATTTGTTTACCTCCAAAACATCGATCTTATTATCAAAACAATTATGTTTAATTATATCTTTTTTTATCCAAAACATCTATGTTAAAAATTCTTGTTTTTGTTAAAAACATGGATGTAAAATAATATTTAAAGTTCACCAAAACATCGATGTTATTGTCTAAACATCGATGTTAAAATATACTTGTTTTTGTTCAACATCGATGTTAAAACATATTTGTTTTTATCCAAAACATCGATGTTAAAAATTCTTGTTTTTGTTAAAAAAATCGATGTTAACATAAAATATCTGTTGTTCACCAAAACATTGATGTTATTGTCTAAACATCGATGTTAAAATATACTTGTTTTTGTTAAAAACATCGATGTTAAAACATATTTGTTTTTATCCAAAACATCGATGTCATTGTTAAAACATCGATGTTAAAATATTTTTGTTTTTGTTCAAAACCTCGATGTTAAAATATACTTGTTTTTGTTTGAAAAATCGATGTTAAAATATACTTGTTTTTGTTTGAAAAATCGATGTTAAGACATATTTGTTTACCTCCAAAACATCGATCTTATTATCAAAACAATTATGTTTAATTATATCTGTTTTTATCCAAAACATCTATGTTAAAAATTCTTGTTTTTGTTAAAAACATGGATGTAAAATAATATTTAAAGTTCACCAAAACATCGATGTTATTGTCTAAACATCGATGTTAAAATATACTTGTTTTTGTTCAACATCGATGTTAAAACATATTTGTTTTTATCCAAAACATCGATGTTAAAAATTCTTGTTTTTGTTAAAAACATCGATGTTAAAAAATATTTGATTTTCACCAAAACATTGATGATATTGTCTAAACATCGATGTTAAAATATACTTGTTTTTGTTCAAAACATCGATGTTAAAAAATATTTGTTATTCACCAAAACATCAAGGTCATTGTCTAAACATCGATGTTAAAATATACCTATTTTTGTTCGAAACATAGATGTTAAAGAAATATTTGTTGTTTTTCAAAACATCGAGTGTATTGTCTAAAGATCAATGTTAAAATATACTTGTTTGTATTTCAATCGTCAAGTATATTTTTCAAGTATATATTGACAACAAGTGTATTTCAACAGAATTGTTTGATAATTACATGGATCTTTTGGATAAATACAAGTATATTTTAACATCGATGTTTAGAAAATAACATCGATGTTTTAATGAACAACAAATATTTTTTTACATCGATGTTTAGGACAAAAACATGTATATTTCAACATAAATTTTTTTAATAAAAACATCGTTCTTTTTATACAAACAAGTATATTTTAACATCGATGTTTAGACAATACACCCGATCTTTTGGAGAACAACAAATATTATTTAACATCGATATTTAGGACCAAAACAAGTATATTTCAACATAATTTTTTTTAATAATATCATCGATCTTGTGGATACAAACAAGTATATTTTAACATTGATCTTTAGACAATACACTCGATGTTTTGGAGAACAACAAATATTTTTTTTAACATCGATGTTTCGAACAAAAATAGGTATATTTTAACATCGATGTTTAGACAATGGCCTTGATGTTTTGTTGAACAACAAATATTTTGTAACATCGATGTTTTGAACAAAAACAAGTATATTTTAACATTGATGTTTAGACAATAACATCGATGTTTTGGTGAACATTAAATATTTTTTAACATCGATGTTTTTAACAAAAACAAGAATTTTTAACATCAATGTTTTGGATAAAAACAAATATGTTTTAACATCGATGTTTCGAACAAAAATAGGTATATTTTAACATCGATGTTAAGACAATAACATCGATGTTTTGGTGAACAAAAAATATATTTTAACATCGATGTTTTTAACAAAAACAAGAATTTTTAACATCGATGTTTTGGATAAAAACAAGTATTATTCAACATAATTGTTTTGATAATAAAATCGATGTTTTGGAGAAAAACAAATATGTCTTAACATCGATTTTTCGAACAAAAATAAGTATATTTTAACATCGATGTTTAGACAATAACATCGATGTTATGGTGAACAAAAAATATTTTTTAACATCGATGTCTTTAACAAAAACAAGAATTTTTATCATCGATGCTTTGGAAAAAACAAATATGTTTTAACATCGATGTTTTGAACAAAAACAAGTATATTTTAACATCGATGTTTAGACAATACCATCGATGTTTTGGTGAACAACAAATATTTTTTTTTAACATCGATGTTTTCAACAATATAAAGTATATTTTAACATCGATGTTTAGACAATAACAATTATGTTGAATTTTACTAGATTTGTCCTAAATATCGATGTTATTGTCTAAACATCGATGTTAAAATATACTTGTTTTTGTTCGAAACATCGATGTTAAAAAAAATATTTGTTGTTCACCAAAACATCGATGGTATTTTCTAAAGATCGATGTTAAAATATACTTGTTTTTATCCAAAAGATCGATGTTATTATTAAAACAATTAGGTTGAAATATACTTGTTTTTGTTAAAAACATCGATGTTAAAAAATATTTGATTTTCACCAAAACATCGATGTTATTGTCTAAACATCGATGTTAAAATCAACTTGTTTTTGTTCAAAACATCGATGTTAAAAAATATTTGTTATTCACCAAAACATCAAGGTCATTGTCTAAACATCGATGTTAAAATATACCTATTTTTGTTCGAAACATAGATGTTAAAGGAATATTTGTTGTTCTTCAAAACATCGAGTGTATTGTCTAAAGATCAATGTTAAAATATACTTGTTTGTATTTCAATCGTCAAGTATATTTTTCAAGTATATATTGACAACAAGTGTATTTCAACAGAATTGTTTGATAATTACATGGATCTTTTGGATAAATACAAGTATATTTTAACATCGATGTTTAGACAATAACATCGATGTTTTGGTGAACAACAAATATTTTTTAACATCGATGTTTAGGACAAAAACATGTATATTTCAACATAAATTTTTTTAATAAAAACATCGATCTTTTGGATACAAACAAGTATATTTTAACATCGATGTTTAGACAATACACCCGATCTTTTGGAGAACAACAAATATTATTTAACATCGATATTTAGGACCAAAACAAGTATATTTCAACATAAATTTTTTTAATAATAACATCGATCTTGTGGATACAAACAAGTATATTTTAACATTGATCTTTAGACAATACACTCGATGTTTTGGAGAACAACAAATATTTTTTTTAACATCGATGTTTCGAACAAAAATAGGTATATTTTAACATCGATGTTTAGACAATGACCTTGATGTTTTGTTGAACAACAAATATTTTGTAACATCGATGTTTTTAACAAAAAAAAGAAAAATATAATTTAACATTGATGTTTAGACAATAACATCGATGTTTTGGTGAACAACAAATATTTTTTAACAATGATGTTTTTAACAAAAACAAGAATTTTTAACATCGATGTTTTGGATAAAAACAAATATGTTTTAACATCGATGTTTTGAACAAAAACAAATATAATTTAACATCGATGTTAAGACAATAACATCGATGTTTTGGTGAACAAAAAATATTATTTAAATCCATGTTTTTAACAAAAACAAGAATTTTTAACATCGATGTTTTGGATAAAATCAAGTATAATTAAACATAATTGTTTTGATAATAATATCGATGTTTTGGAGAAAAACAAGAATTTTTAACATCAATGTTTTGGATAAAAACAAATATGTTTTAACATCGATGTTTAGACAATAACATCGATGTTATGGTGAACAAAGAATATTTTTTAACATCGATGTCTTTAACAAAAACAAGAATTTTTATCATCGATGCTTTGGAAAAAACAAATATGTTTTAACATCGATGTTTTGAACAAAAACAAGTATATTTTAACATCGATGTTTAGACAATACCATCGATGTTTTGGTGAACAACAAATATTTTTTTTTAACATCGATGTTTTCAACAATATAAAGTATATTTTAACATCGATGTTTAGACAATAACATTTATGTTGAATTTTACTAGATTTGTCCTAAATATCGATGTTATTGTCTAAACAACGATGTTAAAATATACTTGTTATTGTTGGAAACATCGATGTTAAAAAAAATATTTGTTGTTCACCAAAACATCGATGGTATTTTCTAAACATCGATGTTAAAATATACTTGTTTTTATCCAAAAGATCGATGTTATTATTAAAACAATTAGGTTGAAATATACTTGTTTTTGTTAAAAACATCGATGTTAAAAAATATTTGATGTTCACCAAAACATCGAGATCATTGTCTTAACATCGATGTTAAAATATACCTGTTTTTGTTCGAAACATCGATGTTAAAAAAAATATTTGTTGTTCTCCAAAACATCGATGGTATTGTCTAAAGGTCAATGTTAAAATATACTTTTGTTTGTATCCAAAAGATCGATGTTATTATTAAAATAATTTATGTTGAAATATACTTATTTTTGTCCTAAACATCGATGTTAAAAAATATTTGTTGTTCATCAAAACATCGATGTTATTGTCTAAACATCAATGTTAAAATATACTTGTTTTTATCCAAAAGATCGATGTTATTATTAAAACAATTAGGTTGAAATATACTTGTTTTTGTTCAAAACATCGATGTTAAAAATTCTTGTTTTTGTTAAAAACATCGATGTTAAAAAATATTTGTTTTCCTCCAAAACATCCATGTTATTGTCTAAACATCGATGTTAAAATATACTTGTTTTTGTTCAAAACATCGATGTTAAAACATATTTGTTTATATCCAAAACATCGATGTCATTGTCTAAACATCGATGTTAAAATATTGTTGTGGCGAGTCGATTCAAATTTGAAATAGTAGTTGTGCTAGTTCCGCCGCACTTGGCTAGAGGGAAGCACCAGGCACATGGAGGGTGAATCTGTAAGGGAGGGAAAAGCCTCGTGGCAGTTTTTGGCGGATTTGGAGAAGGACGCTGTGAGCACATGGGTGAATAACACACATCGTGAAAAGTTTACAAGAAATGTAGACTGAGGTTAGTTTTAGTGGAGTAATTTTGTAAATGTACAGTGTTAGGTATTAATTATTGAACTGAAAGCTAGATAAGAACCAGGGTTTAATTAATGTTAAATTGAATAATCCTATCTACTGGAGGTACAGTTACGGGTTATGTTTATTTATGTATATTGGGTTAATTGGCTTTCATATATATATTAGTATTAATAAAGAATTTACAATAAGCACCCGTTCGTTGTAGATATAACAGATAGTTTTGATTTATTTGCCACATTTGTATTGTTTTATGTTAATGTATGTATGTTTGACCGGAGGTTATTTGTTTTTATTTTGTTCACATTAATAAACGACTTTTCCTATCGAGGCTGTATCTTGTTAAACCTCCAGTCTTTTGATGTTAGATATTGTAGATAATTATAGTAAAAAGAAAACTAGTATTATCAGTTATATTTGATGTTTGCTTATAACAAATTGCAAAAAAGCCTTTTCAAATTTATGTATATATTTTTTATTTACTAATTTCCTTTTTCTTTCTAAATTACTTTGTAATTTTTATACATTGTACATATGTTTCAAATAGCGTCTAATTAATGTCCTTATTTATTTTGTTTATATTACTATCAGAATATAGTAGATTTTTGTTTTCTCTTGTTTGGAATGTAAGATGTGTGTATTCTTTTCCCTTTAAGTTTTCCCATCAAGTACTCCATGTTCTCACGAAGTCTCGGGAGAAGGCGCAGGTAACAAATTGGTGTCAGGTGTGTGGGGTTGCAAGAATACCCGGTAGAACGAACCCAGGAGTGAAAATATTTATATAGTTATAGATATATATAGAATTAAGATGGGGGAAAGGCAAAAACAGTTAGAACAGTTGGTGGAGCAGCTAGAAAACGCTAACAAAAAGCTTTCAGTTGAAAATGAATTACTTAAAGAAGAAATGGAAACGATGGCTCATCGGAATAGTACGATGGTGAATTCAGGTGGAAACGCAGTAAATAAGGCAAAAAGGGACTTAGGGCTACAGACTATGATTAAACCATGGACTGGGGTCCCAGGAAGCCCTTCTATCACCCAATTTTTCAGGAAATTAGAGAAGATAGGAGCTGTTGGGAATTGGAATGAAGAGGACAAAATAATTATTGCAGAACAGAAGCTTGGAGGCATGGCTGAAAAATTCCTTGAATCAAAACCTGAATTGGTGAGCGCAGGAGCTTCTTATGAGACAATGAAAAGAGAAGTTGTGAAAAGATTCGGTGATCCGAGAGAAAAAGAAAAACTAGAAGGAGAACTGAGTGAGGCCAGGCAGGGAGTGGGTGAGCCAGCCAAGGTGTTTGCGGACAAAGTAAGATCCATCGGGGCGCAATTAATTGCAAGTATTGAAGAAGAAGAAGAAAGAGTGATATTAACCAAACATATTGAAGGTAGAGCTCTAGCGGCTTTTAGGAGAGGACTCAGGCCAGAGACAGCTAGGTTAGTGCAAGCTTCGGCACCGACCACGTTGGAAGAAGCGATCAGCAAGGCTGAACCGTTTGACATTAACGAAGGATTGAACAGGGATAGCAGAGGTCGGCGAGAATTATTTATGGTGGAAACGGAAGAACAAACTGAGGTGGATGTCAGTAGGAAAACCCGAGACATTGATAGATTAGATGTAAACATGGTGAGACCTACCGAACGAGCCCAAAAGTGCTACCGTTGTGGAAAAGAAGGGCACTTAGCCAGAGGATGTCTGCAGCCTCCATCGAACTCTTCCGCCGCAAACAGGACAACAACCGTCACGAACCGCAAGTGTTTCTCCTGTGGCAGGGAAGGACACTTTGCCCGAGAATGCAGGAGCATAAGAGATAGAACAAGATATGAGAACAATAGCGCTAACTTTCGCTCTTCCAATAGGGACCCAAAAGAGCAAGACCTGTTGTAAGCCCCGACTGCAGGTCTGAAGGAGACAAGGGGATCACTCGTAAGGTTCCAGGGATCCGAAGCCCGGGAGGGGAAGCCATTTCGGTATTTATGGAGATTGAGGGAGTTGCGCATAATATGCTGATAGATACAGGGGCAGAGATAACGCTAATAAGATCCCCCATCCGAGGAGTGTCCTTATGGCCAGCTGAAATAATAGCTAGAGGGGTGACGGGACAGGCTTTAAAAATAGAAGGAACGCAACGACTTAGGTGCAAGTTGAGAGGTAAGGAGTTCACTCACCCCATCTTGATCTCACCGCTTGACCTACCAGGCGATGGTATTATCGGAATGGACGTGCTTGCCAAAATTGGGGCTGTAGTGCTGGCAAAGGAACGGCGGTTGGAAGTAGTGGATTTGAGCGAGAAAGCAAACGTTTATAGAGTGGAAGAGATTCACCAAGGAATGAAGAAATTGTGCCAGACGATTAAAGGCTTAGAAAAGAAATGGGATGCAACACAGGAACAGATCGAGAGAGAGGAAGAGGGCAACCAGCTACAAACGGCGCGACTGCGAGTGAAGAACAGGGGGAAGAGAAATATACAAGGAAGAAGAAAGGGGTACGAAAGAGAGGGAACCCGACTTCAGGACCCTTCGACAGAGGAAGAAGCCCCCGAGCTGGTAACCACTATATCACCAGTTAAGATACCCCCTTATAGTGAGGTGTTATTGCGAGGACACGTAACGGGGATGGAACACTCTAACGTGGTAATAGAGCCAATAGGCTTGAGGCAGGGAGGAGTCAGGGTTGCGCGTTGTTTGTCGGAAATCAGAGAAAGGGGTGTATGGGTTAAAGTTGTGAATGTGTGCTCTAAGGAGATCATCCTAGACCGAAATCAGACTATAGGGGTGGCAGCCACATGGATGGACAGTGGGGTAGCGGAAGTAGGTTTAGAAACCAGGAGTATGAAAGAAGGCGAAGTTAAAATAGGAATGAGAGCAATAGGAGTAACAGGCCCTGGCTGGGACCTTAGTCATCTGGAGGCGACCCAGAAAACGGTTATAGAACCCTTATTACAGAAATACCAAGAGCTATTCTTGCCGCCGGGAAAAGAAGGATGCACCATTGGAGTTAAACATCAGATACCCACAGGTGATGCACGTCCGGTAATGAAACGACCGTATAGGGTTCCATTCCACCACCGCCCAGTAATCGAAGAGCATATTAAGGAAATGATGGACAAGGGGGTGATTACCCATTCCAACAGCCCATGGGCAGCACCGGTGGTTTTAGTGCCAAAAAAGAGTGAAGATGGGACGGTCAAGTACAGTTTCTGTACTGACTTCAGGGGACTAAACGCGTTGACCCAAGTAGACGCTTACCCATTACCATTAATTCAGGAGAACTCTTGAGCTCTTGGGAAGAAGCAGAATTTTCTCGACTCTGGATTTGAGTAGTGGGTATCACCAAATACCCGTAGCTGAGGAGGATCAGCCTAAGACAGCTTTCACCACATTAGATGGGCATTATGAATATAAAAAGATGCCGTTTGGTCTCGCAGGGGCCCCCGCGACCTTCCAACAGACGATGGACCAGATCCTGGCTGGCATAAAGGGAATCGAGTGCTATGTCTACCTCGACGATATTATAATATTCAGTGAAAGCCTAGAGCAACATCGAGACCGGTTGCAAAATGTTTTTGAAAGGTTAAAGGACGCTAACCTCAAATTAAATGGACCGAAGTGCAAATTCGCAGTGAGTCAGGTGAAATATTTGGGTCATCTGGTCACCGCTGAAGGAGTAAGACCAGATGAAGAGAAAATCAAGGCGGTAAAGGAATTCCCGGCTCCCCGTACAGCGAATAAAGTAAGAGGATTCTTGGGCTTGGCGGGATACTACCGAAGGTTTGTACCCAGTTTTGCTGAGAGAGCGAAACCACTTACGATGTTGACCGGGAAAGATAGCAAATTTCAGTGGGGCCAGAAACAGGAGGCAGCAATTCAGGAATTGAAAGAAGCCTTATGTACAGAACCTGTGTTGATATATCCTAATTTTCGAGACCCGTTTATTCTTGCGACGGACGCTTCTGGAGTAGCTGTGGGAGCAGTACTCTCACAAGTTAGAAATGGACATGAAAGACCCGTGGCGTATGCCAGTCGACAACTTCACCACGCGGAGCAAAACTACTCTGCCACAGAACGAGAACTGCTGGCAGTCATATGGGCCACGAAGCACTTTCGATGTTATTTACTCGGCCGAAAGTTCTCCCTGATTACCGACCACTCCGCTTTGCGTTGGATGTTGTCACTGCGGGACCCTTCTTCCAGACTAACTCGTTGGGCGCTCAGGTTAGAAGAATTTGATTACGATGTTATACACAAACCTGGACGACGACATACCAATGCAGACGCACTGAGTCGTGCCGTAGCCAAGGTATCAAAGGGAGAAATTAATGATCCGGAAAAATTTCGTCAAGAACAGATGAACGACGAGGAATGTGTGCATTGGGCTGAAAAGAATCCCCGTGTGTGCAAACGGGACGACAAGGGGCTGTTATATTGGGGTGAAGGGAAGGACCAAAAGCTATGGAAAGTCGTAGTCCCGCAAGGGAGACGCAAGAAAATTATGGAGGAGTGCCATAGTAGCGTATGGGCTGGTCACCCAGGTATTGAAAGAACGCTCGCGGTGATAAAACAAAAGTATTATTGGCCATCGATGAAGTGGGATATAGAGAATTTCGTGAAAGCCTGTCATTCCTGCGCAACAAGGAAAACTCCGCCATGATTAACAGCACCCATTGAAAAACCGTACTTTTCATCGCAGCCGTTCGAGATGGTATCACTTGATATTGTTGGGCCCTTCCCAAGGAGCGCTCGAGGAAACAAATACCTACTCACCTTTATCGACCACTTCTCCCGATACACGGAAGCCGTTGCAATAACAGAACAGACTGCGGGGGCGACAGCCAAAGCCTTTGTGGAAACCATCATCACTCGACACGGAGTTCCCCATCGCTTGCTCACTGACCAGGGCCGTAACTTTGTGTCAGATCTGTTTATAGAAGTTTGCAAAACATTAGCAATCACCAAGCTACAGACGACCCCGTATCATCCACAGAGTAATGGGATGTTAGAAAGGTTTCATAGAACTCTTGGCGATTCCCTGGCTCACTTTGCCAGAAAAGACGGCCGAGACTGGGATAAGTGGATCCCTTATACGCTCATGGCATACAGGGCGATACCCCATTCAGCCACTGGATTCTCACCTAACTACCTGCTGTTTGGAAGAGAGTTGAGGACACCAGCGCAAGTAGAGAGCCCGAAGGGAGGGGAGGGGGCCGGAGGAACAGTGGATGCTGCTCAACAGCTAAGAGACCGGATAGAAATAGCCCAAGAGGAAGCTCGAAATAGAATAGATCGGGAGTGGGCTCGGCGAACGGAGAGAATCAATAAGACTAGGAAAGAAAGGAACTTCGAAGTTGGTGATTTGGTCTATCTCCATGTACCGGCTGTGAAACCTGGCCATTTCCCCAAGTTCCACTGTCCTTGGACAGGGCCGCACGTTGTGGTCAAGAAATGGGGGAAGGTGACATATGAAATAAAAAACGAGTTGGGTAGCACTCAGGTAGTTCATATTAACCGCCTGAAGCCGGCCTACGGAAGGACGATGATAGACTCAACAGGTGAGCTAAGGAATGAGAAGCAGTGGTCTTCAAGAGAATCGTTTTCATCAGACGAAGGGCAGGAACATGTAAATTCGGAGTCAGAGGAAGAAGAAGAATCAGAGAAACTAGACCTTGTGCCACTAGGAAGCTCTGACGAGGAAGACGAAGAGGACAAGAACGATCAAGAAAGGAGGTCGCAACCGATAACTTGGACCACTAACTCTACTCGAGAAAATGTCCCGCTTCATTGGGAGGTAGTCGAAACGGAAGGGAGACCTAGTATGATCCCTCGAAGCCACTCATCAAGTCCACTTCCTCTGGAACAGGTGGCATTGGAAACCGATGAGTCTGAAGTTAGTGTAACAATAGATCCCAAGGACGAGACGTGAAAACCAGATTCCTATTCAGATATCACATTATCAAGGAGCCCTTACAACCTTCGGAAACCCCGAAAATTTTAGTGAAAAGAGTCGACTGTAATCGCCTCTTTTGGAAAGGCGGGGGCATAGTGGCGAGTCGATTCAAATTTGAAATAGTCGTTGTGCTAGTTCCGCCGCACTCGGCTAGAGGGAAGCACCAGGCACATGGAGGGTGAATCTGTAAGGGAGGGAAAAGCCTCGTGGCAGTTTTTGGCGGATTTGGAGAAAGACGCTGTGAGCACATGGGTGAATAACACACATCGTGAAAAGTTTACAAGAAATGTAGACTGAGGTTAGTTTTAGTGGAGTAATTTTGTAAATGTACAGTGTTAGGTATTAATTATTGAACTGAAAGCTAGATAAGAACCAGGGTTTAATTAATGTTAAATTGAATAATCCTACCTACTGGAGGTACAGTTACGGGTTATGTTTATTTATGTATATTGGGTTAATTGGCTTTCATATATATATTAGTATTAATAAAGAATTTACAATAAGCACCCGTTCGTTGTAGATATAACAGATAGTTTTGATTTATTTGCCACATTTGTATTGTTTTATGTTAATGTATGTATGTTTGACCGGAGGTTATTTGTTTTTATTTTGTTCACATTAATAAACGACTTTTCCTATCGAGGCTGTATCTTGTTAAACCTCCAGTCTTTTGATGTTAGATATTGTAGATAATTATAGTAAAAAGAAAACTAGTATTATCAGTTATATTTGATGTTTGCTTATAACAAATTGCAAAAAAGCCTTTTCAAATTTATGTATATATTTTTTATTTACTAATTTCCTTTATCTTTCTAAATTACTTTGTATTTTTTATACATTGTACATATGTTTCAAATAGCGTCTAATTAATGTCCTTATTTATTTTGTTTATATAACTATCAGAATATAGTAGATTTTTGTTTTCTCTTGTTTGGAATGTAAGATGTGTGTATTCTTTTTCCCTTTAAGTTTTCCCATCAAGTACTCCATGTTCTCACGAAGTCTCGGGAGAAGGCGCAGGTAACATTTTGTTTTTGTTTAAAACATCGATGTTAAAATTTACTTGTTTTTGTTGGAAACATCGATGTTAAAAAAAATATTTTTTGTTCACTAAAACATCGATGGTATTGTCTAAACATCGATGTTAAAATATACTTGTTTTTATCCAAAAGATCGATGTTATTATTAAAACAATTAGGTTGAAATATACTTGTTTTTGTACAAAACATCGATGTTAGAACATATTTGTTTTTATCCAAAACATCGATGTCATTGTCTAAACATCGATGTTAAAATATACTTGTATTTGTTAAAAACAATATATAAAAACAATACAAATATATAAAACAATATTTGATGTTCACCAAAACATCGATGTTATTGTCTAAACATCGATGATAAAATTTACTTGTTTTTGTTCGAAACATCGATGTTAACACATATTTGTTTTCCCCCAAAACATCGATGTTATTATCAAAACAATTATGTTGAATTTTATAGTTTTTGTCCTAAATATCGATGTTATTGTCTAAACAACGATGTTAAAATATACTTGTTATTGTTGGAAACATCGTTGTTAAAAAAAATATTTGTTGTTCACCAGACATCGATGTTAAAATATACTTGTTTTTATACAAAAGATCGATGTTAAAAAATCTTGTTTTCGTTAAAAACATCGATGTTAAAAAATATTTTTTGTTCACCAAAACATCGATCTTTTGGATACAAACAAGTATATTTTAACATTGATCTTTAGACAATACACTCGATGTTTTGGAGAACAACAAATTTTTTTTTTAACATCGATGTTTCGAACAAAAATAGGTATATTTTAACATCGATATTTAGACAATAACATCGATGTTTTGGTGAACATTAAATATTTTTTAACATCGATGTTTTTAACAAAAACAAGAATTTTTAACATCGATGTTTTGGATAAAAACAAATATGTTTTAACATCGATGTTTTGAACAAAAACAAGTATATTTTAACATCGATGTTTAGACAATACTATCGATGTTTTGGTGAACAACAAATATTTTTTTTTAACATCGATGTTTTCAACAATATAAAGTATATTTTAACATCGATGTTTAGACAATAACAATTATGTTGAATTTTACTAGTTTTTGTCCTAAATATCGATGTTATTGTCTAAACAACGATGTTAAAATATACTTGTTATTGTTGGAAACATCGATGTTAAAAAAAATATTTGTTGTTCACCAAAACATCGATGGTATTGTCTAAACATCGATGTTAAAATATACTTGTTTTTATACAAAAGATCGATGTTATTATCAAAACAATTATGTTGAATTTAACTAGTTTTTGTCCTAAATATCGATGTTATTGTCTAAAAATCGATGTTAAAAATTCTTGTTTTTGTCATAAACATCGATGTTAAAAAATATTTGTTGTTCATCAATACATCGATGTTATTGTCTATAAGATCAATATTAAAATATACTTGTTTGTATTTCAATCGTCAAGTATATTTTTCAAGTATATATTGACAACAAGTGTATTTCAACAGAATTGTTTTGATAATTACATGGATCTTTTGGATAAATACAAGTATATTTTAACATCGATGTTTAGACAATAACATCGATGTTTTGGTGAACAACAAATATTTTTTAACATCGATGTTTAGGACAAAAACATGTATATTTCAACATAAATTTTTTTAATAAAAACATCGATCTTTTGGATACAAACAAGTATATTTTAACATTGATCTTTAGACAATACAATCGATGTTTTGGAGAACAACAAATTTTTTTTTTAACATCGATGTTTCGAACAAAAATAGGTATATTTTAACATCGATGTTTAGACAATGACCTTGATGTTTTGGTGAATAACAAATATTTTTTAACACCGATGTTTTGAACAAAAACAAGTATATTTTAACATCGATGTTTAGACAATAACATCGATGTTTTGGTGAACATCAAATATTGTTTTATATATTTGTATTGTTTTTATATATTATTTTTAACAAAAACAAGAATTTTTAACATCGATGTTTTAGAAAAACAAATATGTTTTAACATCGATGTTCTGAAAAAAAGAACAAGTGTATCTCAACAGAATTGTTATGATAATTACATGGATCTTTTGGATAAATACAAGGATAGTACAACATCAATGTTTAGACAATAACATCGATGTTTTGGTGAACAACAAATATTTTTTGACATCGATGTTTAGGACAAAAACAAGTATATTTCAACATAATTTTTTTTAATAATAACATCGATCTTTTGGATAAAAACAAGTATATTTAACCATCGATCTTTAGACAATACACTCGATGTTTTGGAGAACAACAAATATTTATTTTAACATCGATGTTTCGAACAAAAATAGGTATATTTTAACATCGATGTTTAGACAATGACCTTGATGTTTTGGTGAACAACAAATATTTTGTAACATCGATGTTTTGAACAAAAACAAGTATATTTTAACATCGATATTTAGACAATAACATCGATGTTTTGGTGAACATTAAATATTTTTTAACATCGATGTTTTTAACAAAAACAAGAATTTTTAACATCGATGTTTTGGATAAAAACAAATATGTTTTAACATCGATGTTTTGAACAAAAACAAGTATATTTTAACATCGATGTTTAGACAATACTATCGATGTTTTGGTGAACAACAAATATTTTTTTTTAACATCGATGTTTTCAACAATATAAAGTATATTTTAACATCGATGTTTAGACAATAACAATTATGTTGAATTTTACTAGTTTTTGTCCTAAATATCGATGTTATTGTCTAAACAACAATGTTAAAATATACTTGTTTTTATACAAAAGATCGATGTTATTTTCAAAACAATTATGTTGAATTTTACTAGTTTTTATCCTAAATATCGATGTTATTGTCTATTCATCAATGTTAAAATATACTTGTTATTGTTGGAAACATCGATGTTAAAAAAAAATATTTGTTGTTCACCAAAACATCGATAATATTGTCTAAACATCGATGTTAAAATATACTTGTTTTTGTTCAAAACATCAATAATAAAACATATTTTTTTTTTCCAAAACATCGATGTTAAAAATTCTTGTTTTTGTTAAAAACAATATATAAAAACAATACAAATATATAAAACAATATTTGATGTTCACCAAAACATCGATGTTATTGTCTAAACATCGATGATAAAATTTACTTGTTTTTGTTCGAAACATCGATGTTAAGACATATTTGTTTTCCCCCAAAACATCGATGTTATTATCAAAACAATTATGTTGAATTTTATAGTTTTTGTCCTAAATATCGATGTTATTGTCTAAACAACGATGTTAAAATATACTTGTTATTGTTGGAAACATCGTTGTTAAAAAAAATATTTGTTGTTCACCAGACATCGATGTTAAAATATACTTGTTTTTATACAAAAGATCGATGTTAAAAAATCTTGTTTTCGTTAAAAACATCGATGTTAAAAAATATTTTTTGTTCACCAAAACATCGATGTTATTGTCTAAACATCGATGTTAAAATATACCTTTTTTTGTTCGAAACATCGATGTTAATAAAAATATTTGTTGTTCTCCAAAACGTCGATGGTATTGTATAAAGATCAATGTTAAAATATAGTTGTTTGTATCCAAAAGATCGATGTTAATATTAAAACAATTTATGTTGAAATATACTTGTTTTGTCCTAAACATCGATGTTAAAGAATATTTGTTTTTCATCCAAACATCGATGTTATTGTCTAAACATCGATGCTAAACTATACTTGTATTTATCTAAAAGATCGATGTAATTATCAAAACAATTCTGTTGAAATACACTTGTTTTTTTCAAACCATCGATGTTAAAACATATTTGCTTTTATCCAAAACATCGATGTTACGAATTCTTGTTTTTGTTAAAAACATCGATGTTAAAACATATTTGTTTATATCCAAAACATCGATGTCATTGTCTAAACATCGATGTTAAAATATTTTTTTTTTGTTTAAAACATCGATGTTAAAATTTACTTGTTTTTGTTGGAAACATTGATGTTAAAAAAATATTTTTGTTCACCAAAACATCGATGGTATTGTCTAAACATCGATGTTAAAATATACTTGTTTTTATCCAAAAGATCGATGTTATTATTAACCATATTGGGTTGAAATATACTTGTTTTTGTTCAAAACATCGATATTAAAACATATTTGTTTTTATCCAAAACATCGATGTCATTGTCTAAACATCGATGTTAAAATATACTTGTATTTATCCATAGATCGATGTTATTATCAAAACAATTATGTTAAAATACACTTGTTTTTTTTTTTAAAATATCGATGTTAAAACATATTTGCTTTTATCCAAAACATCGATGTTAAAAATTCTTGTTTTTGTTAAAAAAATAGATGTTAACATAAAATATTTGTTGTCCACCAAAACAATGATGTTATTGTCTAAACATCGATGTTAAAATATACTTGTTTTTGTTCAAAACATCGATGTTAAAACATATTTGTTTTTATCCAAAACATCGATGTCATTGTCAAAACATCGATGTTAAAATATTTTTGTTTTTGTTCAAAACCTCGATGTTAAAATATACTTGTTTTTGTTTGAAAAATCGATGTTAAGACATATTTGTTTACCTCCAAAACATCGATCTTATTATCAAAACAATTATGTTTAATTATATCTGTTTTTATCCAAAACATCTATGTTAAAAATTCTTGTTTTTGTTAAAAACATGGATGTAAAATAATATTTTTTGTTCACCAAAACATCGATGTTATTGTCTAAACATCGATGTTAAAATATACTTGTTTTTGTTCAAAACATCGATGTTAAAACATATTTGTTTTTATCCAAAACATCGATGTTAAAAATTCTTGTTTTTTCTAAAAACATCGATGTTAAAAAATATTTAAAGTTCACCAAAACATCGATGTTATTGTCTAAACATCGATGTTAAAATATACATGTTTTTTTTTTTTCAAAACATCGATGTTAAAATATACTTGTTATTGTTGGAAACATCGTTGTTAAAAAAAAATATTTGTTGTTCACCAGACATCGATGTTAAAATATACTTGTTTTTATACAAAAGATCGATGTTATTATTAAAACAATTAGGTTGAAATATACTTGTTTATGTCCTAAACATCGATGTTAACAAATCTTGTTTTTGTTAAAAACATCGAGGTTAAAAAAAATATTTGTTGTTCTCCAAAACATCGATGGTATTGTATAAAGATCAATGTTAAAATATAGTTGTTTGTATCCAAAAGATCGATGTTATTATTAGAACAATTTATGTTGAAATATACTTGTTTTTGTCCTAAACATCGATGTTAAAAAATATTTGTTTTTCATCAAAACATCGATGTTATTGTCTAAACATCGATGCTAAACTATACTTGTATTTATCTAAAAGATCGATGTAATTATCAAAACAATTCTGTTGAAATACACTTGTTTTTTTCAAACCATCGATGTTAAAACATATTTGTTTTTATCCAAAACATCGATGTTACAAATTCTTGTTTTTGTTAAAAACATCGATGTTAAAACATATTTGTTTATATCCAAAACATCGATGTCATTGTCTAAACATCGATGTTAAAATATTTTGTTTTTGTTTAAAACATCGATGTTAAAATTTACTTGTTTTTGTTGGAAACATTGATGTTAAAAAATATTTTTGTTCACCAAAATATCGATGGTATTGTCTAAACATCGATGTTTAAATATACTTGTTTTTATTCAAAAGATCGATGTTATTATTAACCATATTGGGTTGAAATATACTTCTTTTTGTTCAAAACATCGATATTAAAACATATTTGTTTTTATCCAAAACATCGATGTCATTGTCTAAACATCGATGTTAAAATATACTTGTATTTATCCATAGATCGATGTTATTATCAAAAGAATTATGTTAAAATACACATTTTTTTTTTCAAAATATCGATGTTAAAACATATTTGCTTTTATCCAAAACATCGATGTTAAAAATTCTTGTTTTTGTTAAAATGTTAAACTATACTTGTATTTATCTAAAAGATCGATGTAATTATTAAAACAATTCTGTTGAAATACACTTGTTTTTTTTCAAACCATCAATGTTAAAACATATTTTTTTTATCCAAAACATCGATGTTAAAAATTCTTGTTTTTGTTAAAAACATGGATTTAAAATAATATTTTTTGTTCACCAAAACATCGATGTTATTGTCTAAACATGGATGTTAAAATATACTTGTTTTTGTTCAAAACATCGATGTTAAAAATTCTTGTTTTTGTTAAAAACATGGATGTAAAATAATATTTAAAGTTCACCAAAACATCGATGTTATTGTCTAAACATCGATGTTAAAATATACTTGTTTTTTTTTCAAAACATCGATGTTAAAACATATTTGTTTTTATCCAAAACATCGATGTTAAAAATTCTTGTTTTTTCTAAAAACATCGATGTTAAAAAATATTTAAAGTTCACCAAAACATCGATGTTATTGTCTAAACATCGATGTTAAAATATATTTTTCTTTTTTTTCAAAACGTCGTTGTTAAAAAATATTTATTGTTCACCAAAACATCGAGGTCATTGTCTTAACATCGATGTTAAAATATACCTGTTTTTGTTCGAAACATCGATGTTAAAAAAAATATTTGTTGTTCTCCAAAACATCGAGTGTATTGTCTAAACATCAATGTTAAACTATACTTGTATTTATCTAAAAGATCGATGTAATTATTAAAACAATTCTGTTGAAATACACTTGTTTTTTTTCAAACCATCGATGTTAAAACGTATTTTTTTTATCCAAAACATCGATGTTAAAAATTCTTGTTTTTGTTAAAAACATGGATTTAAAATAATATTTTTTGTTCACCAAAACATCGATGTTATTGTCTAAACATGGATGTTAAAATATACTTGTTTTTGTTCAAAACATCGATGTTAAAACATATTTGTTTTTATCCAAAACATCGATGTTAAAAATTCTTGTTTTTGTTAAAAACATCAATGTTAAAAAATATTTGATTTTCATCAAAACATCGATGTTATTGTCTAAACATCGATGCTAAAATATACTTGTTTTTGTTAAACACATCGATGTTAAAAAATATTTGTTTTCCTCCAAAACATCGATGTTATTATCAAAACAATTATGTTGAATTTTACTAGTTTTTGTCCTAAATATCGATGTTATTGTCTAAACAACGATGTTAAAATATACTTGTTATTGTTGGAAACATCGATGTTAAAAAAAATATTTATTGTTCACCAAAACATCGATGTTATTGTCTAACATCGATGTTAAGCTATACTTGTATTTATCCAAAAGATCGATGTAACAATCAAAACAATACTGTTGAAATACACTTGTTTTTTTTTCAAAACATCGATGTTAAAACATATTTGTTTTTATCCAAAACATCGATGTTAAAAATTCTTTTTTGTTTGTTAAAAACATCGATGTTATAAAATATTTGATTATCACCAAAACATCGATGATATTGTCTAAACATCGATGTTAAAATTTACTTATTTTTGTTTGAAACATCGATGTTAAGACATATTTGTTTACCTCCAAAACATCGATCTTATTATCAAAACAATTATGTTTAATTATATCTGTTTTTATCCAAAACATCTATGTTAAAAATTCTTGTTTTTGTTAAAAACATGGATGAAAAATAATATTTTTTGTTCACCAAAACATCGATGTTATTGTCTAAACATCGATGTTAAAATATACTTGTTTTTGTTCAAAACATCGATGTTAAAACATATTTGTTTTTATCCAAAACAATTATATTGTCCTATTTTTTAACGATGCATTGAGTTTATACCAGAGGTCACTAATATTGAGAGCAAGAGGGGAACTATTAGATCTTAACTACCAGCCATGGAAGAAGGAGAGGATATATACCTGTGCAATGTGCAACTTAAACATGCCGGAGGATACATACCACTTCCTAGGAGTATGTCCTGTTTTGAGAGAGTTTAGATACAGCTATTGGGGAAAGGGACATCTAACAAGGGACAAAGTATTAAACATACTAAACGGGACAGATTGGATAAAACTCTCTTTATATTTATGTAAAATAGTAAAATATAGGAAATTCTTGATTGAACATCGGAACTAGCACAACTACTATTTCAAATATGAAACGACTCGCCACAAAAATATTTTAACATCGATGTTTAGACAATGACATCGATGTTTTGGATATAAACAAATATGTTTTAACATCGATGTTTTGAACAAAAACAAGTATATTTTAACATCGATGTTTAGACAATAACATAGATGTTTTGGTGAACAACAAATATTTTTTAACATCGATGTTTTTAACAAAAACAAGAATTTTTAACATCGATGTTTTAACAAAAACAAGTATATTTCAACCTAATTGTTTTAATAATAACATCGATCTTTTGGATAAAAACAAGTATATTTTAACATTGATGTTTAGACAATAACATCGATGTTTTGATGAACAACAAATATTTTTTAACATCGATGTTTAGGACAAAAATAAGTATATTTCAACATAAATTATTTTAATAATAACATCGATCTTTTGGATACAAACAAAAGTATATTTTAACATTGACCTTTAGACAATGACATCGATGTTTTGGATATAAACAAATATGTTTTAACATCGATGTTTTGAACAAAAACAAGTATATTTTAACATCGATGTTTAGACAATAACATAGATGTTTTGGTGAACAAAAAATATTTTTTAACATCGATGTTTTTAACAAAAACATGAATTTTTAACATCGATGTTTTAACAAAAACAAGTATATTTCAACCTAATTGTTTTATTAATAACATCGATCTTTTGGATAAAAACAAGTATATTTTAACATTGATGTTTAGACAATAACATCGATGTTTTGATGAACAACAAATATTTTTTAACATCGATGTTTAGGACAAAAATAAGTATATTTCAACATAAATTATTTTAATAATAACATCGATCTTTTGGATACAAACAAAAGTATATTTTAACATTGACCTTTAGACAATACCATCGATGTTTTGGAGAACAACAAATATTTTTTTTAACATCGATGTTTCGAACAAAAACAAGTGTAATTTAACATCGATGTTTAGACAATACCATCGATGTTTTGGTGAACAACAAATATTTTTTTTAACATCGATGTTTCGAACAAAAACAAGTATATTTTAACATCGATGTTTAGACAATAACATCGATATTTAGGACAAATCTAGTAAAATTCAACATAAATGTTATTGTCTAAACATCGATGTTAAAATATACTTTATATTGTTGAAAACATCGATGTTAAAAAAAAATATTTGTTGTTCACCAAAACATCGATGGTATTGTCTAAACATCGATGTTAAAATATACTTGTTTTTGTTTAAAACATCGATGTTAAAACATATTTGTTTATATTCAAAACATCGATGTCATTGTCTAAACATCGATATTAAAATATTTTGTTTTTGTTTAAAACATCGATGTTAAAATTTACTTGTTTTTGTTGGAAACATCGAAGTTAAAAAAAATATTTGTTGTCACCAAAACATCGATGGTATTGTCTAAACATCGATGTTAAAATATACTTGTTTTTATCCAAAAGATCGATGTTATTATTAAAACAATTAGGTTGAAATATACTTGTTTTTGTTTAAAACATCGATGTTAAAAATTCTTGTTTTTGTTAAAAACATCGATGTTAAAAAATATTTTTTGTTCACCAAAACATCGATGTTATTGTCTAAACATCGATGTTAAAATATTTTGTTTTTGTTTAAAACATCGATGTTAAAATTTACTTGCTTTTGTTGGAAACATCGATGTTAACATAAAATATTTGTTGTTCGCCAAAACATCGATGGTATTGTCTAAACATCGATGTTAAAATATACTTGTTTTTATACAAATGATCGATGTTATTATCAAAACAATTATGTTGAATTTTACTAGTTTTTGTCCTAAATATCGATGTTATTGTCTAAACATCGATGTTAAAAATTCTTGTTTTTGTCATAAACATCGATGTTAAAAGATATTTGTTGTTCATCAATACATCGATGTTATTGTCTAAACATCGATGATAAATATACTTGTTTTTGTTCAAAACATCGATGTTAAAACATATTTGTTGTTCTCCAAAACATCGAGTGTATTGTCTAAACATCGATGTTAAAATACACTTGTTTTTGTTTAAAACATCGATGTTAAAACATATTTGTTTTTATCCAAAACATCGATGTTAAAAATTCTTGTTTTTTCTAAAAACATCGATGTTAAAAAATATTTAAAATTCACCAAAACATCGATGTTATTGTCTAAACATCGATGTTAAAATATACTTGTTTTTATACAAAAGATCGATGTTATTATCAAAACAATTATGTCGAATTTTACTAGTTTTTGTCCTAAATATCGATGTTATTGTCTAAACATCGATGTTAAAATATACTTGTTATTGTTGAAAACATCGATGTTAAAAAAAAATATTTGTTGTACACCAAAACATCGATGGTATTGTCTAAACATCGATGTTAAAATATACTTGTTTTTGTTCAAAACATCGATGTTAAAACATATTTGTTTTCATCCAAAACATCGATGTTGAAAATTCTTGTTTTTGTTAAAAACATCGATGTTAAAAAATATTTTTTGTTCACCATAACATCGATGGTATTGTCTAAACATCGATGTTAAAATATACTTGTTTTTGTTCGAAAAATCGTTGTTAAGACATATTTTTTTTTCTCCATAACATCGATATTATTATCAAAACAATTATGTTTAATTATACTTGTTTTTATCCAAAACATCGATGTTAAAAATTCTTGTTTTATTTGAAAACATGGATTTAAAATAATTTTTTTTTGATCACCAAAACATCGATGTTTAGACAATAACAAGTATATTTTAATATCGATGTTTAGACAATAACATCAATATTTAGGACAAAAACTCGTAAAATTCAGCATAATTGTTTTGACAATAACATCGATCTTTTGTATAAAAACAAGTATATTTTAACATCGATGTTTAGACAATACCATCAATGTTTTGGTGAACAACAAATATTTTTTTTAACATCGATGTTTCCAACAATAACAATTATATTTTAACATCGTTGTTTAGACAATAACATCGATATTTAGGTCAAGAACTAGTAAATTTCGACATAATTGTTTTAATAATAACATCGATGTTTTGGAGGAAAACAAATATGTCTTAACATCGATGTTTCGCACAAAAACAAGTAAATTTTAACATCGATGTTTAGACAATGACATCGATGTTTTGGATATAAACAAATATGATTTTACATCGATGTTTTAAACAAAAACAAGTATATTTTAACATCGATGTTTAGACAATAACATCGATGTTTTGGTGAACAACAAATATTTTTTAACATCGATGTTTAGGACAAAAACATGTATATTTCAACATAAATTTTTTTATAATTACATCGATCTTTTGGATACAAACAAGTATATTTTAACATTGTTCTTTATACAATACACTCGATGTTTTGGAGAACAACAAATATTTTTTTTAACATCGATGTTTCGAACGAAAATAGGTATATTTTAACATCGATGTTTAGACAATGACCTTGATGTTTTGGTGAACAACAAATATTTTTTAACATCGATGTTATTGTCTAAACATCGACGTTAAAATATACTTGTTTTTGTCATAAACATCGATGTTAAAAAATATTTGTTGTTCACCAAAACATCGATGTTATTGTCTAACATCGATGTTAAGCTATACTTGTATTTATCCAAAAGATCGATGTAACAATCAAAACAATACTGTTGAAATACACTTGTTTTTTTTTCAAAACATCGATGTTAAAACATATTTGTTTTTATCCAAAACATCGATGTTAAAAATTCTTTTTTGTTTGTTAAAAACATCGATGTTATAAAATATTTGATTATCACCAAAACATCGATGATATTGTCCAAACATCGATGTTAAAATTTACTTATTTTTGTTTGAAACATCGATGTTAAGACATATTTGTTTACCTCCAAAACATCGATCTTATTATCAAAACAATTATGTTTAATTATATCTGTTTTTATCCAAAACATCTATGTTAAAAATTCTTGTTTTTGTTAAAAACATGGATGAAAAATAATATTTTTTGTTCACCAAAACATCGATGTTATTGTCTAAACATCGATGTTAAAATATACTTGTTTTTGTTCAAAACATCGATGTTAAAACATATTTGTTTTTATCCAAAACAATTATATTGTCCTATTTTTTAACGATGCATTGAGTTTATACCAGAGGTCACTAATATTGAGAGCAAGAGGGGAACTATTAGATCTTAACTACCAGCCATGGAAGAAGGAGAGGATATATACCTGTGCAATGTGCAACTTAAACATGCCGGAGGATACATACCACTTCCTAGGAGTATGTCCTGTTTTGAGAGAGTTTAGATACAGCTATTGGGGAAAGGGACATCTAACAAGGGACGAAGTATTAAACATACTAAACGGGACAGATTGGATAAAACTCTCTTTATATTTATGTAAAATAGTAAAATATAGTCCCTGTCCAGGAGCGGGGTAGAATAATCCTGGGGTACTCCTGCCTGTCGTAAAAGGCGACTAAAAGGAGCACAGAGTTGGGCCAGCGACCCAACCTGTGTAAATAATATTGCTAAGAAACCTCAACAAGGCCTCGGAACAGGACTGATCAATGGTAAACGACCCGGCATGAAAAGGACTAAACACTTGACAATGATTGGAACGTGGAACGTGCGTGGACTGCTCGAAGTGGGAAAATGCCGTGCACTGGAGGATTGCCTGGAGGAATATGGGTTGGATGTGGTGGCACTACAGGAAATTAGATGGCGGAAGGAACCGACTATCATTGAATTAAATAAATATATTCTCATTAATAGTGGGCATGCCAAGAATATATTTGGAACTGGCTTTATGGTCAGGAGGCAATTGAAACATGCAATAATAGATTACAAGACGATAAATGAGAGGATATGTTCCATTAGACTCAAAGGAAGATTCTTTAACACTTCCCTAGTTAGTGTACATGCACCGACTGAAGATAAAACGGAAGAGGAGAAAGAAGAATTTTATGAAGAGCTAGAAAGGACCTACGATAAAATCCCCAAACATGACGTAAAAATAATCCTTGGAGATTTCAATGGCAAAATTGGAAAGGAGGACTTGGGAAGATGTGCAGGAAAATATAGCTGCCACACTACCACAAATGATAATGGCTTTAGAATAGTGGATTTTGCAACAGCTAAAAACATGAAAATAGCTAGCACTACATTTCAGCACAAACAAATTCACTTGCAAACATGGATATCTCCAGATGGTAAGGCTAAGAATCAAATAGACCATGTATTGATTGATAGCAGACACCAAAGTGACATCGAAGACGTAAGGAGTTACAGAGGGGCAGACGGATCAAGCGACCACTTCTTAGTGCGTGTAAGGTATAGACAGAGAATGGCAATCAGGAAGGCGGAAATAAACATGAAAAACAGCAAATACTATAACATTAATGCCTTAAAAAACCCCGAAATCCAAAAGAAATACGCAGACAAAGTGGAGGAATATCTCGAAAATAACACATCAGGGGTAGAAGATATTGAGAACAAATGGGAAAAAATTAAAATAGCAGTGACTGAGGCAGCGGAGAAGACAATACAGGAAGGTAGAGGGAATGGAAGAAGCAAACACTGGTTTGATCAAGAATGCCAAAAGTCTGTGGAAGAGAAGAAAAAGGCATATATTAACATGGTCCAGAGAAGAACAAGACTAACGGTTGAAAGCTACAGAAAAAGTAGAGAAGCCACCAAAAAGTTATGTAGAGAGAAAAAGAGGAAGAAGGAGGAAGAAGACCTAAAGTCTATGATCGATGATTTTGAGGCTAAAAACAGTAGAGGATTCTACAACAGGCTGAAAGTATTGAGGAAAGGATTTCAACCTAGAATAAGTCTATGCAAGGATAAAGATGGTATGCTCCTGGGATGCAAAGAGGATGTAAAAGAGAGATGGAGAAGCTTTTTTAGCGAACTGCTAAATCCGGGCCAAGAAAAACCTGAACGAAGGCCAATGCAAAATGAGTTCGGTACTTTGGAGGTGGATTCAGACATAGAACCCCCGGATCCAGAAGAGGTAGAGGATGTCATACGCGAGCTAAAAAGGAACAAATCGCCAGGAATAGACGGAATACCGGCTGAAATGATCAAATACGGTGGAAACAGATTGTGCAGAGAAATATACAATCTGATAACGGAAATATGGGATAAGGAGCAAATGCCAGACGAATGGTCTACAGCTGTAATTGTACCCATACACAAGAAGGGTGATAAAATGGACTGCCAAAACTATAGAGGCATATCACTGCTAAATGCAATCTATAAAGTTTTCGCCATTTTATTACTTAAAAGAGTGGTCATTGCAGCGGAAAATGTGATTGGCGAATACCAGTGTGGGTTCCGTCCGGGAAGGTCCACTATTGATCACATATTCACGATCCGGAACATGCTCGAAAAGTGCCATGAGTGGAACAAAAGCCTGCATCACATCTTCATCGACTTTAGGCAAGCATACGACAGTATAGACCGGAACAAGCTGTATGAGAATCTCAGGAACCTAGGTTGCCACACAAAACTTATAAGATTAATCGAAATGACCTTAAAGAACAGCAGAGGCGTGGTAAAGGTCCAGGGAGAACTCACCGCTGGCTTTTCGATACAAAAAGGTGTAAGGCAAGGAGACCCCCTATCACCAGTACTGTTCAATCTAGCACTGGAAACAGTTATCAGGTCAGTGCAAGGTAGGAGGAAAGGGTGCATTTATGATGAAAAAATACAGCTCCTCGCGTTTGCCGATGATGTGGTCATTACAGCAAGATCCCAAGATTTGCTTATAGGTATCTTCGAAAAATGCGAAGAAGCTGCAAAACAAATGGGAATGGAAATAAATGAAAGAAAGACGAAATACATGTACACGTCCAGGAAAGGGGATTCTGTGGGACCACTGGTAAGTGGGGGATACAATTTCGAAGATGTTGGAAAATTCAAATATCTTGGCACAATCTTGACACGTACCAACAAAATAGAGGATGAGATCAAAGCGAGGATCCAAAGTGGCAACAGGTGCTACTGGTCTTTAAAGAGAATTTTCCAAAACCAAGAAATATCCCGGAACATTAAAAAAAGAGTCTACAAGACGGTGCTCCGACCAGTGGTGATGTATGGTAGCGAGGCATGGACCCTAACTAAAAAGCGAGAGAGACTTCTAAACGCATGGGAGAGAAAGATCCAAAGAAAAATATATGGCCCAACCAGGATAGACGCAAATAAGTTCCGAATTAAAACAAATAGGGAACTTAGGGACCTGTACGAGGATCCAGACCTAGTTTCCTGTATCAAAAAAGGTAGAATAAGATGGTTGGGGCACATACAACGGATGGGTCAAGGAAGAATCCCGAAGCGAATAATGGAAGGACGCCCGGATGGTAAAAGAGAAAGAGGCAGACCTAGACTGCGATGGCAGGAAGATTTGGAGGCTGATCTTCGACTGATGGGAGTGGTGGAATGGAGGAGCGCGGCAGAGGATCGAGCCGAATGGAGGAAGATTGTCGAGGGGGCCAAGGTCCTACAGGGACCATAGCGCCAACAGAGTTAGTTAGTTAGTAAAATATAGGAAATTCTTGATTGAACAATTCAATTTCTAGGTACAAAATCATAAAATATAAAATTGTCATTAAGTAGTCATAATAAAATAATTACAAAAAGAAAATTAGGCAACTCGACAGACGGCTTACGCCATTGTCAAAATATGCTTTTAAAAAATAATACTATTTTTTTGTATTTTTGTATATATGTAAATAAAAGCATTTATTCATTCATTCATTCAATAATATTTTTTGTTCACCAAAACATCGATGTTTAGACAATAACGAGTATATTTTAACATCGATGTTTAGACAATAACATCGATATTTAGGACAAAAACTAGTAAAATTCAACATAATTGTTTTGACAATAACATCGATCTTTTGTATAAAAACAAGTATATTTTAACATCGATGTTTAGACAATACCATCAATGTTTTGGTGAACAACAAATATTTTTTTTAACATCGATGTTTCCAACAATAACAAGTATATTTTAACATCGTTGTTTAGACAATAACATCGATATATAGGTCAAAAACTAGTAAATTTCGACATAATTGTTTTAATAATAACATCGATGTTTTGGAGGAAAACAAATATGTCTTAACATCGATGTTTCGCACAAAAACAAGTAAATTTTAACATCGATGTTTAGACAATGACATCGATGTTTTGGATATAAACAAATATGTTTTTACATCGATGTTTTAAACAAAAACAAGTATATTTTAACATCGATGTTTAGACAATAACATCGATGTTTTGGTGAACAACAAATATTTTTTAACATCGATGTTTAGGACAAAAACATGTATATTTCAACATAAATTTTTTTAATAATTACATCGATCTTTTGGATACACACAAGTATATTTTAACATTGATCTTTATACAATACACTCGATGTTTTGGAGAACAACAAATATTTTTTTTAACATCGATGTTTCGAACGAAAATAGGTATATTTTAACATCGATGTTTAGACAATGACCTAGATGTTTTGGTGAACAACAAATATTTTTTAACATCGATGTTATTGTCTAAACATCGACGTTAAAATATACTTGTTTATGTCATAAACATCGATGTTAAAAAATATTTGTTGTTCACCAAAACATCGATGTTATTGTCTAACATCGATGTTAAAAATTCTTGTTTTATTTGAAAACATGGATTTAAAATAATTTTTTTTTGATCACCAAAACATCGATGTTTAGACAATAACAAGTATATTTTAATATCGATGTTTAGACAATAACATCAATATTTAGGACAAAAACTCGTAAAATTCAGCATAATTGTTTTGACAATAACATCGATCTTTTGTATAAAAACAAGTATATTTTAACATCGATGTTTAGACAATACCATCAATGTTTTGGTGAACAACAAATATTTTTTTTAACATCGATGTTTCCAACAATAACAATTATATTTTAACATCGTTGTTTAGACAATAACATCGATATTTAGGTCAAGAACTAGTAAATTTCGACATAATTGTTTTAATAATAACATCGATGTTTTGGAGGAAAACAAATATGTCTTAACATCGATGTTTCGCACAAAAACAAGTAAATTTTAACATCGATGTTTAGACAATGACATCGATGTTTTGGATATAAACAAATATGATTTTACATCGATGTTTTAAACAAAAACAAGTATATTTTAACATCGATGTTTAGACAATAACATCGATGTTTTGGTGAACAACAAATATTTTTTAACATCGATGTTTAGGACAAAAACATGTATATTTCAACATAAATTTTTTTAATAATTACATCGATCTTTTGGATACAAACAAGTATATTTTAACATTGTTCTTTATACAATACACTCGATGTTTTGGAGAACAACAAATATTTTTTTTAACATCGATGTTTCGAACGAAAATAGGTATATTTTAACATCGATGTTTAGACAATGACCTTGATGTTTTGGTGAACAACAAATATTTTTTAACATCGATGTTATTGTCTAAACAATTATGTTGAAATATACTTGTTTTTGTCATAAACATCGATGTTAAAAAATATTTGTTGTTCACCAAAACATCGATGTTATTGTCTAACATCGATGTTAAGCTATACTTGTATTTATCCAAAAGATCGATGTAACAATCAAAACAATACTGTTGAAATACACTTGTTTTTTTTTCAAAACATCGATGTTAAAACATATTTGTTTTTATCCAAAACATCGATGTTAAAAATTCTTTTTTGTTTGTTAAAAACATCGATGTTATAAAATATTTGATTATCACCAAAACATCGATGATATTGTCCAAACATCGATGTTAAAATTTACTTATTTTTGTTTGAAACATCGATGTTAAGACATATTTGTTTACCTCCAAAACATCGATCTTATTATCAAAACAATTATGTTTAATTATATCTGTTTTTATCCAAAACATCTATGTTAAAAATTCTTGTTTTTGTTAAAAACATGGATGAAAAATAATATTTTTTGTTCACCAAAACATCGATGTTATTGTCTAAACATCGATGTTAAAATATACTTGTTTTTGTTCAAAACATCGATGTTAAAACATATTTGTTTTTATCCAAAACAATTATATTGTCCTATTTTTTAACGATGCATTGAGTTTATACCAGAGGTCACTAATATTGAGAGCAAGAGGGGAACTATTAGATCTTAACTACCAGCCATGGAAGAAGGAGAGGATATATACCTGTGCAATGTGCAACTTAAACATGCCGGAGGATACATACCACTTCCTAGGAGTATGTCCTGTTTTGAGAGAGTTTAGATACAGCTATTGGGGAAAGGGACATCTAACAAGGGACGAAGTATTAAACATACTAAACGGGACAGATTGGATAAAACTCTCTTTATATTTATGTAAAATAGTAAAATATAGGAAATTCTTGATTGAACAATTCAATTTCTAGGTACAAAATCATAAAATATAAAATTGTCATTAAGTAGTCATAATAAAATAATTACAAAAAGAAAATTAGGCAACTCGACAGACGGCTTACGCCATTGTCAAAATATGCTTTTAAAAAATAATACTATTTTTTTGTATTTTTGTATATATGTAAATAAAAGCATTTATTCATTCATTCATTCAATAATATTTTTTGTTCACCAAAACATCGATGTTTAGACAATAACGAGTATATTTTAACATCGATGTTTAGACAATAACATCGATATTTAGGACAAAAACTAGTAAAATTCAACATAATTGTTTTGACAATAACATCGATCTTTTGTATAAAAACAAGTATATTTTAACATCGATGTTTAGACAATACCATCAATGTTTTGGTGAACAACAAATATTTTTTTTAACATCGATGTTTCCAACAATAACAAGTATATTTTAACATCGTTGTTTAGACAATAACATCGATATATAGGTCAAAAACTAGTAAATTTCGACATAATTGTTTTAATAATAACATCGATGTTTTGGAGGAAAACAAATATGTCTTAACATCGATGTTTCGCACAAAAACAAGTAAATTTTAACATCGATGTTTAGACAATGACATCGATGTTTTGGATATAAACAAATATGTTTTTACATCGATGTTTTAAACAAAAACAAGTATATTTTAACATCGATGTTTAGACAATAACATCGATGTTTTGGTGAACAACAAATATTTTTTAACATCGATGTTTAGGACAAAAACATGTATATTTCAACATAAATTTTTTTAATAATTACATCGATCTTTTGGATACACACAAGTATATTTTAACATTGATCTTTATACAATACACTCGATGTTTTGGAGAACAACAAATATTTTTTTTAACATCGATGTTTCGAACGAAAATAGGTATATTTTAACATCGATGTTTAGACAATGACCTAGATGTTTTGGTGAACAACAAATATTTTTTAACATCGATGTTATTGTCTAAACATCGACGTTAAAATATACTTGTTTATGTCATAAACATCGATGTTAAAAAATATTTGTTGTTCACCAAAACATCGATGTTATTGTCTAACATCGATGTTAAGCTATACTTGTATTTATCCAAAAGATCGATGTAACAATCAAAACAATACTGTTGAAATACACTTGTTTTTTTTTCAAAACATCGATGTTAAAACATATTTGTTTTTATCCAAAACATCGATGTTAAAAATTCTTTTTTTTTTGTTAAAAACATCGATGTTATAAAATATTTGATTATCACCAAAACATCGATGTTATTGTCTAAACATCGATGTTAAAATTTACTTGTTTTTGTTCGAAACATCGATGTTAAGACATATTTGTTATCCTCCAAAACATCGATTTTATTATCAAAACAATTATGTTGAATTATACTAGTTTTTATCCAAAACATCGATGTTAAAAATTCTTGTATTTTTGTTAAAAACATCGATTTTAAAAAATATTTGTTGTTCACCAAAACATCCATGTCATTGTCTAAACATCAATGTTAAAAATTCTTGTTTTTGTTCAAAACATCGATGTTAAAACATATTTGTTTTTATCCAAAACATCGATGTTAAAAATTCTTGTATTTTTGTTAAAAACATCATTGTTAAAAAATATTTGATTTTCACCAAAACATCGTTGTTATTAGTTAAACATCGATGTTAAAATATACTTGTTTTTGTTAAAAACATCGATGTTAAAAAATATTTGATTTTCACTAAAACATCGATGTTATAAGCTAAACATCGATGTTAAAATATACTTGTTTTTGATCAAAACATCCATGTTAAAAAATATTTGTTATTCACCAAAACATCGAGTGTATTGTCTAAAGATCAATGTTAAAATATACTTGTTTGTATTTCAATCGTCAAGTATATTTTTCAAGTATATATTGATACACATATATATTGATATACACATATTTTTTAAAATCGATGTTTTTAACAAAAATACAAGAATTTTTAACATCGATGTTTTGGATAAAAACAAATATGTTTTAACATCGATGTTTTGAAAAAAAAACAAGTGTATTTCAACAGAATTGTTTTGATAATTACATCGATCTTTTGGATAAATACAAGTATAGTTCAACATCGATGTTTAGACAATAACATCGATGTTTTGGTGAACAACAAATATTTTTTAACATCGATGTTTAGGACAAAAACATGTATATTTCAACATAAATTTTTTTAAAAAAAACATCGATCTTTTGGATACAAACAAGTATATTTTAACATCGATGTTTAGACAATACACTCGATGTTTTGGAGAACAACAAATATTATTTAACATCGATATTTAGGACCAAAACAAGTATATTTCAACATAAATTTTTTTAATAATAACATCGATCTTTTGGATACAAACAAGTATATTTTAACATTGATCTTTATACAATACACTCGATGTTTTGGAGAACAACAAATATTTTTTTTAACATCGATGTTTCGAACGAAAATAGGTATATTTTAACATCGATGTTTAGACAATGACCTTGATGTTTTGGTGAACAACAAATATTTTTTAACATCGATGTTATTGTCTAAACATCGACGTTAAAATATACTTGTTTTTGTCATAAACATCGATGTTAAAAAATATTTGTTGTTCACCAAAACATCGATGTTATTGTCTAACATCGATGTTAAGCTATACTTGTATTTATCCAAAAGATCGATGTAACAATCAAAACAATACTGTTGAAATACACTTGTTTTTTTTTCAAAACATCGATGTTAAAACATATTTGTTTTTATCCAAAACATCGATGTTAAAAATTCTTTTTTGTTTGTTAAAAACATCGATGTTATAAAATATTTGATTATCACCAAAACATCGATGATATTGTCTAAACATCGATGTTAAAATTTACTTATTTTTGTTTGAAACATCGATGTTAAGACATATTTGTTTACCTCCAAAACATCGATCTTATTATCAAAACAATTATGTTTAATTATATCTGTTTTTATCCAAAACATCTATGTTAAAAATTCTTGTTTTTGTTAATAACATGGATGAAAAATAATATTTTTTGTTCACCAAAACATCGATGTTATTGTCTAAACATCGATGTTAAAATATACTTGTTTTTGTTCAAAACATCGATGTTAAAACATATTTGTTTTTATCCAAAACAATTATATTGTCCTATTTTTTAACGATGCATTGAGTTTATACCAGAGGTCACTAATATTGAGAGCAAGAGGGGAACTATTAGATCTTAACTACCAGCCATGGAAGAAGGAGAGGATATATACCTGTGCAATGTGCAACTTAAACATGCCGGAGGATACATACCACTTCCTAGGAGTATGTCCTGGTTTGAGAGAGTTTAGATACAGCTATTGGGGAAAGGGACATCTAACAAGGGACGAAGTATTAAACATACTAAACGGGACAGATTGGATAAAACTCTCTTTATATTTATGTAAAATAGTAAAATATAGGAAATTCTTGATTGAACAATTCAATTTCTAGGTACAAAATCATAAAATATAAAATTGTCATTAAGTAGTCATAATAAAATAATTACAAAAAGAAAATTAGGCAACTCGACAGACGGCTTACGCCATTGTCAAAATATGCTTTTAAAAAATAATACTATTTTTTTGTATTTTTGTATATATGTAAATAAAAGCATTTATTCATTCATTCATTCAATAATATTTTTTGTTCACCAAAACATCGATGTTTAGACAATAACGAGTATATTTTAACATCGATGTTTAGACAATAACATCGATATTTAGGACAAAAACTAGTAAAATTCAACATAATTGTTTTGACAATAACATCGATCTTTTGGATACACACAAGTATATTTTAACATTGATCTTTATACAATACACTCGATGTTTTGGAGAACAACAAATATTTTTTTTAACATCGATGTTTCGAACGAAAATAGGTATATTTTAACATCGATGTTTAGACAATGACCTAGATGTTTTGGTGAACAACAAATATTTTTTAACATCGATGTTATTGTCTAAACATCGACGTTAAAATATACTTGTTTATGTCATAAACATCGATGTTAAAAAATATTTGTTGTTCACCAAAACATCGATGTTATTGTCTAACATCGATGTTAAGCTATACTTGTATTTATCCAAAAGATCGATGTAACAATCAAAACAATACTGTTGAAATACACTTGTTTTTTTTTCAAAACATCGATGTTAAAACATATTTGTTTTTATCCAAAACATCGATGTTAAAAATTTTTTTTTTTTTGTTAAAAACATCGATGTTATAAAATATTTGATTATCACCAAAACATCGATGTTATTGTCTAAACATCGATGTTAAAATTTACTTATTTTTGTTCGAAACATCGATGTTAAGACATATTTGTTATCCTCCAAAACATCGATGTTATTATCAAAACAATTATGTTGAATTATACTAGTTTTTATCCAAAACATCGATGTTAAAAATTCTTGTATTTTTGTTAAAAACATCGATTTAAAAAAATATTTTTTGTTCACCAAAACATCGATGTTATTGTCTAAACATCGATGTTAAAATATACTTGTTTTTGTTCAAAACATCGATGTTAAAACATATTTGTTTTTATCCAAAACATCGATGTTAAAAATTCTTGTTTTTGTTAAAAACATCGATGTTAAAAAATATTTGATTTTCACCAAAACATCGTTGTTATTAGTTAACCATCGATGTTAAAATATACTTGTTTTTGTTAAAAACATCGATGTTAAAAAATATTTGATTTTCACCAAAACATCGATGTTATAAGCTAAACATCGATGTTAAAATATACTTGTTTTTGATCAAAACATCCATGTTAAAAAATATTTGTTATTCACCAAAACATCGAGTGTATTGTCTAAAGATCAATGTTAAAATATACTTGTTTGTATTTCAATCGTCAAGTATATTTTTCAAGTATATATTGATACACATATATATTGATATACACATATTTTTTAACATCGATGTTTTTAACAAAAATACAAGAATTTTTAACATCGATGTTTTGGATAAAAACAAATATGTTTTAACATCGATGTTTTGAAAAAAAAACAAGTGTATTTCAACAGAATTGTTTTGATAATTACATCGATCTTTTGGATAAATACAAGTATAGTTCAACATCGATGTTTAGACAATAACATCGATGTTTTGGTGAACAACAAATATTTTTTAACATCGATGTTTAGGACAAAAACATGTATATTTCAACATAATTTTTTTTAATAATAACATCGATCTTTTGGATAAAAACAAGTATATTTTAACATCGATGTTTAGACAATACACTCGATGTTTTGGAGAACAACAAATATTATTTAACATCGATATTTAGGACCAAAACAAGTATATTTCAACATAAATTTTTTTAATAATTACATCGATCTTTTGGATACAAACAAGTATATTTTAACATTGATCTTTATACAATACACTCGATGTTTTGGAGAACAACAAATATTTTTTTTAACATCGATGTTTCGAACGAAAATAGGTATATTTTAACATCGATGTTTAGACAATGACCTTGATGTTTTGGTGAACAACAAATATTTTTTAACATCGATGTTATTGTCTAAACATCGACGTTAAAATATACTTGTTTTTGTCATAAACATCGATGTTAAAAAATATTTGTTGTTCACCAAAACATCGATGTTATTGTCTAACATCGATGTTAAGCTATACTTGTATTTATCCAAAAGATCGATGTAACAATCAAAACAATACTGTTGAAATACACTTGTTTTTTTTTCAAAACATCGATGTTAAAACATATTTGTTTTTATCCAAAACATCGATGTTAAAAATTCTTTTTTTTTTGTTAAAAACATCGATGTTATAAAATATTTGATTATCACCAAAACATCGATGATATTATCTAAACATCGATGTTAAAATTTACTTATTTTTGTTTGAAACATCGATGTTAAGACATATTTGTTTACCTCCAAAACATCGATCTTATTATCAAAACAATTATGTTTAATTATATCTGTTTTTATCCAAAACATCTATGTTAAAAATTCTTGTTTTTGTTAAAAACATGGATGAAAAATAATATTTTTTGTTCACCAAAACATCAATGTTATTGTCTAAACATCGATGTTAAAATATACTTGTTTTTGTTCAAAACATCGATGTTAAAACATATTTGTTTTTATCCAAAACAATTATATTGTCCTATTTTTTAACGATGCATTGAGTTTATACCAGAGGTCACTAATATTGAGAGCAAGAGGGGAACTATTAGATCTTAACTACCAGCCATGGAAGAAGGAGAGGATATATACCTGTGCAATGTGCAACTTAAACATGCCGGAGGATACATACCACTTCCTAGGAGTATGTCCTGTTTTGAGAGAGTTTAGATACAGCTATTGGGGAAAGGGACATCTAACAAGGGACGAAGTATTAAACATACTAAACGGGACAGATTGGATAAAACTCTCTTTATATTTATGTAAAATAGTAAAATATAGGAAATTCTTGATTGAACAATTCAATTTCTAGGTACAAAATCATAAAATATAAAATTGTCATTAAGTAGTCATAATAAAATAATTACAAAAAGAAAATTAGGCAACTCGACAGACGGCTTACGCCATTGTCAAAATATGCTTTTAAAAAATAATACTATTTTTTTGTATTTTTGTATATATGTAAATAAAAGCATTTATTCATTCATTCATTCAATAATATTTTTTGTTCACCAAAACATCGATGTTTAGACAATAACGAGTATATTTTAACATCGATGTTTAGACAATAACATCGATATTTAGGACAAAAACTAGTAAAATTCAACATAATTGTTTTGACAATAACATCGATCTTTTGTATAAAAACAAGTATATTTTAACATCGATGTTTAGACAATACCATCAATGTTTTGGTGAACAACAAATATTTTTTTTAACATCGATGTTTCCAACAATAACAAGTATATTTTAACATCGTTGTTTAGACAATAACATCGATATATAGGTCAAAAACTAGTAAATTTCGACATAATTGTTTTAATAATAACATCGATGTTTTGGAGGAAAACAAATATGTCTTAACATCGATGTTTCGCACAAAAACAAGTAAATTTTAACATCGATGTTTAGACAATGACATCGATGTTTTGGATATAAACAAATATGTTTTTACATCGATGTTTTAAACAAAAACAAGTATATTTTAACATCGATGTTTAGACAATAACATCGATGTTTTGGTGAACAACAAATATTTTTTAACATCGATGTTTAGGACAAAAACATGTATATTTCAACATAAATTTTTTTAATAATTACATCGATCTTTTGGATACACACAAGTATATTTTAACATTGATCTTTATACAATACACTCGATGTTTTGGAGAACAACAAATATTTTTTTTAACATCGATGTTTCGAACGAAAATAGGTATATTTTAACATCGATGTTTAGACAATGACCTAGATGTTTTGGTGAACAACAAATATTTTTTAACATCGATGTTATTGTCTAAACATCGACGTTAAAATATACTTGTTTATGTCATAAACATCGATGTTAAAAAATATTTGTTGTTCACCAAAACATCGATGTTATTGTCTAACATCGATGTTAAGCTATACTTGTATTTATCCAAAAGATCGATGTAACAATCAAAACAATACTGTTGAAATACACTTGTTTTTTTTTCAAAACATCGATGTTAAAACATATTTGTTTTTATCCAAAACATCGATGTTAAAAATTCTTTTTTTTTTGTTAAAAACATCGATGTTATAAAATATTTGATTATCACCAAAACATCGATGTTATTGTCTAAACATCGATGTTAAAATTTACTTATTTTTGTTCGAAACATCGATGTTAAGACATATTTGTTTTTCCCCAAAACATCGATGTTATTATCAAAACAATTATGTTGAATTATACTAGTTTTTATCCAAAACATCGATGTTAAAAATTCTTGTATTTTTGTTAAAAACATCGATTTTAAAAAATATTTGTTGTTCACCAAAACATCGATGTTATTGTCTAAACATCGATGTTAAAATATACTTGTTTTTGTTCAAAACATCGATGTTAAAACATATTTGTTTTTATCCAAAACATCGATGTTAAAAATTCTTGTTTTTGTTAAAAACATCGATGTTAAAAAATATTTGATTTTCACCAAAACATCGTTGTTATTAGTTAAACATCGATGTTAAAATATACTTGTTTTTGTTAAAAACATCGATGTTAAAAAATATTTGATTTTCACCAAAACATCGATGTTATAAGCTAAACATCGATGTTAAAATATACTTGTTTTTGATCAAAACATCCATGTTAAAAAATATTTGTTATTCACCAAAACATCGAGTGTATTGTCTGAAGATCAATGTTAAAATATACTTGTTTGTATTTCAATCGTCAAGTATATTTTTCAAGTATATATTGATACACATATATATTGATATACACATATTTTTTAAAATCGATGTTTTTAACAAAAATACAAGAATTTTTAACATCGATGTTTTGGATAAAAACAAATATGTTTTAACATCGATGTTTTGAAAAAAAAACAAGTGTATTTCCACAGAATTGTTTTGATAATTACATCGATCTTTTGGATAAATACAAGTATATTTTAACATCGATGTTTAGACAATAACATCGATGTTTTGGTGAACAACAAATATTTTTTAACATCGATGTTTAGGACAAAAACATGTATATTTCAACATAAATTTTTTTAAAAAAAACATCGATCTTTTGGATACAAACAAGTATATTTTAACATCGATGTTTAGACAATACACTCGATGTTTTGGAGAACAACAAATATTATTTAACATCGATATTTAGGACCAAAACAAGTATATTTCAACATAAATTTTTTTAATAATAACATCGATCTTTTGGATACTGAAGTATTCTTATACTAAATAATAATTTAACATTATTTGAAATAAACAATTTTATTTAAGCACACAGGTAACCTCCATTGTAACAACTGTATTAATGAAAACATATGGTTTTATAAAAACATATGGCTAATTAATAAATAAACTAGAAGTCAAAACTATTAATAACAACTTAATTCTTTAACAGATATATCAGTCCTCCCCACTAAATTTTGATGGTAGGAGCTGATCTATATGTCTTCTCCATATCTGTCCGTTGTCCATTTTAACCGAGTAGTGTAGAACACCGTCCCGCTGAATGATATTGCCGAATTCCCACTTCCTCTTCTTCATCGAGTATGATCGCGCCTGAACTCTGTCTCCTATCTTCAGCGAGCGAACACCTTCTATTTCTTTCTTTTCTACCTTCTCCTGAGACCCTTCATTCATCAGGTCAATTTTAGTACGAATATTTCTGCCAAACATTAACTCATATGAGCACCTCCCCGTTGAGTTTGGAGCTTTCCGTAGTTGGGTTAAAAGTTGTGAAACTTTTGAAAGTTCATCTCCGGCTTCTTCTGCCATAGCCAGAAGAGATTTCTTTATTGTTTGTACAAACCGTTCTACTTGGCCATTTGTCGCAGGATGATACGGTGCTGTCGTCTTATGAGTAATGCAATGATTTTTTAGAAAATCTTTGAACTCCCGAGAAAGGAATTGCCGTCCATTATCACTTACTATTACGTATGGGAGACCAAAAGTTGAAAATAATCCCCTCAGTTTAGATATACACCAACTGGCCGTAGTTGTCTTGCTAGGGAAAACCTCGACCCATTTAGAAAACGAATCAACAACTATTAAGAAGTATTTCCCTGACTCTGGTTCTGCAAAATCTATATGAATTCTTTGCCAAGGGCCTGTCGCTTCCTCCCAGGGGTGAAGAGGAACTTTTGCTGGATTGTTTCGATTCATGCAACAATTCATACATTTCTTCACCAAATCTTCAATGTCCTTGTCAATGTTTTTCCAATAGCAATAGGAACGTGCCAAACCCTTCATCTTCGACATACCTAAGTGTCCAGTGTGTAATTCTTGTAGAACTCTCTTCTGCAATGCTTTCGGTATGAGGACCCTTGGACCCTTGAGCAAACATCCATCTTGAAGAGATACTCGTAGCTCGTTGTCATGAAAACCAAACTTTTCAACGCTTTCTCCACTGTAAAGGTTTTTTAGAATATTACTAAGTTCAGCATCCTTTTTTGTTTCTTCCGAGATAACTTTTTTGCATACAGGCAGCACTGAAATTTGGTTCAGCTGAAATTTTGCATATTGGTCAAGGTTATTGTCTGTTTTGGCCAATGCAAGGGGGAAACGGGAAAAATAATCTGCATTAACATGTTCTTTAGTACCCCTATATTCAATTATATAATCAAAACCTGATAGAAAGTGTGCGTAGTGGAACATTCGTTGTGCAGAGAGAGTTGGGAGTGTTTTTGAAGGGTTAAAAATTGAGATTAGAGGTTTATGATCTGTGACGATTATGAATTTATGACCGTAACAATAGTGCATAAATTTCTTAAGACCCCAAAATATTGCAGTTGCCTCTTTATCGATTTGGCTATAGCGCTGTTCACTTTTTGTTAGTGTACGAGATGCGAAGGCAATTGGTCTCTCACTTCCATCTCTTAATCGATGTGAAAGGACGGCCCCAAGACCGACAGGTGATGCATCTGTGGCTAGAATGATTGGTAACGATGGATCGTAATGGCAGAGGACCTTTTCACTCATGATTTCAGACTTTACTTGCTGAAACGCATTTTCACAATCCTTGTTCCATAGAAATTTTGTATTTTGTTTCAATAATTTATAAAGAGGAGTCAAAAGTGTAGCAAGATGCGAACGCGGGTGATAGATCCTCGAGCTTCTAATCTATCTATTTCTTTGCCAACTTTATCTCTGAGGGCAAAAGGAACCACCCTTGGTTTGCAATAAATAGGTTTTGAACCTGGTTTTAGTTTAAAATGCCCCTTCACGTTTGGTAAGTATCCAACTTCAGCTTTAAAAACATCCTCATATTCATATAGCAAATCCTCTAAATTATTGTTCGACAAATTTAAATTTAACGCCTTAATTTCAGCCCAATCCAGTTTAATTTCCCGTAACCATTCACGACCGAAAATTGGATCTACCTCATCATCAATTAAAAATAACCTTCCACGAAACATTTGATTTTTGTAACTGCAGTTAACGTAAACAACACCTTTTGGCTTAATTACTTCCCCAGTATAAGTTTTCATTTTTGTATCAGTTTCAAGTATTCTATTTTTAAGCCCCATTCTTTTAAACTGCTTATATGAAATAGCCGATAATGCAGCGCCTGTGTCTAATTCCATTGTAATATCAGTATTTTCTATTTTAAGATTCAATTCTATTTTGTCGTTTGAACTGCATAGAATTTTATTTATCTCAGAATAAGATTCACTATCAGAATGGCACTCTTCAACTTGCTTTTGAATTTTCCCCCTTGACCTACAAACCCTTGCTAAATGCCCTGTTTTCTTACAACATCTGCATTCTGTGTTTTTAAACTGACACTGATTAGCTAAGTGTGAACTGCTACCACATCTATAACAGTTCCTACTGTTTAATGGAACAGCTGATTTATTTTTAACCTCTGATTTTATTAATTTATAAGTATTTAATTCTAATTTAGGTTGAGTCAAGACCTTAGAATCAGTTAAAGATAATTCTAATAACTGGGCGTTATTTACAATTTCCTTGAAAGAATGTGTATCCCTTTCCTGCAATAGTTTTGTCTTAATATAATCTTCTCTCAGACCTCGGACAAACTGAACAGAAAGAAACAAATCTGCTACTGTTTTGCCACACTCACAATTAAACTTGCAATCAGCTGAAAGACGTTTTAACTCCGAGGCAAAATCATTCACACTCTCATTAGACTCTTGCGTACGTGAGAGGAATTTATGTTGCATTGCCCATATACTAGGCTTAGGATCGAAATGTGTTGAAAGTGTGTTTACTAACTCCTCATATGATTTTTTAAGTGGGTTGTCTGGAGAGCATAAATCATACACCTTTTGGTGTACGTCTGGTGGTAGCCCACTCATGAGCGTGTAGATTTTAACAGAATCATCAGTAATGCCCCTCAGAACCATATGAGTTTCTAATCTCCTTATAAAATTAGTAATGTTTTCATTACCTTGCAAGAGGATAAAATGTGTACTCACGCCACCTTGTTGAGAATTGGGAACCCCTACCGGAGGTGTCGGCTACTCTGCCTTCTCGAAGTCCATCTTCATAGTGAGCAGGGTAGCGAGTGCTATGTCCACTTCATCTTCGATGGTGCCTCTCAGGTCATCAAAGTTATCTGATGCACGCTGCAGGTCTGTCAGTATGTTGCTCAACTGTTCACTGAGGGCTTCCAAACGGGTCAGCTTCCGCTCTACCTCAGCTTTTGTCTTCAAGCCTCTCTCAATAGAAGAAAATATTTGTCTTACTTGATTCACAATAATGTCTTTCTCCTTCTCAAGTTTTATCACTCCTTTTGATGGCATAGTGGATTCTTGAAACTCGTCGCCACTGAAGTATTCTTATACTAAATAATAATTTAACATTATTTGAAATAAACAATTTTATTTAAGCACACAGGTAACCTCCATTGTAACAACTGTATTAATGAAAACATATGGTTTTATAAAAACATATGGCTAATTAATAAATAAACTAGAAGTCAAAACTATTAATAACAACTTAATTCTTTAACAGATATATCAGATACAAACAAGTATATTTTAACATTGATCTTTAGACAATACACTCGATGTTTTGGAGAACAACAAATATTTTTTTTAACATCGATGTTTCGAACAAAAATAGGTATATTTTAACATCGATGTTTAGACAATGACCTTGATGTTTTGGTGAACAACAAATATTTTGTAACATCGATGTTTTGAACAAAAACTAGTATATTTTAACATTGATGTTTAGACAATAACATCGATGTTTGGGTAAACATTAAATATTTTTTAACATCGATGTTTTTAACAAAAACAAGAATTTTTAACAACGATGTTTTGGATAAAAACAAATATGTTTTAACATCGATGTTTTGAACAAAAACAAGTATAATTTAACATCGATGTTAAGACAATAACAACGATGTTTTGGTGAACAAAAAATATTATTTTAAATCCATGTTTTTAACAAAAACAAGAATTTTTAACATCGATGTTTTGGATAAAAACTAGTATAATTCAACATAATTGTTTTGATAATAATATCGATGTTTTGGAGAAAAACAAATATGTCTTAACATCGATTTTTCGAACAAAAATAAGTATATTTTAACATCGATGTTTAGACAATAACATCAATGTTATGGTGAACAAAAAATATATTTTAACATCGATGTCTTTAACAAAAACAGGATTTTTTATCATCGATGCTTTGGAAAAAACAAATATTTTTAACATCGATGTTTTGAACAAAAACAAGTATATTTTAACATCGATTGTAGTATTTCTTTAATGAAGGAGCTCTTCCGTATTTAATAATTATTTATTTATTATTATTTGCTTCCCAACGTTTCGAGCTTGTGGCTCATCTTCTGGGGTTATCTTATCTTAGTTGTTACATTTCATTCAAGCCATTTGTCAAAACTTCTCTTTTTTTTTTTTTAAACAGTATAAAAATACTTTTGTCTTTTTTTTTTTTTTTATTTTGTCATACATTTTATGGCCTGTTACACTGTCTTATATATAAGACAGTGTAACAGGCCATAAAATGTATGACAAAATAAAAAAAAAAAAGACAAAAGTATTTTTATACTGTTTAAAAAAAAAAAAAAGAGAAGTTTTGACAAATGGCTTGAATGAAATGTAACAACTAAGATAAGATAACCCCAGAAGATGAGCCACAAGCTCGAAACGTTGGGAAGCAAATAATAATAAATAAATAATTATTAAATACGGAAGAGCTCCTTCATTAAAGAAATACTACAATTTACAGCACTCTTCCCCTCTAAGTGAGGAAAAAGATCCTTAGCAGACATTTAACATCGATGTTTAGACAATACCATCGATGTTTTGGTGAACAACAAATATTTTTTTTTAACATCGATGTTTTCAACAATATAAAGTATATTTTAACATCGATGTTTAGACAATAACAATTATGTTGAATTTTACTAGTTTTTGTCCTAAATATCGATGTTATTGTCTAAACAACGATGTTAAAATATACTTGTTATTGTTGGAAACATCGATGTTAAAAAAAATATTTGTTGTTCTACTAGTTTTTGTCCTAAACATCGATGGTATTGTCTAAACATCGATGTTAAAATACACTTGTTTTTATCCAAAAGATCGATGTTATTATTAAAACAATTAGGTTGAAATATACTTGTTTTTGTTCAAAACATCGATGTTAAAAAATCTTGTTTTTGTTAAAAACATCGATGTTAAACAATATTTTTTGTTCACCGAAACATCGATGTTATTGTCTAAACATCGATGTTAAAATATACCTTTTTTTGTTCGAAACATCGATGTTAAAAAAAATATTTCATGTTCTCCAAAACATCGATGGTATTGTCTAAAGATCAATGTTAAAATATAGTTGTTTGTATCCAAAAGATCGATGTTATTATTAAAACAATTTATGTTGAAATATACTTGTTTTTGTCCTAATTTGATCTATTGACCTAATTTGATCCTAATTGATGTTAAAAAATATTTGTTTTTCATCAAAACATCGATGTTATTGTGTAAACATCGATGCTAAACTATACTTGTATTTATCTAAAAGATCGATGTAATTATCAAAATAATTCTGTTGAAATACACTTGTTTTTTTCAAACCATCGATGTTAAAACATATTTGTTTTTATCCAAAACATCGATGTTAAAAATTCTTGTTTTTGTTAAAAACATCGATGTTAAAACATATGTTTATATCCAAAACATCGATGTCATTGTCTAAACATCGATGTTAAAATATTTTGTTTTGTTTAAAACATCGATGTTAAAATTTACTTGTTTTTGTTGGAAACATCGATGTTAAAAAAATATTTTTGTTCACCAAAACATCGATGGTATTGTATAAACATCGATGTTAAAATATACTTGTTTTTATCCAAAAGATCGATGTTATTATTAACCATATTAGGTTGAAATATACTTGATTTGTTCAAAACATCGATATTAAAACATATTTGTTTTTATCCAAAACATCGATGTTAAAATATACTTGTATTTCTCCAAAAGTTCGATGTTATTATCAAAACAAGTATGTTAAAATATACTTGTTTTTTTTTTTTCAAAATAGCGATGTTAAAACATATTTGCTTTTATCTAAAACATCGATGTTAAAAATTCTTGTTTTTGTTAAAAAAATCGATGTTAACATAAAATATTTGTTGTTCACCAAAACATTGATGTTATTTTCTAAACATCGATGTTAAAATATACTTGTTTTTGTTCAAAACATCGATGTTAAAACATATTTGTTTTTATCCAAAACATCGATGTCATTGTCAAAACATCGATGTTAAAATATTTTTGTTTTTGTTCAAAACCTCGATGTTAAAATATACTTGTTTTTGTTCGAAAAATCGATGTTAAGACATATTTGTTTACCTCCAAAACATCGATCTTATTATCGAAACAATTATGTTTAATTATATCTGTTTTTATCCAAAACATCTATGTTAAAGATTCTTGTTTTTGTTAAAAACATGGATGTAAAATAATATTTTTTGTTCACCAAAACATCGATGTTATTGTCTAAACATCGATGTTAAAATATACTTGTTTTTGTTTAAAACATCGAAGTTAAAATATATTTGTTTTTATCCAAAACATCGATGTTAAAAATTCTTGTTTTTTCTAAAAACATCGATGTTAAAAAATATTTAAAGTTCACCAAAACATCGATGTTATTGTCTAAACATCGATGTTAAAATATACTTGTTTTTATACAAAAGATCGATGTTATTATCAAAACAATTATGTTGAATTTTACTAGTTTTTGTCCTATATATCGATGTTATTGTCAAAACATCGATGTTATTGTCTAAACATCGATGCTAAACTATACTTGTATTTATCTAAAAGAACGATGTAATTATCAAAATAATTCTGTTGAAATACACTTGTTTTTTTCAAACCATCGATGTTAAAACATATTTGTTTTTATCCAAAACATCGATGTTAAAAATTCTTGTTTTTGTTAAAAACATCGATGTTAAAACATATGTTTATATCCAAAACATCGATGTCATTGTCTAAACATCGATGTTAAAATATTTTGTTTTGTTTAAAACATCGATGTTAAAATTTACTTGTTTTTGTTGGAAACATCGATGTTAAAAAAATATTTTTGTTCACCAAAACATCGATGGTATTGTATAAACATCGATGTTAAAATATACTTGTTTTTATCCAAATGATCGATGTTATTATTAACCATATTAGGTTGAAATATACTTGATTTGTTCAAAACATCGATATTAAAACATATTTGTTTTTATCCAAAACATCGATGTTAAAATATACTTGTATTTATCCATAGATCGATGTTATTATCAAAACTATTATGTTAAAATACACTTGTTTTTTTTTTTTCAAAATAGCGATGTTAAAACATATTTGCTTTTATCTAAAACATCGATGTTAAAAATTCTTGTTTTTGTTAAAAAAATCGATGTTAACATAAAATATTTGTTGTTCACCAAAACATTGATGTTATTGTCTAAACATCGATGTTAAAATATACTTGTTTTTGTTCAAAACATCGATGTTAAAACATATTTGTTTTTATCCAAAACATCGATGTCATTGTCAAAACATCGATGTTAAAATATTTTTGTTTTTGTTCAAAACCTCGATGTTAAAATATACTTGTTTTTGTTCGAAAAATCGATGTTAAGACATATTTGTTTACCTCCAAAACATCGATCTTATTATCGAAACAATTATGTTTAATTATATCTGTTTTTATCCAAAACATCTATGTTAAAGATTCTTGTTTTTGTTAAAAACATGGATGTAAAATAATATTTTTTGTTCACCAAAACATCGATGTTATTGTCTAAACATCGATGTTAAAATATACTTGTTTTTGTTTAAAACATCGAAGTTAAAATATATTTGTTTTTATCCAAAACATCGATGTTAAAAATTCTTGTTTTTTCTAAAAACATCGATGTTAAAAAATATTTAAAGTTCACCAAAACATCGATGTTATTGTCTAAACATCGATGTTAAAATATACTTGTTTTTATACAAAAGATCGATGTTATTATCAAAACAATTATGTTGAATTTTACTAGTTTTTGTCCTATATATCGATGTTATTGTCAAAACATCGATGTTATTGTCTAAACATCGATGCTAAACTATACTTGTATTTATCTAAAAGAACGATGTAATTATCAAAATAATTCTGTTGAAATACACTTGTTTTTTTCAAACCATCGATGTTAAAACATATTTGTTTTTATCCAAAACATCGATGTTAAAAATTCTTGTTTTTGTTAAAAACATCGATGTTAAAACATATGTTTATATCCAAAACATCGATGTCATTGTCTAAACATCGATGTTAAAATATTTTGTTTTGTTTAAAACATCGATGTTAAAATTTACTTGTTTTTGTTGGAAACATCGATGTTAAAAAAATATTTTTGTTCACCAAAACATCGATGGTATTGTATAAACATCGATGTTAAAATATACTTGTTTTTATCCAAAAGATCGATGTTATTATTAACCATATTAGGTTGAAATATACTTGATTTGTTCAAAACATCGATATTAAAACATATTTGTTTTTATCCAAAACATCGATGTTAAAATATACTTGTATTTATCCATAGATCGATGTTATTATCAAAACAATTATGTTAAAATACACTTGTTTTTTTTTTTTCAAAATAGCGATGTTAAAACATATTTGCTTTTATCTAAAACATCGATGTTAAAAATTCTTGTTTTTGTTAAAAAAATCGATGTTAACATAAAATATTTGTTGTTCACCAAAACATTGATGTTATTGTCTAAACATCGATGTTAAAATATACTTGTTTTTGTTCAAAACATCGATGTTAAAACATATTTGTTTTTATCCAAAACATCGATGTCATTGTCAAAACATCGAGGTTAAAATATTTTTGTTTTTGTTCAAAACCTCGATGTTAAAATATACTTGTTTTTGTTCGAAAAATCGATGTTAAGACATATTTGTTTACCTCCAAAACATCGATCTTATTATCGAAACAATTATGTTTAATTATATCTGTTTTTATCCAAAACATCTATGTTAAAGATTCTTGTTTTTGTTAAAAACATGGATGTAAAATAATATTTTTTGTTCACCAAAACATCGATGTTATTGTCTAAACATCGATGATAAAATATACTTGTTTTTGTTTAAAACATCGAAGTTAAAATATATTTGTTTTTATCCAAAACATCGATGTTAAAAATTCTTGTTTTTTCTAAAAACATCGATGTTAAAAAATATTTAAAGTTCACCAAAACATCGATGTTATTGTCTAAACATCGATGTTAAAATATACTTGTTTTTATACAAAAGATCGATGTTATTATCAAAACAATTATGTTGAATTTTACTAGTTTTTGTCCTATATATCGATGTTATTGTCTAAACATCGATGTTAAGATATACTTGTTATTGTTGAAAACATCGATGTTAAAAAAAAATATTTGTTGTACACCAAAACATCGATGGTATTGTCTAAACATCGATGTTAAAATATACTTGTTTTTGTTCAAAACATCGATGTTAAAACATATTTGTTTTCATCCAAAACATCGATGTTAAAAATTCTTGTTTTTGTTAAAAACATCGATGTTAAAAAATATTTTTTGTTCACCATAACATCGATGGTATTGTCTAAACATCGATGTTAAAATATACTTGTATTTATCCAAAAGATCGATGTAACAATCAAAACAATACTGTTGAAATACACTTGTTTTTTTTTCAAAACATCGATGTTAAAACATATTTGTTTTTATCCAAAACATCGATGTTAAAATATACTTGTATTTATCCATAGATCGATGTTATTATCAAAACAATTATGTTAAAATAGACTTGTTTTTTTTTTTTCAAAATAGCGATGTTAAAACATATTTGCTTTTATCTAAAACATCGATGTTAAAAATTCTTGTTTTTGTTAAAAAAATCGATGTTAACATAAAATATTTGTTGTTCACCAAAACATTGATGTTATTGTCTAAACATCGATGTTAAAATATACTTGTTTTTGTTCAAAACATCGATGTTAAAACATATTTGTTTTTATCCAAAACATCGATGTCATTGTCAAAACATCGATGTTAAAATATTTTTGTTTTTGTTCAAAACCTCGATGTTAAAATATACTTGTTTTTGTTCGAAAAATCGATGTTAAGACATATTTGTTTACCTCCAAAACATCGATCTTATTATCGAAACAATTATGTTTAATTATATCTGTTTTTATCCAAAACATCTATGTTAAAGATTCTTGTTTTTGTTAAAAACATGGATGTAAAATAATATTTTTTGTTCACCAAAACATCGATGTTATTGTCTAAACATCGATGTTAAAATATACTTGTTTTTGTTTAAAACATCGAAGTTAAAATATATTTGTTTTTATCCAAAACATCGATGTTAAAAATTCTTGTTTTTTCTACAAACATCGATGTTAAAAAATATTTAAAGTTCACCAAAACATCGATGTTATTGTCTAAACATCGATGTTAAAATATACTTGTTTTTATACAAAAGATCGATGTTATTATCAAAACAATTATGTTTAATTTTACTAGTTTTTGTCCTATATATCGATGTTATTGTCTAAACATCGATGTTAAGATATACTTGTTATTGTTGAAAACATCGTAGTTAAAAAAAATATTTGTTGTACACCAAAACATCGATGGTATTGTCTAAACATCGATGTTAAAATATACTTGTTTTTGTTCAAAACATCGATGTTAAAACATATTTGTTTTCATCCAAAACATCGATGTTAAAAATTCTTGTTTTTGTTAAAAACATCGATGTTAAAAAATATTTTTTGTTCACCATAACATCGATGGTATTGTCTAAACATCGATGTTAAAATATACTTGTTTTTGTTCGAAAAATCGTTGTTAAGACATATTTGTTTTTCTCCATAACATCGATATTATTATCAAAACAATTATGTTTAATTATACTTGTTTTTATCCAAAACATCGATGTTAAAAATTCTTGTTTTGGTCAAAAACATGGATTTAAAATAATATTTTTTGTTCACCAAAACATCGATGTTTAGACAATAACAAGTATATTTTAACATCGATGTTTAGACAATAACATCGATATTTAGGATAAAAAATAGTAAAATTCAACATAATTGTTTTGACAATAACATCGATCTTTTGTATAAAAACAAGTATATTTTAACATCGATGTTTAGACAATACCATCAATGTTTTGGTGAACAACAAATATTTTTTTTAACATCGATGTTTCCAACAATAACAAGTATATTTTAACATCGTTGTTTAGACAATAACATCGATATTTAGGTCAAAAACTAGTAAATTTCGACATAATTGTTTTAATAATAACATCGATGTTTTGGAGGAAAACAAATATGTCTTAACATCGATGTTCCGCACAAAAACAAGTAAATTTTAACATCGATGTTTAGACAATGACATCGATGTTTTGGATATAAACAAATATGTTTTTACATCGATGTTTTGAACAAAAACAAGTATATTTTAACATCGATGTTTAGACAATAACATCGATGTTTTGGTGAACAACAAATATTGTTCAACATCGATGTTTAGGACAAAAACATGTATATTTCAACATAAATTTTTTTAATAATTACATCGATCTTTTGGATACAAACTAGTATATTTTAACATTGATCTTTATAGAATACACTCGATGTTTTGGAGAACAACAAATGTTTTTTTTAACATCGATGTTTCGAACGAAAATAGGTATATTTTAACATCGATGTTTAGACAATGACCTTGATGTTTTGGTGAACAACAAATATTTTTTAACATCGATGTTATTGTCTAAACATCGACGTTAAAATATACTTGTTTTTGTCATAAACATCGATGTTAAAAAATATTTGTTGTTCACCAAAACATCGATGTTATTGTCTAACATCGATGTTAAGCTATACTTGTATTTATCCAAAAGATCGATGTAACAATCAAAACAATACTTTTGAAATACACTTGTTTTTTTTTCAAAACATCGATGTTAAAACATATTTGTTTTTATCCAAAACATCGATGTTAAAAATTCTTTTTTTTTTGTTAAAAACATCGATGTTATAAAATATTTGATTATCACCAAAACATCGATGTTATTGTCTAAACATCGATGTTAAAATTTACTTATTTTTGTTCGAAACATCGATGTTAAGACATATTTGTTTTTCTCCAAAACCTCGATATTATTATCAAAACAATTATATTTAATTATACTTGTTTTTATCCAAAACATCGATGTTAAAAATTCTTGTTTTTGTTAAAAACATGGATTTAAAATAATATTATTTGTTCCCCAAAACATCGATGTTATTGTCTAAACATCGATGTTAAAATATACTTGTTTTTGTTCAAAACATCGATGTTAAAACATATTTGTTTTTATCCAAAACATCGATGTTAAAAATTCTTGTTTTTGTTAAAAACATCGATGTTAAAAAATATTTGATTTTCATCAAAACATCGATGTTATTAGCTAAACATCGATGTTAAAATATACTTGTTTTTGTTCAAAACATCCATGTTAAAAAATATTTGTTATTCACCAAAACATCAAGGTCATTGTCTAAACATCGATGTTAAAATATACCTATTTTTGTTCGAAACATAGATGTTAAAGAAATATTTTTTGTTCTCCAAAACATCGAGTGTATTGTCTAAAGATCAATGTTAAAATATACTTGTTTGTATTTCAATCGTCAAGTATATTTTTCAAGTATATATTGACAACAAGTGTATTTCAACAGAATTGTTTGATAATTACATGGATCTTTTGGATAAATACAAGTATATTTTAACATCGATGTTTAGACAATAACATCGATGTTTTGGTGAACAACAAATATTTTTTGACATCGATATTTAGGACCAAAACAAGTATATTTCAACATAAATTTTTTTAATAATAACATCGATCTTTTGGATACAAACAAGTATATTTTAACATTGATCTTTAGACAATACACTCGATATTTTGGAGAACAACAAATATTTTTTTTAACATCGATGTTTCGAACAAAAATAGGTATATTTTAACATCGATGTTTAGACAATGACCTTGATGTTTTGGTGAACAACAAATATTTTGTAACATCGATGTTTTGAACAAAAACTAGTATATTTTAACATTGATGTTTAGACAATAACATCGATGTTTTGGTAAACATTAAATATTTTTTAACATCGATGTTTTTAACAAAAACAAGAATTTTTAACATCGATGTTTTGGATAAAAACAAATATGTTTTAACATCGATGTTTTGAACAAAAACAAGTATAGTTTAACATCGATGTTAAGACAATAACATCGATGTTTTGGTGAACAAAAAACATTATTTTAAATCCATGTTTTTAACAAAAACAAGAATTTTTAACATCGATGTTTTGGATAAAAACAAGTATAATTAAACATAATTGTTTTGATAATAATATCGATGTTTTGGAGAAAAACAAATATGTCTTAACATCGATTTTTCGAACAAAAATAAGTATATTTTAACATCGATGTTTAGACAATAACATCGATGTTATGGTGAACAAAAAATATTTTTTAACATCGATGTCTTTAACAAAAACAGGAATTTTTATCATCGATGCTTTGGAAAAAACAAATATTTTTAACATCGATGTTTTGAACAAAAACAAGTATATATTAACATCGATGTTTAGACAATACCATCGATGTTTTGGTGAACAACAAATATTTTTTTTTAACATCGATGTTTTCAACAATATAAAGTATATTTTAACATCGATGTTTAGACAATATTAATTATGTTGAATTTTACTAGTTTTTGTCCTAAATATCGATGTTATTGTCTAAACAACGATGTTAAAATATACTTGTTATTGTTGGAAACATCGATGTTAAAAAAAATATTTGTTGTTCTACTAGTTTTTGTCCTAAACATCGATGGTATTGTCTAAACATCGATGTTAAAATATACTTGTTTTTATCCAAAAGATCGATGTTATTATTAAAACAATTAGGTTGAAATATACTTGTTTTTGTTCAAAACATCGATGTTAAAAAATCTTGTTTTTGTTAAAAACATCGATGTTATTGTCTAAACATCGATGTTAAAATATACCTTTTTTGTTCGAAACATTGATGTTAAAAAAATATTTGATGTTCTCCAAAACATCGATGGTATTGTCTAAAGATTAATGTTAAAATATAGTTGTTTGTATCCAAAAGATCGATGTTATTATTAAAACAATTTATGTTGAAATATACTTGTTTTTGTCCTAAACATCGATGTTAAAAAATATTTGTTTTTCATCAAAACATCGATGTTATTGTCTAAACATCAATGTTAAAATATACTTGTTTTTATCCAAAAGATCGATGTTATTATTAACCATATTAGGTTGAAATATACTTGATTTGTTCAAAACATCGATATTAAAACATATTTGTTTTTATCCAAAACATCGATGTTAAAATATACTTGTATTTATCCATAGATCGATGTTATTATCAAAACAATTATGTTAAAATACACTTGTTTTTTTTTTTTTCAAAATAGCGATGTTAAAACATATTTGCTTTTATCTAAAACATCGATGTTAAAAATTCTTGTTTCTGTTAAAAAAATCGATGTTAACATAAAATATTTGTTGTTCACCAAAACATTGATGTTATTGTCTAAACATCGATGTTAAAATATACTTGTTTTTGTTCAAAACATCGATGTTAAAACATATTTGTTTTTATCCAAAACATCGATGTCATTGTCAAAACATCGATGTTAAAATATTTTTGTTTTTGTTCAAAACCTCGATGTTAAAATATACTTGTTTTTGTTCGAAAAACCGATGTTAAGACATATTTGTTTACCTCCAAAACATCGATCTTATTATCAAAACAATTATGTTTAATTATATCTGTTTTTATCCAAAACATCTATGTTAAAGATTCTTGTTTTTGTTAAAAACATGGATGTAAAATAATATTTTTTGTTCACCGAAACATCGATGTTATTGTCTAAACATCGATGTTAAAATATACCTTTTTTTGTTCGAAACATCGATGTTAAAATATATTTGTTTTTATCCAAAACATCGATGTTAAAAATTCTTGTTTTTTCTAAAAACATCGATGTTAAAAAATATTTAAAGTTCACCAAAACATCGATGTTATTGTCTAAACATCGATGTTAAAATATACTTGTTTTTATACAAAAGATCGATGTTATTATCAAAACAATTATGTTGAATTTTACTAGTTTTTGTCCTATATATCGATGTTATTGTCTAAACATCGATGTTAAAATATACTTGTTATTGTTGAAAACATCGATGTTAAAAAAAAATATTTGTTGTACACCAAAACATCGATGGTATTGTCTAAACATCGATGTTAAAATATACTTGTTTTTGTTCAAAACATCGATGTTAAAACATATTTGTTTTCATCCAAAACATCGATGTTAAAAATTCTTGTTTTTGTTAAAAACATCGATGTTAAAAAATATTTTTTGTTCACCATAACATCGATGGTATTGTCATAACATCGATGTTAAAATATACTTGTTTTTGTTCAACGAATATACTTGTTTTTGTTCAACGAAAAATCGTTGTTAAGACATATTTGTTTTTCTCCATAACATCGATATTATTATCAAAACAATTATGTTTAATTATACTTGTTTTTATCCAAAACATCGATGTTAAAAATTCTTGTTTTTGTTGAAAACATGGATTTAAAATAATATTTTTTGTTCACCAAAACATCGATGTTTAGACAATAACAAGTATATTTTAACATCGATGTTTAGACAATAACATCGATATTTAGGACAAAAAATAGTAAAATTCAACATAATTGTTTTGACAATAACATCGATCTTTTGTATAAAAACAAGTATATTTTAACATCGATGTTTAGACAATACCATCAATGTTTCGGTGAACAACAAATATTTTTCTAACATCGATGTTCCCAACAATAACAAGTATATTTTAACATCGTTGTTTAGACAATAACATCGATATTTAGGTCAAAAACTAATAAATTTCGACATAATTGTTTTAATAATAACATCGATGTATTGGAGGAAAACAAATATGTCTTAACATCGATGTTTCGCACAAAAACAAGTAAATTTTAACATCGATGTTTAGACAATGACATCGATGTTTTGGATATAAACAAATATGTTTTTACATCGATGTTTTGAACAAAAACAAGTATATTTTAACATCGATGTTTAGACAATAACATCGATGTTTTGGTGAACAACAAATATTGTTTAACATCGATGTTTAGGACAAAAACATGTATATTTCAACATAAATTTTTTAAATAATTACATCGATCTTTTGGATACAAACAAGTATATTTTAACATTGATCTTTATACAATACACTCGATGTTTTGGAGAACAACAAATGTTTTTTTTAACATCGATGTTTCGAACGAAAATAGGTATATTTTAACATCGATGTTTAGACAAAGACCTTGATGTTTTGGTGAACAACAAATATTTTTTAACATCGATGTTATTGTCTAAACATCGACGTTAAAATATACTTGTTTTTGTCATAAACATCGATGTTAAAAAATATTTGTTGTTCACCAAAACATCGATGTTATTGTCTAACATCGATGTTAAGCTATACTTGTATTTATCCAAAAGATCGATGTAACAATCAAAACAATACTGTTGAAATACACTTGTTTTTTTTTCAAAACATCGATGTTAAAACAAATTTGTTTTTATCCAAAACATCGATGTTAAAAATTCTTTTTTTTTTGTTAAAAACATCGATGTTATAAAATATTTGATTATCACCAAAACATCGATGTTATTGTCTAAACATCGATGTTAAAATTTACTAATTTTTGTTCGAAACATCGATGTTAAGACATATTTGTTTTTCTCCAAAACCTCGATATTATTATCAAAACAATTATATTTAATTATACTTGTTTTTATCCAAAACATCGATGTTAAAAATTCTTGTTTTTGTTAAAAACATGGATTTAAAATAATATTATTTGTTCCCCAAAACATCGATGTTATTGTCTAAACATCGATGTTAAAATATACTTGTTTTTGTTCAAAACATCGATGTTAAAACATATTTGTTTTTATCCAAAACATCGATGTTAAAAATTCTTGTTTTTGTTAAAAACATCGATGTTAAAAAATATTTGATTTTCACCAAAACATCGATGTTATTAGCTAAACATCGATGTTAAAATATACCTATTTTTGTTCGATTCATAGATGTTAAAGAAATATTTGTTGTTCTCCAAAACATCGAGTGTATTGTCTAAAGATCAATGTTAAAATATACTTGTTTGTATTTCAATCGTCAAGTATATTTTTCAAGTATATATTGACAACAAGTGTATTTCAACAGAATTGTTTGATAATTACATGGATCTTTTGGATAAATACAAGTATATTTTAACATCGATGTTTAGACAATAACATCGATGTTTTGGTGAACAACAAATATTTTTTAACATCGATGTTTAGGACAAAAACATGTATATTTCGACATAAATTTTTTTAATAAAAACATCGATCTTTTGGATACAAACAAGTATATTTTAACATCGATGTTTAGACAATACACTCGATGTTTTGGAGAACAACAAATATTATTTAACATCTATATTTAGGACCAAAACAAGTATATTTCAACATAAATTTTTTTAATAATAACATCGATCTTTTGGATACAAACAAGTATATTTTAACATTGATCTTTAGACAATACACTCGATATTTTGGAGAACAACAAATATTTTTTTTAACATCGATGTTTCGAACAAAAATAGGTATATTTTAACATCGATGTTTAGACAATGACCTTGATGTTTTGGTGAACAACAAATATTTTGTAACATCGATGTTTTGAACAAAAACTAGTATATTTTAACATTGATGTTTAGACAATAACATCGATGTTTTGGTAAACATTAAATATTTTTTAACATCGATGTTTTTACCAAAACAAGAATTTTTAACATCGATGTTTTGGATAAAAACAAATATGTTTTAACATCGATGTTTTGAACAAAAACAAGTATAATTTAACATCGATGTTAAGACAATAACATCGATGTTTTGGTGAACAAAAAACATTATTTTAAATCCATGTTTTTAACAAAAACAAGAATTTTTAACATCGATGTTTTGGATAAAAACAAGTATAATTAAACATAATTGTTTTGATAATAATATCGATGTTTTGGAGAAAAACAAATATGTCTTAACATCGATTTTTCGAACAAAAATAAGTATATTTTAACATCGATGTTTAGACAATAACATCGATGTTATGGTGAACAAAAAATATTTTTTAACATCGATGTCTTTAACAAAAACAGGAATTTTTATCATCGATGCTTTGGAAAAAACAAATATTTTTAACATCGATGTTTTGAACAAAAACAAGTAGATTTTAACATCGATGTTTAGACAATACCATCGATGTTTTGGTGAACAACAAATATTTTTTTTTAACATCGATGTTTTCAACAATATAAAGTATATTTTAACATCGATGTTTAGACAATATTAATTATGTTGAATTTTACTAGTTTTTGTCCTAAATATCGATGTTATTGTCTAAACAACGATGTTAAAATATACTTGTTATTGTTGGAAACATCGATGTTAAAAAAAATATTTGTTGTTCTACTAGTTTTTGTCCTAACATCGATGGTATTGTCTAAACATCGATGTTAAAATATACTTGTTTTTATCCAAAAGATCGATGTTATTATTAAAACAATTAGGTTGAAATATACTTGTTTTTGTTCAAAACATCGATGTTAAAAAATCTTGTTTTTGTTAAAAACATCGATGTTAAAAAATATTTTTGTTCACCAAAACATCGATGTTATTGTCTAAACATCGATGTTAAAATATACCTTTTTTTGTTCGAAACATTGATGTTAAAAAAATATTTGATGTTCTCCAAAACATTGATGGTATTGTCTAAAGATCAATGTTAAAATATAGTTGTTTGTATCCAAAAGATCGATGTTATTATTAAAACAATTTATGTTGAAATATACTTGTTTTTGTCCTAAACATCGATGTTAAAAAATATTTGTTTTTCATCAAAACATCGATGTTATTGTCTAAACATCGATGTTAAAATATACTTGTTTTTATCCAAAAGATCGATGTTATTATTAACCATATTAGGTTGAAATATACTTGATTTGTTCAAAACATCGATATTAAAACATATTTGTTTTTATCCAAAACATCGATGTTAAAATATACTTGTATTTATCCATAGATCGATGTTATTATCAAAACAATTATGTTAAAATACACTTGTTTTTTTTTTTTTTTCAAAATAGCGATGTTAAAACATATTTGCTTTTATCTAAAACATCGATGTTAAAAATTCTTGTTTTTGTTAAAAAAATCGATGTTAACATAAAATATTTGTTGTTCACCAAAACATTGATGTTATTGTCTAAACATCGATGTTAAAATATACTTGTTTTTGTTCAAAACATCGATGTTAAAACATATTTGTTTTTATCCAAAACATCGATGTCATTGTCAAAACATCGATGTTAAAATATTTTTGTTTTTGTTCAAAACCTCGATGTTAAAATATACTTGTTTTTGTTCGAAAAATCGATGTTAAGACATATTTGTTTACCTCCAAAACATCGATCTTATCATCAAAACAATTATGTTTAATTATATCTGTTTTTATCCAAAACATCTATGTTAAAGATTCTTGTTTTTGTTAAAAACATGGATGTAAAATAATATTTTTTGTTTACCAAAACATCTATGTTATTGTCTAAACATCAATGTTAAAATATACTTGTTTTTGTTTAAAACATCGATGTTAAAACATATTTGTTTTTATCCAAAACATCGATGTTAAAAATTCTTGTTTTTTCTAAAAACATCGATGTTAAAAAATATTTAAAGTTCACCAAAACATCGATGTTATTGTCTAAACATCGATGTTAAAATATACTTGTTTTTATACAAAAGATCGATGTTATTATCAAAACAATTATGTTGAATTTTACTAGTTTTTGTCCTAAATATCGATGTTATTGTCTAAACATCGATGTTAAAATATACTTGTTATTGTTGAAAACATCGATGTTAAAAAAAAATATTTGTTGTACACCAAAAAATCGATGGTATTATCTAAACATCGATGTTAAAATATACTTGTTTTTGTTCAAAACATCGATGTTAAAACATATTTGTTTTCATCCAAAACATCAATGTTAAAAATTCTTGTTTTTGTTAAAAACATCGATGTTAAAAAATATTTTTTGTTCACCATAACATCGATGGTATTGTCTAAACATCGATGTTAAAATATACTTGTTTTTGTTCGAAAAATCGTTGTTAAGACATATTTGTTTTTCTCCATAACATCGATATTATTATCAAAACAATTATGTTTAATTATACTTGTTTTTATCCAAAACATCGATGTTAAAAATTCTTGTTTTGGTCAAAAACATGGATTTAAAATAATATTTTTTGTTCACCAAAACATCGATGTTTAGACAATAACAAGTATATTTTAACATCGATGTTTAGACAATAACATCGATATTTAGGATAAAAAATAGTAAAATTCAACATAATTGTTTTGACAATAACATCGATCTTTTGTATAAAAACAAGTATATTTTAACATCGATGTTTAGACAATACCATCAATGTTTTGGTGAACAACAAATATTTTTTTTAACATCGATGTTTCCAACAATAACAAGTATATTTTAACATCGTTGTTTAGACAATAACATCGATATTTAGGTCAAAAACTAGTAAATTTCGACATAATTGTTTTAATAATAACATCGATGTTTTGGAGGAAAACAAATATGTCTTAACATCGATGTTCCGCACAAAAACAAGTAAATTTTAACATCGATGTTTAGACAATGACATCGATGTTTTGGATATAAACAAATATGTTTTTACATCGATGTTTTGAACAAAAACAAGTATATTTTAACATCGATGTTTAGACAATAACATCGATGTTTTGGTGAACAACAAATATTGTTTAACATCGATGTTTAGGACAAAAACATGTATATTTCAACATAAATTTTTTTAATAATTACATCGATCTTTTGGATACAAACTAGTATATTTTAACATTGATCTTTATAGAATACACTCGATGTTTTGGAGAACAACAAATGTTTTTTTTAACATCGATGTTTCGAACGAAAATAGGTATATTTTAACATCGATGTTTAGACAATGACCTTGATGTTTTGGTGAACAACAAATATTTTTTAACATCGATGTTATTGTCTAAACATCGACGTTAAAATATACTTGTTTTTGTCATAAACATCGATGTTAAAAAATATTTGTTGTTCACCAAAACATCGATGTTATTGTCTAACATCGATGTTAAGCTATACTTGTATTTATCCAAAAGATCGATGTAACAATCAAAACAATACTTTTGAAATACACTTGTTTTTTTTTCAAAACATCGATGTTAAAACATATTTGTTTTTATCCAAAACATCGATGTTAAAAATTCTTTTTTTTTTGTTAAAAACATCGATGTTATAAAATATTTGATTATCACCAAAACATCGATGTTATTGTCTAAACATCGATGTTAAAATTTACTTATTTTTGTTCGAAACATCGATGTTAAGACATATTTGTTTTTCTCCAAAACCTCGATATTATTATCAAAACAATTATATTTAATTATACTTGTTTTTATCCAAAACATCGATGTTAAAAATTCTTGTTTTTGTTAAAAACATGGATTTAAAATAATATTATTTGTTCCCCAAAACATCGATGTTATTGTCTAAACATCGATGTTAAAATATACTTGTTTTTGTTCAAAACATCGATGTTAAAACATATTTGTTTTTATCCAAAACATCGATGTTAAAAATTCTTGTATTTTTGTTAAAAACATCGATGTTAAAAAATATTTGATTTTCACCAAAACATCGATGTTATTAGCTAAACATCGATGTTAAAATATACTTGTTTTTGTTCAAAACATCCATGTGTTAAAAATATTTGTTATTCACCAAAATATCAAGGTCATTGTCTAAACATCGATGTTAAAATATACCTATTTTTGTTCGAAACATAGATGTTAAAGAAATATTTGTTGTTCTCCAAAACATCGAGTGTATTGTCTAAAGATCAATGTTAAAATATACTTGTTTGTATTTCAATCGTCAAGTATATTTTTCAAGTATATATTGACAACAAGTGTATTTCAACAGAATTGTTTGATAATTACATGGATCTTTTGGATAAATACAAGTATATTTTAACATCGATGTTTAGACAATAACATCGATGTTTTGGTGAACAACAAATATTTTTTAACATCGATGTTTAGGACAAAAACATGTATATTTCAACATAAATTTTTTTAATAAAAACATCGATCTTTTGGATACAAACAAGTATATTTTAACATCGATGTTTAGACAATACACTCGATGTTTTGGAGAACAACAAATATTTTTAACATCGATATTTAGGACCAAAACAAGTATATTTCAACATAATTTTTTTTAATAATAACATCGATCTTTTGGATAAAAACAAGTATATTTTAACATCGATCTTTAGAAAATACCATCGATGTTTTGGTGAAGAACAAATATTTTTTTTAAGATCGATATTTCGAACAAAAATAGGTATATTTTAACATCGATGTTTAGACAATGACCTTGATGTTTTGGTGAACAACAAATATTTTGTAACATCGATGTTTTGAACAAAAACTAGTATATTTTAACATTGATGTTTAGACAATAACATCGATGTTTTGGTAAACAACAAATATTTTTTAACATTGATGTTTTTAACAAAAACAAGAATTTTTAACATCGATGTTTTGGATAAAAACAAATATGTTTTAACATCGATGTTTTGAACAAAAACAAGTATAATTTAACATCGATGTTAAGACAATAACATCGATGTTTTGGTGAACAAAAAATATTTTTTAAAATCGATGTTTTTAACAAAAACAAGAATTTTTAACATCGATGTTTTGGATAAAAACTAGTATAATTCAACATAATTGTTTTGATAATAAAATCGATGTTTTGGAGAAAAACAAATATGTCTTAACATCGATTTTTCGAACAAAAATAAGTATATTTTAACATCGATGTTTAGACAATAACATCGATGTTATGGTGAACAAAAAATATTTTTTAACATCGATGCCTTTAACAAAAACAGGAATTTTTATCATCGATGCTTTGGAAAAAACAAATATTTTTAACATCGATGTTTTAAACAAAAACAAGTATATTTTAACATCGATGTTTAGACAATACCATCGATGTTTTGGTGAACAACAAATATTTTTTTTTAACATCGATGTTTTCAACAATATAAAGTATATTTTAACATCGATGTTTAGACAATAACAATTATGTTGAATTTTACTAGTTTTTGTTCTAAATATCGATGTTATTGTCTAAACAACGATGTTAAAATATACTTGTTATTGTTGGAAACATCGATGTTAAAAAAAATATTTGTTGTTCTACTAGTTTTTGTCCTAAACATCGATGGTATTGTCTAAACATCGATGTTAAAATATACTTGTTTTTATCCAAAAGATCGATGTTATTATTAAAACAATAAGGTTGAAATATACTTGTTTTTGTTCAAAACATCGATGTTAAAAAATCTTGTTTTTGTTAAAAACATCGATGTTAAAAAATATTTTTTGTTCACCAAAACATCGATGTTATTGTCTAAACATCGATGTCAAAATATACCTTTTTTTGTTCGAAACATCGATGTTAAAAAAAATATTTGATGTTCTCCAAAACATCGATGGTATTGTCTAAAGATCAATGTTAAAATATAGTTGTTTGTATCCAAAAGATCGATGTTATTATTAAAACAATTTATGTTGAAATATACTTGTTTTTGTCCTAAACATCGATGTTAAAAAATATTTGTTTTTCATCAAAACATCGATGTTATTGTCTAAACATCGATGCTAAACTATACTTGTATTTATCTAAAAGATCGATGTAATTATCAATATAATTCTGTTGAAATACACTTGTTTTTTTCAAACCATCGATGTTAAAACATATTTGTTTTTATCCAAAACATCGATGTTAAAAATTCTTGTTTTTGTTAAAAACATCGATGTTAAAACATATTTGTTTATATCCAAAACATCGATGTCATTGTCTAAACATCGATGTTAAAATATTTTGTTTTGTTTAAAACATCGATGTTAAAATTTACTTGTTTTTGTTGGACACATCGATGTTAAAAAAATATTTTTGTTCACCAAAACATCGATGGTATTGTATAAACATCGATGTTAAAATATACTTGTTTTTATCCAAAAGATCGATGTTATTATTAACCATATTAGGTTGAAATATACTTGATTTGTTCAAAACATCGATATTAAAACATATTTGTTTTTATCCAAAACATCGATGTTAAAATATACTTGTATTTATCCATAGATCGATGTTATTATCAAAACAATTATGTTAAAATACACTTGTTTTTTTTTTTTTCAAAATAGCGATGTTAAAACATATTTGCTTTTATCTAAAACATCGATGTTAAAAATTCTTGTTTTTGTTAAAAAAATCGATGTTAACATAAAATATTTGTTGTTCACCAAAACATTGATGTTATTGTCTAAACATCGATGTTAAAATATACTTGTTTTTGTTCAAAACATCGATGTTAAAACATATTTGTTTTTATCCAAAACATCGATGTCATTGTCAAAACATCGATGTTAAAATATTTTTGTTTTTGTTCTAAACCTCGATGTTAAAATATACTTGTTTTTGTTCGAAAAATCGATGTTAAGACATATTTGTTTACCTCCAAAACATCGATCTTATTATCAAAACAATTATGTTTTATTATATCTGTTTTTATCCAAAACATCTATGTTAAAAATTCTTGTTTTTGTTAAAAACATGGATGTAAAATAGTATTTTTTGTTCACCAAAACATCGATGTTGAAAATTCTTGTTTTTTCTAAAAACATCGATGTTAAAAAATATTTAAAGTTCACCAAAACATCGATGTTATTGTCTAAACATCGATGTTAAAATATACTTGTTTTTTTTTTCAAAACATCGATGTTAAAATATACTTGTATTTATCCATAGATCGATGTTATTATCAAAACAATTATGTTAAAATACTGTTCAATAGGGCGTTAATATTAAAAATAATGATGAAGGAGAATGATAAAAAAAAAGAGCGGTGAAATTACAGAGAGAGAAAAACAAAACTTTTATTCTTAAGGAAAAATACAATTAATAAACAGCTCGAGCATTAGATAAAATGAAATAAAATAAAGCTGAACCATATGACACTTCTAATAACAACAATAACTTAAAAGGTTATGAATGAATAAAGATGAAGAAAAAAAAAGAAACTAGAATTCTTGAAATTAAATGAAACTTAGCACTAACAATTTTACAATGAATTAAGGCCTTAGAGCATGTTAAGAAATGATCATGAAACATTTAAGAAAATTAAACAGAGATAAAGAAAACCAGACTAATTGACAGAGCTCTGTATTCTAATCCACTCCTGGTGATTAAAATAAATAGCTGTTAAATACGGCGAACAAACCCACTAGTGTCTCTGAAGGCGAACTTAACTTCCGGTGAACTGAAACTCATAGAGATATGCTTGGGTTGCACAATCTCCCACGTTGACCTCTCTTCTGCTCTGAGTCAATTCTTTGAAGAAAAATGGCAATTGCATATAGTAAGATCTTACTTACGTGGTCGACTCGCAATCTGACCAAAGATAACACCTGCGTCGTGATGGCGGCCGGTGGCAGGATGATTGAGAGATGGAGATCTTAACGTGACGGCGGTCGACAGCAGAGTGAGCCGGAGTGGGGATGACGCACGTGGCGGTAGACATCCGACAGCTGATTTTCATAGCCTTCTTAACTTGCACTTAAGCTACGCACTTACAATAAGTTAGGAGGCATTGGATGGCGGGAAACATTGTTTTTAAATTCAAACAGTCTGAGACTGAACATCTACACTTGTTTTTTTTTTTTCAAAATAGCGATGTTAAAACATATTTGCTTTTATCTAAAACATCGATGTTAAAAATTCTTGTTTTTGTTAAAAAAATCGATGTTAACATAAAATATTTGTTGTTCACCAAAACATTGATGTTATTGTCTAAACATCGATGTTAAAATATACTTGTTTTTGTTCAAAACATCGATGTTAAAACATATTTGTTTTTATCCAAAACATCGATGTCATTGTCAAGACATCGATGTTAAAATATTTTTGTTTTTGTTCAAAACCTCGATGTTAAAATATACTTGTTTTTGTTCGAAAAATCGATGTTAAGATATATTTGTTTACCTCCAAAACATCGATCTTATTATCAAAACAATTATGTTTAATTATATCTGTTTTTATCCAAAACATCTATGTTAAAAATTCTTGTTTTTGTTAAAAACATGGATGTAAATTAATATTTTTTGTTCACCAAAACATCGATGTTATTGTCTTAACATCGATGTTAAAATATACTTGTTTTTGTTTAAAACATCGATGTTAAAACATATTTGTTTTTATCCAAAACATCGATGTTAAAAATTCTTTTTTTTTCTAAAAACATCGATGTTAAAAAATATTTAAAGTTCACCAAAACATCGATGTTATTGTCTAAACATCGATGTTAAAATATACTTGTTTTTTTTCAAAACATCGATGTTAAAAAATATTTGATGTTCACCAAAACATCGAGGTCATTGTCTTAACATCGATGTTAAAATATACTTGTTTTTGTTTAAAACATCGATGTTAAAACATATTTGTTTATATTCAAAACATCGATGTCATTGTCAAGACATCATTGTTAAAATATTTTTGTTTTTGTTCAAAACCTCGATGTTAAAATATACTTGTTTTTGTTCGAAAAATCGATGTTAAGACATATTTGTTTACCTCCAAAACATCGATCTTATTATCAAAACAATTATGTTTAATTATATCTGTTTTTATCCAAAACATCTATGTTAAAGATTCTTGTTTTTGTTAAAAACATGGATGTAAAATAATATTTTTTGTTCACCAAAACATCTATGTTATTGTCTAAACATCAATGTTAAAATATACTTGTTTTTGTTTAAAACATCGATGTTAAAACATATTTGTTTTTATCAAAAACATCGATGTTAAAAATTCTTGTTTTTTCTAAAAACATCGATGTTAAAAAATATTTAAAGTTCACCAAAACATCGATGTTATTGTCTAAACATCGATGTTAAAATATACTTGTTTTTATACAAAAGATCGATGTTATTATCAAAACAATTATGTTGAATTTTACTAGTTTTTGTCCTAAATATCGATGTTATTGTCTAAACATCGATGTTAAAATATACTTGTTATTGTTGAAAACATCGATGTTAAAAAAAAATATTTGTTGTACACCAGAAAATCGATGGTATTATCTAAACATCGATGTTAAAATTTACTTGTTTTTGTTCAAAACATCGATGTTAAAACATATTTGTTTTCATCCAAAACATCAATGTTAAAAATTCTTGTTTTTGTTAAAAACATCGATGTTAAAAAATATTTTTTGTTCACCATAACATCGATGGTATTGTCTAAACATCGATGTTAAAATATACTTGTTTTTGTTCGAAAAATCGTTGTTAAGACATATTTGTTTTTCTCCATAACATCGATATTATTATCAAAACAATTATGTTTAATTATACTTGTTTTTATCCAAAACATCGATGTTAAAAATTCTTGTTTTTGTTGAAAACATGGATTTAAAATAATATTTTTTGTTCACCAAAACATCGATGTTTAGACAATAACAAGTATATTTTAACATCGATGTTTAGACAATAACATCGATATTTAGGATAAAAAATAGTAAAATTCAACATAATTGTTTTGACAATAACATCGATCTTTTGTATAAAAACAAGTATATTTTAACATCGATGTTTAGACAATACCATCAATGTTTTGGTGAACAACAAATATTTTTTTTAACATCGATGTTTCCAACAATAACAAGTATATTTTAACATCGTTGTTTAGACAATAACATCGATATTTAGGTCAAAAACTAGTAAATTTCGACATAATTGTTTTAATAATAACATCGATGTTTTGGAGGAAAACAAATATGTCTTAACATCGATGTTTCGCACAAAAACAAGTAAATTTTAACATCGATGTTTAGACAATGACATCGATGTTTTGGATATAAACAAATATGTTTTTACATCGATGTTTTGAACAAAAACAAGTATATTTTAACATCGATGTTTAGACAATAACATCGATGTTTTGGTGAACAACAAATATTGTTTAACATCGATGTTTAGGACAAAAACATGTATATTTCAACATAATTTTTTTTAATAATTACATCGATCTTTTGGATACAAACTAGTATATTTTAACATTGATCTTTATACAATACACTCGATGTTTTGGAGAACAACAAATGTTTTTTTTAACATCGATGTTTCGAACGAAAATAGGTATATTTTAACATCGATGTTTAGACAATGACCTTGATGTTTTGGTGAACAACAAATATTTTTTAACATCGATGTTATTGTCTAAACATCGACGTTAAAATATACTTGTTTTTGTCATAAACATCGATGTTAAAAAATATTTGTTGTTCACCAAAACATCGATGTTATTGTCTAACATCGATGTTAAGCTATACTTGTATTTATCCAAAAGATCGATGTAACAATCAAAACAATACTGTTGAAATACACTTGTTTTTTTTTTTCAAAACATCGATGTTAAAACATATTTGTTTTTATCCAAAACATCGATGTTAAAAATTCTTTCTTTTTTGTTAAAAACATCGATGTTATAAAATATTTGATTATCACCAAAACATCGATGTTATTGTCTAAACATCGATGTTAAAATTTACTTATTTTTGTTCGAAACATCGATGTTAAGACATATTTGTTTTTCTCCAAAACCTCGATATTATTATCAAAACAATTATATTTAATTATACTTGTTTTTATCCAAAACATCGATGTTAAAAATTCTTGTTTTTGTTAAAAACATGGATTTAAAATAATATTATTTGTTCCCCAAAACATCGATGTTATTGTCTAAACATCGATGTTAAAATATACTTGTTTTTGTTCAAAACATCGATGTTAAAACATATTTGTTTTTATCCAAAACATCGATGTTAAAAATTCTTGTTTTTGTTAAAAACATCGATGTTAAAAAATATTTGATTTTCACCAAAACATCGATGTTATTAGCTCAACATCGATGTTAAAATATACTTGTTTTTGTTCAAAACATCCATGTTAAAAAATATTTGTTATTCACCAAAATATCAAGGTCATTGTCTAAACATCGATGTTAAAATATACCTATTTTTGTCCGAAACATAGATGTTAAAGAAATATTTGTTGTTCTCCAAAACATCGAGTGTATTGTCTAAAGATCAATGTTAAAATATACTTGTTTGTATTTCAATCGTCAAGTATATTTTTCAAGTATATATTGACAACAAGTGTATATCAACAGAATTGTTTGATAATTACATGGATCTTTTGGATAAATACAAGTATATTTTAACATCGATGTTTAGACAATAACATTGATGTTTTGGTGAACAACAAATATTTTTTAACATCGATGTTTAGGACAAAAACATGTATATTTCAACATAAATTTTTTTAATAAAAACATCGATCTTTTGGATACAAACAAGTATATTTTAACATCGATGTTTAGACAATACACTCGATGTTTTGGAGAACAACAAATATTTTTAACATCGATATTTAGGACCAAAACAAGTATATTTCAATATAATTTTTTTTAATAATAACATCGATCTTTTGGATACAAACAAGTATATTTTAACATTGATCTTTAGACAATACACTCGATGTTTTGGAGAACAACAAATATTTTTTTTAAGATCGATGTTTCGAACAAAAATAGGTATATTTTAACATCGATGTTTAGTCAATGACCTTGATGTTTTGGTGAACAACAAATATTTTGTAACATCGATGTTTTGAACAAAAACTAGTATATTTTAACATTGATGTTTAGACAATAACATCGATGTTTTGGTAAACATTAAATATTTTTTAACATCGATGTTTTTAACAAAAACAAGAATTTTTAACATCGATGTTTTGGATAAAAACAAATATGTTTTAACATCGATGTTTTGAACAAAAACAAGTATAATTTACATCGATGTTAAGACAATAACATCGATGTTTTGGTGAACAAAAAATATTATTTTAAATCCATGTTTTTAACAAAAATACAAGAATTTTTAACATCGATGTTTTGGATAAAAACAAGTATAATTAAACATAATTGTTTTGATAATAATATCGATGTTTTGGAGAAAAACAAATATGTCTTAACATCGATTTTTCGAACAAAAATAAGTATATTTTAACATCGATGTTTAGACAATAACATCGATGTTATGGTGAACAAAAAATATTTTTTAACATCGATGCCTTTAACAAAAACAGGAATTTTTATCATCGATGCTTTGGAAAAAACAAATATTTTTAACATCGATGTTTTAAACAAAAACAAGTATATTTTAACATCGATGTTCAGACAATACCATCGATGTTTTGGTGAACAACAAATACTTTTTAACATCGATGTTTTCAACAATATAAAGTATATTTTAACATCGATGTTTAGACAATAACAATTATGTTGAATTTTACTAGTTTTTGTTCTAAATATCGATGTTATTGTCTAAACAACGATGTTAAAATATACTTGTTATTGTTGGAAACATCGATGTTAAAAAAAATATTTGTTGTTCTACTAGTTTTTGTCCTAAACATCGATGGGATTGTCTAAACATCGATGTTAAAATATACTTGTTTTTATCCAAAAGATCGATGTTATTATTAAAACAATAAGGTTGAAATATACTTGTTTTTGTTCAAAACATCGATGTTAAAAAATCTTGTTTTTGTTAAAAACATCGATGTTAAAAAATATTTTTTGTTCACCAAAACATCGATGTTATTGTCTAAACATCGATGTTAAAATATACCTTTTTTTGTTCAAAACATCGATGTTATTGTCTAAACATCGATGCTAAACTATACTTGTATTTATCTAAAAGATCGATGTAATTATTAAAATAATTCTGTTGAAATACACTTGTTTTTTTCAAACCATCGATGTTAAAACATATTTGTTTTTATCCAAAACATCGATGTTAAAAATTCTTGTTTTTGTTAAAAACATCGATGTTAAAACATATTTGTTTATATCCAAAACATCGATGTCATTGTCTAAACATCGATGTTAAAATATTTTGTTTTGTTTAAAACATCGATGTTAAAATTTACTTGTTTTTGTTGGACACATCGATGTTAAAAAATACTTGTTATTGTTGGAAACATCGATGTTAAAAAAAATATTTGTTGTTCTACTAGTTTTTGTCCTAAACATCGATGGTATTGTCTAAACATCGATGTTAAAATATACTTGTTTTTATTCAAAAGATCGATGTTATTATTAAAACAATTAGGTTGAAATATACTTGTTTTTGTTCAAAACATCGATGTTAAAAAATCTTGTTTTTGTTAAAAACATCGATGTTAAAAAATATTTTTTGTTCACCAAAACATCGATGTTATTGTCTAAACATCGATGTTAAAATATACCTTTTTTTGTTCGAAACATCGATGTTAAAAAAAATATTTGATGTTCTCCAAAACATCGATGGTATTGTCTTAAGATCAATGTTAAAATATAGTTGTTTTTGTCCTAAACATCGATGTTAAAAAATATTTGTTTTTCATCAAAACATCGATGTTATTGTCTAAACATCGATGCTAAACTATACTTGTATTTATCTAAAAGATCGATGTAATTATCAAAATAATTCTGTTGAAATACACTTGTTTTTTTCAAACCATCGATGTTAAAACATATTTGTTTTTATCCAAAACATCGATGTTAAAAATTCTTGTTTTTGTTAAAAACATCGATGTTAAAACATATTTGTTTATATCCAAAACATCGATGTCATTGTCTAAACATCGATGTTAAAATATTTTGTTTTGTTTAAAACATCGATGTTAAAATTTACTTGTTTTTGTTGGACACATCGATGTTAAAAAAATATTTTTGTTCACCAAAACATCGATGGTATTGTATAAACATCGATGTTAAAATATACTTGTTTTTATCCAAAAGATCGATGTTATTATTAACCATATTAGGTTGAAATATACTTGATTTGTTCAAAACATCGATATTAAAACATATTTGTTTTTATCCAAAACATCGATGTTAAAATATACTTGTATTTATCCATAGATCGATGTTATTATCAAAACAATTATGTTAAAATACACTTGTTTTTTTTTTCTCAAAATAGCGATGTTAAAACATATTTGCTTTTATCTAAAACATCGATGTTAAAAATTCTTGTTTTTGTTAAAAAAATCGATGTTAACATAAAATATTTGTTGTTCACCAAAACATTGATGTTATTGTCTAAACATCGATGTTAAAATATACTTGTTTTTGTTCAAAACATCGATGTTAAAACATATTTGTTTTTATCCAAAACATCGATGTCATTGTCAAAACATCGATGTTAAAATATTTTTGTTTTTGTTCTAAACCTCGATGTTAAAATATACTTGTTTTTGTTCGAAAAATCGATGTTAAGACATATTTGTTTACCTCCAAAATATCGATCTTATTATCAAAACAATTATGTTTTATTATATCTGTTTTTATCCAAAACATCTATGTTAAAAATTCTTGTTTTTGTTACAAACATGGATGTAAAATAGTATTTTTTGTTCACCAAAACATCGATGTTATTGTCTAAACATCGATGTTAAAATATACTTGTTTTTTTTTTCAAAACATCGATGTTAAAATATACTTGTATTTATCCATAGATCGATGTTATTATCATAACAATTATGTTAAAATACACTTGTTTTTTTTTTTTCAAAATAGCGATGTTAAAACATATTTGCTTTTATCTAAAACATCGAAGTTAAAAATTCTTGTTTTTGTTAAAAAAATCGATGTTAACATAAAATATTTGTTGTTCACCAAAACATTGATGTTATTGTCTAAACATCGATGTTAAAATATACTTGTTTTTGTTCAAAACATCGATGTTAAAACATATTTGTTTTTATCCAAAACATCGATGTCATTGTCAAAACATCGATGTTAAAATATTTTTGTTTTTGTTCAAAACCTCGATGTTAAAATATACTTGTTTTTGTTCGAAAAATCGATGTTAAGACATATTTGTTTACCTCCAAAACATCGATCTTATTATCAAAACAATTATGTTTAATTATATCTGTTTTTATCCAAAACATCTATGTTAAAAATTCTTGTTTTTGTTAAAAACATGGATGTAAATTAATATTTTTTGTTCACCAAAACATCGATGTTATTGTCTAAACATCGATGTTAAAATATACTTGTTTTTGTTTAAAACATCGATGTTAAAACATATTTGTTTTTATCCAAAACATCGATGTTAAAAATTCTTGTTTTTTCTAAAAACATCGATGTTAAAAAATATTTAAAGTTCACCAAAACATCGATGTTATTGTCTAAACATCGATGTTAAAATATATTTTTCTTTTTTTTGAAACGTCGTTGTTAAAAAATATTTATTGTTCACCAAAACATCGAGGTCATTGTCTAAACATCGATGTTAAAATATACGTGTTTTTGTTCGAAACATCGATGTTAAAAAAAATATTTGTTGTTCACAAAAACATCGATGGTATTGTCTAAAGATCAATGTTAAAATATACTTGTTTGTATCCAAAAGATCGATGTTATTATTAAAATAATTTATGTTGAAATATACTTGTTTTTGTCCTAAACATCGATGTTAAAAAATATTTGTTTTTCATCAAAACATCGATGTTATTGTCTAAACATCGATGTTAAAATATACTTGTTTTTATCCAAAAGATCGATGTTATTATTAAAACAATTAGGTTGAAATATACTTGTTTTTGTTCAAAACATCGATGTTAAAAATTCTTGTTTTTGTTAAAAACATCGATGTTAAAAAATATTTGTTTTCCTCCAAAACATCGATGTTATTGTCTAAACATCGATGTTAAAATATTCTTGTTTTTGTTCAAAACATCGATGTTAAAACATATTTGTTTATATCCAAAACATCGATGTCATTGTCTAAACATCGATGTTAAAATATTTTTGTGGCGAGTCGATTCAAATTTGAAATAGTCGTTGTGCTAGTTCCGCCGCACTCGGCTAGAGGGAAGCACCAGGCACATGGAGGGTGAATCTGTAAGGGAGGGAAAAGCCTCGTGGCAGTTTTTGGCGGATTTGGAGAAGGACGCTGTGAGCACATGGGTGAATAACACACATCGTGAAAAGTTTACAAGAAATGTAGACTGAGGTTAGTTTTAGTGGAGTAATTTTGTATATGTACAGTGTTAGGTATTAATTATTGAACTGAAAGCTAGATAAGAACCAGGGTTTAATTAATGTTAAATTGAATATTCCTACCTACTGGAGGTACAGTTACGGGTTATGTTAATTCATGTATATTGTGTTAATTGGCTTTCATATATATATTAGTATTAATAAAGAATTTACAATAAGCACCCGTTCGTTGTAGATATAACAGATAGTTTTGATTTATTTGCCACATTTGTATTGTTTTATGTTAATGTATGTATGTTTGACCGGAGGTTATTTGTTTTTATTCTGTTCACATTAATAAACGACTTTTCCTATCGAGGCTGTATCTTGTTAAACCTCCAGTCTTTTGATGTTAGATATTGTAGATAATTATAGTAAAAAGAAAACTAGTATTATCAGTTATATTTGATGTTTGCTTATAACAAATTGCAAAAAAGCCTTTTCAAATTTATGTATATATTTTTTATTTACTAATTTCCTTTTTCTTTCTAAATTACTTTGTAATTTTTATACATTGTACATATGTTTCAAATAGCGTCTAATTAATGTCCTTATTTGTTTTGTTTATATAACTATCAGAATATAGTAGATTTTTGTTTTCTCTTGTTTGGAATGTAAGATGTGTGTATTCTTTTCCCTTTAAGTTTTCCCATCAAGTACTCCATGTTCTCACGAAGTCTCGGGAGAAGGCGCAGGTAACAAATTGGTGTCAGGTGTGTGGGGTTGCAAGAATACCCGGTAGAACGAACCCAGGAGTGAAAATATTTATATAGTTATAGATATATATAGAATTAAGATGGGGGAAAGGCAAAAACAGTTAGAACAGTTGGTGGAGCAGCTAGAAAACGCTAACAAAAAGCTTTCAGTTGAAAATGAATTACTTAAAGAAGAAATGGAAACGATGGCTCAACGGAATAGTACGATGGTGAATTCAGGTGGAAACGCAGTAAATAAGGCAAAAAGGGACTTAGGGCTACAGACTATGATTAAACCATGGACTGGGGTCCCAGGAAGCCCTTCTATCACCCAATTTTTCAGGAAATTAGAGAAGATAGGAGCTGTTGGGAATTGGAATGAAGAGGACAAAATAATTATTGCAGAACAGAAGCTTGGAGGCATGGCTGAAAAATTCCTTGAATCAAAACCTGAATTGGTGAGCGCAGGAGCTTCTTATGAGACAATGAAAAGAGAAGTTGTGAAAAGATTCGGTGATCCGAGAGAAAAAGAAAAACTAGAAGGAGAACTGAGTGAGGCCAGGCAGGGAATGGGTGAGCCAGCCAAGGTGTTTGCGGACAGAGTAAGATCCATCGGGGCGCAATTAATTGCAAGTATTGAAGAAGAAGAAGAAAGAGTGATATTAACCAAACATATTGAAGGTAGAGTTCTAGCGGCTTTTAGGAGAGGACTCAGGCCAGAGACAGCTAGGTTAGTGCAAGCCTTGGCACCGACCACGTTGGAAGAAGCGATCAGCAAGGCTGAACCGTTTGACATTAACGAAGGATTGAACAGGGATAGCAGAGGTCGGCGAGAATTATTTATGGTGGAAACGGAAGAACAAACTGAGGTGGATGTCAGTAGGAAAACCCGAGACTTTGATAGATTAGATGTAAACATGGTGAGACCTACCGAACGAGCCCAAAAGTGCTACCGTTGTGGAAAAGAAGGGCACTTAGCCAGAGGATGTCTGCAGCCTCCATCGAACTCTTCCGCCGCAAACAGGACAACAACCGTCACGAACCGCAAGTGTTTCTCCTGTGGCAGGGAAGGACACTTTGCCCGAGAATGCAGGAGCATAAGAGATAGACCAAGATATGAGAACAATAGCGCTAACTTTCGCTCTTCCAATAGGGACCCAAAAGAGCAAGACCTGTTGTAAGCCCCGACTGCAGGTCTGAAGGAGACAAGGGGTTCACTCGTAAGGTTCCAGGGATCCGAAGCCCAGGAGGGGAAACCATTTCGGTATTTATGGAGATTGAGGGAGTTGCGCATAATATGCTGATAGATACAGGGGCAGAGATAACGCTAATAAGATCCCCCATCCGAGGAGTGTCCTTATGGCCAGCTGAAATAATAGCTAGAGGGGTGACGGGACAGGCTTTAAAAATAGAAGGAACGCAACGACTTAGGTGCAAGTTGAGAGGTAAGGAGTTCACTCACCCCATCTTGATCTCACCGCTTGACCTGCCAGGCGATGGTATTATCGGAATGGACGTGCTTGCCAAAATTGGGGCTGTAGTGCTGGCAAAGGAACGGCGGTTGGAAGTAGTGGATGTGAGCGAGAAAGCAAACGTTTGTAGAGTGTAAGAGATTCACCAAGGAATGAAGAAATTGTGCCAGACGATTAAAGGCTTAGAAAAGAAATGGGATGCAACACAGGAACAGATCGAGAGAGAGGAAGAGGGCAACCAGCTACAAACGGCGCGACTGCGAGTGAAGAACAGGGGGAAGGGAAATATACAAGGAAGAAGAAAGGGGTACGAAAGAGAGGGAACCCGACTTCAGGACCCTTCGACAGAGGAAGAAGCCCCCGAGCTGGTAACCACTATATCACCAGTTAAGATACCCCCTTATAGTGAGGTGTTATTGCGAGGACACGTAACGGGGATGGAACACTCTAACGTGGTAATAGAGCCAATAGGCTTGAGGCAGGGAGGAGTCAGGGTTGCGCGTTGTTTGTCGGAAATCAGAGAAAGGGGTGTATGGGTTAAAGTTGTGAATGTGTGCTCTAAGGAGATCATCCTAGACCGAAATCAGACTATAGGGGTGGCAGCCACATGGATGGACAGTGGGGTAGCGGAAGTAGGTTTAGAAACCAGGAGTATGAAAGAAGGCGAAGTTAAAATAGGAATGAGAGCAATAGGAGTAACAGGCCCTGGCTGGGACCTTAGTCATCTGGAGGCGACCCAGAAAACGGTTATAGAACCCTTATTACTGAAATACCAAGAGCTATTCTTGCCGTCGGGAAAAGAAGGATGCACCATTGGAGTTAAACATCAGATACCCACAGGTGATGCACGTCCGGTAATGAAACGACCGTATAGGGTTCCATTCCACCACCGCCCAGTAATCGAAGAGCATATTAAGGAAATGATGGCCAAGGGGGTGATTACCCATTCCAACAGCCCATGGGCTTATGTTTATATTAATGCACCGGTGGTTTTAGTGCCAAAAAAGAGTGAAGATGGGACGGTCAAGTACCGTTTCTGTACTGACTTCAGGGGACTAAACGCGTTGACCCAAGTAGACGCTTACCCATTACCATTAATTCAGGAGACTCTTGAGCTCTTGGGAAGAAGCAGAATTTTCTCGACTCTGGATTTGAGTAGTGGGTATCACCAAATACCCGTAGCTGAGGAGGATCAGCCTAAGACAGCTTTCACCACATTAGATGGGCATTATGAATATAAAAAGATGCCGTTTGGTCTCGCAGGGGCCCCCGCGACCTTCCAACAGACGATGGACCAGATCCTGGCTGGCATAAAGGGAATTGAGTGCTATGTCTACCTCGACGATATTATAATATTCAGTGAAAGCCTAGAGCAACATCGAGACCGGTTGCAAAATGTTTTTGAAAGGTTGAAGGACGCTAACCTCAAATTAAATGGACCGAAGTGCAAATTCGCAGTGAGTCAGGTGAAATATTTGGGTCATCTGGTCACCGCTGAAGGAGTAAGACCAGATGAAGAGAAAATCAAGGCGGTAAAGGAATTCCCGGCTCCCCGTACAGCGAATGAAGTAAGAGGATTCTTGGGCTTGGCGGGATACTACCGAAGGTTTGTACCCAGTTTTGCTGAGAGAGCGAAACCACTTACGATGTTGACCGGGAAAGATAGCAAATTTCAGTGGGGCCAGAAACAGGAGGCAGCATTTCAGGAATTGAAAGAAGCCTTATGTACAGAACCTGTGTTGATATATCCTAATTTTCGAGACCCGTTTATTCTTGCGACGGACGCTTCTGGAGTAGCTGTGGGAGCAGTACTCTCACAAGTTAGAAATGGACATGAAAGACCCGTGGCGTATGCCAGTCGACAACTTCACCACGCGGAGCAAAACTACTCTGCCACAGAACGAGAACTTCTGGCAGTCATATGGGCCACGAAGCACTTTCGATGTTATTTACTCGGCCGAAAGTTCTCCTTGATTACCGACCACTCCGCTTTGCGTTGGATGTTGTCACTGCGGGACCCTTCTTCCAGACTAACTCGTTGGGCGCTCAGGTTAGAAGAATTTGATTACGATGTTATACACAAACCTGGACGACGACATACCAATGCAGACGCACTGAGTCGTGCCGTAGCCAAGGTATCAAAGGGAGAAATTAATGATCCGGAAAAATTTCGTCAAGAACAGATGAACGACGAGGAATGTGTGCATTGGGCTGAAAAGAATCCCCGTGTGTGCAAACGGGACGACAAGGGGCTGTTATATTGGGGTGAAGGGAAGGACCAAAAGCTATGGAAAGTCGTAGTCCCGCAAGGGAGACGCAAGAAAATTATGGAGGAGTGCCATAGTAGCGTATGGGCTGGTCACCCAGGTATTGAAAGAACGCTCGCGGTGATAAAACAAAAGTATTATTGGCCATCGATGAAGTGGGATATAGAGAATTTCGTGAAAGCCTGTCATTCCTGCGCAACAAGGAAAACTCCGCCATGATTAACAGCACCCATTGAAAAACCGTACTTCCCATCGCAGCCGTTCGAGATGGTATCACTTGATATTGTTGGGCCCTTCCCAAGGAGCGCTCGAGGAAACAAATACCTACTCACCTTTATCGACCACTTCTCCCGATACACGGAAGCCGTTGCAATAACAGAACAGACTGCAGGGGCGACAGCCAAAGCCTTTGTGGAAACCATCATCGCTCGACACGGAGTTCCCCATCGCTTGCTCACTGACCAGGGCCGTAACTTTGTGTCAGATCTGTTTAAAGAAGTTTGCAAAACATTAGCAATCACCAAGCTACAGACGACCCCGTATCATCCACAGAGTAATGGGATGTTAGAAAGGTTTCATAGAACTCTTGGCGATTCCCTGGCTCACTTTGCCAGAAAAGACGGCCGAGACTGGGATAAGTGGATCCCTTATACGCTCATGGCATACAGGGCGATACCCCATTCAGCCACTGGATTCTCACCTAACTACCTGCTGTTTGGAAGAGAGTTGAGGACACCAGCGCAAGTAGAGAGCCCGAAGGGAGGGGAGGGGGCCGGAGGAACAGTGGATGCTGCTCAACAGCTAAGAGACCGGATAGAAATAGCCCAAGAGGAAGCTCGAAATAGAATAGATCGGGAGTGGGCTCGGCGAACGGAGAGAATCAATAAGACTAGGAAAGAAAGGAACTTCGAAGTTGGTGATTTGGTCTATCTCCATGTACCGGCTGTGAAACCTGGCCATTTCCCCAAGTTCCACTGTCCTTGGACAGGGCCGCACGTTGTGGTCAAGAAATGGGGGAAGGTGACATATGAAATAAAAAACGAGTTGGGTAGCACTCAGGTAGTTCATATTAACCGCCTGAAGCCGGCCTACGGAAGGACGATGATAGACTCAACAGGTGAGCTAAGGAATGAGAAGCAGTGGTCTTCAAGAGAATCGTTTTCATCAGACGAAGGGCAGGAACATGTAAATTCGGAGTCAGAGGAAGAAGAAGAATCAGAGAAACTAGACCTTGTGCCACTAGGAAACTCTGACGAGGAAGACGAAGAGGACAAGAACGATCAAGAAAGGAGGTCGCAACCGATAACTTGGACCACTAACTCTACTCGAGAAAATGTCCCGCTTCATTGGGAGGTAGTCGAAACGGAAGGGAGACCTAGTATGATCCCTCGAAGCCACTCATCAAGTCCATCAAGGCGGGGGCATAGTGGCGAGTCGATTCAAATTTGAAATAGTCGTTGTGCTAGTTCCGCCGCACTCGGCTAGAGGGAAGCACCAGACACATGGAGGGTGAATCTGTAAGGGAGGGAAAAGCCTCGTGGCAGTTTTTGGCGGATTTGGAGAAGGACGCTGTGAGCACATGGTTGAATAACACACATCGTGAAAAGTTTACAAGAAATGTAGACTGAGGTTAGTTTTAGTGGAGTAATTTTGTAAATGTACAGTGTTAGGTATTAATTATTGAACTGAAAGCTAGATAAGAACCAGGGTTTAATTAATGTTAAATTGAATATTCCTACCTACTGGAGGTACAGTTACGGGTTATGTTTATTTATGTATATTGGGTTAATTGGCTTTCATATATATATTAGTATTAATAAAGAATTTACAATAAGCACCCGTTCGTTGTAGATATAACAGATAGTTTTGATTTATTTGCCACATTTGTATTGTTTTATGTTAATGTATGTATGTTTGACCGGAGGTTATTTGTTTTTATTTTGTTCACATTAATAAACGACTTTTCCTATCGAGGCTGTATCTTGTTAAACCTCCAGTCTTTTGATGTTAGATATTGTAGATAATTATAGTAAAAAGAAAACTAGTATTATCAGTTATATTTGATGTTTGCTTATAACAAATTGCAAAAAAGCCTTTTCAAATTTATGTATATATTTTTTATTTACTAATTTCCTTTATCTTTCTAAATTACTTTGTATTTTTTATACATTGTACATATGTTTCAAATAGCGTCTAATTAATGTCCTTATTTATTTTGTTTATATAACTATCAGAATATAGTAGATTTTTGTTTTCTCTTGTTTGGAATGTAAGATGTGTGTATTCTTTTCCCTTTAAGTTTTCCCATCAAGTACTCCATGTTCTCACGAAGTCTCGGGAGAAGGCGCAGGTAACATTTTGTTTTTGTTTAAAACATCGATGTTAAAATTTACTTGTTTTTGTTGGAAACATCGATGTTAAAAAAAATATTTTTTGCTCACCAAAACATCGATGGTATTGTCTAAACATCGATGTTAAAATATACTTGTTTTTATCCAAAAGATCGATGTTATTATTAAAACAATTAGGTTGAAATATACTTGTTTTTGTTCAAAACATCGATGGTAGAACATATTTGTTTTTATCCAAAATATCGATGTCATTGTCTAAACATCGATGTTAAAATATACTTGTATTTATCCATAGATCGATGTTATTATCAAAACAATTATGTTGAAATACACTTGTTTTTTTATTCAAAATATCGATGTTAAAACATATTTGCTTTTATCCAAAACATCGATGTTAAAAATTCTTGTTTTTGTTAAAAAATCGATGTTAACATAAAATATTTTTGTTCACCAAAACATCGTTGTTATTGTCTAAACATCAATGTTAAAATATACTTGTTTTTTTTTCAAAACATCGATGTTAAGACATATTTGTTTTCCTCCAAAACATCGATGTTATTATCAAAACAATTATGTTGAATTTTACTAGTTTTTGTCCTAAATATCGATGTTATTGTCTAAACATCGATGTTAAAATATACTTGTTTTTGTTGGAAACATCGATGTTAAAAAAAATATTTGTGTTTCACCAAAACATCGATGGTATTGTCTAAACATCGATGTTAAAATATACTTGTTTTTATCCAAAAGATCGATGTTATTATTAAAACAATTAGGTTGAAATATACTTGTTTTTGTCCTATATATCGATGTTAAAAAATATTTGTTGTTCACCAAAACATCGATGTTATTGTCTAAACATCTATGTATGTCTATCTATCAATGTATTAATATCCTTTGTAATTATAAACTAACCATAAAATGAGTCCCAAACCCTGTTGCTTCTATTCTAGCGGGGAAGTCTTTTTGATATCGGTCAATTTTATGGCTCCCCTTTTTCGCTGGGACTTCTATACAATGATGTTGTTTAATCACTACATTTCCACGATTGATTTAAATAAAGCAATATTAACGGTCCCTACCGGAGTAGTGTATAATACCGCCATAGCTTTCAGAAGGATATTTATTATTAAATTAATTCATCGATTCTCCATTAACGTGTAATATTTCTCCTGTAGGGCTTCTTCGTTTCTTTTTTTTATCCAAGGTCGGTTATTTTGATCGTACTCCCCACAAGGGATGCCAAATGTAATATTTCTCCTGCGGGTCTTCTTCATTTATTTTTTTATCCTTAACTTCGTCTCTTCCAGATATTTTTTTTTATATACAGGACAGGGTAATGTAATATCATTGAAGATGCCCTGAAGAATGTATAAATTCTTAGAAAAGTTTTTGTTTTGTAATAACTTTAGACCTAGGGATATTTAAATACTATATGTAAATATAGTTTATTACTACTATTTACATTGTTTCAAAGTTTAATTAAGATTATGTAAATTAATTTTAAAGAGAAATTCTTATGTATTTTGTCATCTTTTTGAAAATAATGGCTTGTAAAAACAATAAAATAAAGCCTAAAGATACCAGGTTCTATCTATTCAACTATTACAGTGCAGGGCTGTGATTGGTCAATTGTTAGTCCCTTGAGGTATAAATAGGGCCGTTTTGCCCAACATTTAAGAGCCTTCATCTGGTCTTTGACTTTGTCGGTCAAACACTCGTCGGTTAGACACTCCTCTTCCTGCCCGATAGCTCCTGGTGTCTCTGGGATGTTTAAACCTATCTGTCTTATTTAATTTATTTTCCTTCCTCGACATAATTTTACCCTACCTATAGAATCCTGGGGGATGTCCTCCCATGGCCTCTAGCATTGTTTGACCCTCTGTTCAGGTTGCCTTGCTTAGATAAGAGCCCTAGAAATGTCAAGGCCCACGTTTCTCCCGTGGAATTAGCTTTTATCAGTTTTACCTTTCGAGGTAAGAGGGTAGCATCGCTCTGGCAAGGATATTCCTTTCATTCATTACATCTTACACCTGTTATAATTTTAATTAGGGTTCCCTGCTTAGATAAGCACCCTAGAGCTGTCAAGGCACACGTTCTCCCGTGGAATTAGCTTTGATCAGCTTTACCTTTCGGGGTAAGAGGGTAGCGTCGCTCCCGCAAGGATATTCCTTCATTCCATACACCTTAAGCTGAACATTGGTTGACCTACTGTTCCGGGTCCCTTCTCTCTCTCTTACATAAATAGCGCCCTAAAATCACCGAAGTCCATGCTTATCCCTTGGGTTTTACCTTGGTGATTCACTCATACAAGTGAAGGGCTGCATGGCTCTGGCAAGATTATCTTTATTATAGACACCGTGGTGGAGACATCCGTACTAGTAGGATCCTATTAAATTTTAAAGATCCTAACTAAGAAGCCCCACAGGAGAAATATTACAAACGATATCTTGTCCAAAACCGGCAAAAATCTCGTCTGTTCAGTGACGTACCTACTTCATCTTGGAATGGCCGGTTTTATGTATACGGGATTCAACTCAACACATCACGAAACACTGATGATGTATGTAAATGAAAAGTACTCATGACAATATTTAGTAAAGAAAAAATATTGTCTTTGTGGAAAAACTTTTTGATGTGTTCCTTTCCCAATGGAAGATTTATCTTTAAAAAAAAAAATCAATCTATAATCATAAAACGTAGGGTGTTGAAAGTTTTAAAATGCACGCTCCGCTTTCCCAATTTTCTGGGTGTATTAAAAACATTGACTGTTTATATAATTATAATAAAAAGGCCCGGGTAAGAGAAGGTGGTAGAGCGTAAAATAATTTCGAAACTAACGTACGGTTTTCTACATTTGTTATCTTCTCCAACTAAAAAGTGAGAAATAAAAAATTTTTTATAAAAAAAAAATGAAACCTACTTCAAACCCTAGGAACCAGTAAAAGTAAAATCACTGAAAAGTATGAAATAATTATCTTAAGATTTTTATGAATACACAGCAAAATTGAAAATGGTATTAAAAGTGGAAAAATGCAAGATACAAGACGAATAATTTTAATTTGATTTGTACAAATACACACTTATTGTTGATAAAAATTATTAAATTAAAATATTAAATGCTATGTTCAATATAACACAATCTTTTCGGAGGCGGCGCAAAATTTAAAATTTTTAACACTAGACAAAATGAAAATCTTCTAATTGGATCTTCTCTTCCCCTCTACTGATTTCAATGCCTACTAACGGAATTGTATCAGTAACATGTCATTTCCATTTTGTGCCGCCTCCAAAAAGATTTTGTTATATTGAACATAGTTTTAATATTTTAATTTAATAATTTTTGTTAACAATTAATGTGTATTTGTATAAATCAAAACAAAATTATTCGTCTTATTGCATTCTTCCACTTTTTATATCATTTTCAATTTTGCTGTGTATTCATAAAAATCGGAAGGTAATTATTTCATAATTTTCAGTAAATTTATTTTTACTGGTCCATAATGTTATGTAAATAACATATGATAATTATTCAACAATCATCATAATATTGTTTGTAAAAATACTAATTCAATTTTTGTCAAATAAAGCCTTTCTATACAAGGTATATTTTCCACAACAATTTATTTGACTTTTCCGTACATAAAAGGGAAGGGATTGAATGGAGAGCTTCTGGTATTACGCTTTCCCATTGTTCTGTTTTAAGATTTTTAGATTTCAAAATAAGAGATATTGTCTTCCAAATAATACCGATGTACCTTTCCACCTGGGAATTGCCTCGTGGGTTATACAGTGATGAGCGACTTGTAGCGATCCCTTGAGAAACTAAATAGTGTTGTAGTTCAGCTGACATGAAGCTCGTTCCTTGGTCCGAGTGTATGAATGCTGGCATGCCAAAAATTGAGAATATAAGGGTAAGACTTCTTATCACAGTAGCAGCTGACATGTCCGGGCATGGTACCGCAAAAGGGAATCTTGAATATTCATCAATGACTGTCAATATGTATTTATTCCTTGTAATAGACGGAATTGGTCCTTTAAAATCGATGTTTAGTCTTTCGAACGGTGCCATAGCACGGATCAGATTAGACGGTGGTTTCTGATAGAAACGAGGTTTGATATCGGCGCAAACCGAACATGAGGCTATTGTTCTCTTTACATCCTCCAGTGAATATGGTAGGTTCTTGCATTTTACTAGATGAAACATTCTGATTATACCCGGGTGTCCAATTTCGCAATGTAGTTGGTGAAGTTTCTCGACATCCTTCATCGACAGTGAACAAGAGATTCTTGAAAATGCATCTGCTGCAACGTTTTCACGACCTGGTCGATAAACGATGTCATAGGAATATGGTGCAAGCTCCAATCTCCATCTCAGCATTTTATTATTTTTGATTTTCCCATTGTGGTTTTGATTAAATATGTAAGATACTGATCTTTGATCCGTAATGAGTTTAAAATGACGACCGATAAGGAAATGTCTCCACTTTCGTAGAGCTTCTATAATAGCATAAGCTTCCTTCTCAATAGGGGGGAAATTCCGTTCAGTCCTATTTAGAGTTTTTGAGAAAAAAGCAACTGGTCTTCCTGATTGAGAAAGCGTCGCAGCTATAGCTTGTTCTGAGGCGTCCGTTTCGACAGTAAATGGTAGATCTTCGTCCACGGCAAAAATACTGGAATTGGCGATTTCCTTGTTAATGGTGTTAAAATCATTGAGAGCTTGAGGGCTCATTGGGAACTTAGTGGTATTAATCAGTGATTTAACTTTCTCTGAAAAATTTGGTATCCATTTAGCATAGTAGGAAAACATCCCAAGAGCACGTTTCAGGCTAGGTGTGTCTGCGGGGACCGGAAAATCCAAAAGTGTTCTTAAACGTTCAGGATCTGGGCGCATGGACATATTTTCTACGACGTACCCAAGGACTGGTATTTTCTGAAGTGAGAATTTACTCTTGTGTTTATTCAGAGTTAGGTTATATTTTTTTGTAACCTCCAAAAATCGATTAAGATTTCGATCATGTTCTTCTTTATTTTTCCCGCATACTGTTACATCATCGAGATATGCGAAGGTATCCTTTAGGTTTTCAGTTTCAATTATTTGATCGATGGTTCTTTGGAAGCAGGCGACACCATTAGTTACACCGAAAGGTATACGCGTGAATTGATAGAGCCTACCATTTGCTTCGAACGCTGTGAACGACTTATCCTGTTGGCTTATTGGTACCTGGTGATGAGCACTTTTTAGATCTATTGCACTAAATATTTTGTTGTTATGTAGTAATTAGTTATCGTTAGATAATTAATTTATAATTTTTAAATTATTTTATTAGAAGATAAAAGATTCGACCACGGCCGGGAATCGAACCCAGGTCCTCTGCATCTACGTCGCAGCTCTCTTAACACTGTTAACTCTCTTTTACTCACGGTTAGCTCAGTGGTAAGAGCGCTGCGACGTAGATGCAGAGGACCTGGGTTCGATTCCCGGCCGTGGTCGAATCTTTTATCTTCTAATAAAATAATTTAAAAACTAAATATTTTGTATTGAGCTAATTTAGCGACAAAAGTTTCAATATTTGGTAACGGATAGGCATCAAGAAATGTATATTTATTTATGGTTTGAGAATAATCTATGACTAACCTTCTCTTTCCTTCTTTATTTACTACAACAACTTGTGCCCTCCACGGTGAATTACTCGGCTCGATAATTCCTTCGGAGAGTAGCCTTGACACTTCTTCTTTGATATACATTGTATCTTGAGAGGAGTAGCGACGAGATCTAACAGCTATGGGCTTACAATTGGGGTGCAAATTATTAAAAAGTGAAGGAGGGGTTACTTTCGCGCTTAGGAGACTGCATACACTAAGGGGAGGTCTTTTCCCCCCAAAATTCAGTTCCACTTTGTCATGCTGATTCATTATGTCGTGGCCAATAATTACATCAGCACACAATTCTGGTAGTATAATTAATTTTACGTTTGGATAGTCATGTCCTTCTAAATTTAAGTTGACGTAACAGTGTCCTATCGTAGAAGATATGTGGTCAGTAGATGCCAATATTATTTGACTTCGTGTAGGAAAGCAGTGAATATTGTTTGCTTGAACTGTCTTGTGAGATATAAAACTATCAGAGCTACCTGTATCAAGTAGTGCGTCTGCAGTTACACCATTGATAGAAATTTGGTCGGTAGCTTTGGATAAGCATTTGGGAGAGGCGGCTAATAATGAAGCAATAGTTGATACGGAGTTCGAACTCTTCCGGTTAGGATTTCTGATTGATCTGCACATCTTAATAAAATGCCCTTTTTTTCCACATTTGTTACGATGTTAGGTGATGAGCACTTTTTAGATCTATTGCACTAAATATTTTGTATTGAGCTAATTTAGCGACAAAAGTTTCAATATTTGGTAACGGATAGGCATCAAGAAATGTATATTTATTTGACAAAAATTAACCGTCCTGCGTTCATCAGTTAATTTAGGATGGAATAATTCTTTAGGCCAGAACGTCTCTCACTAGACCCAAATGAGCCTCAGGCAACACGTCAATGGGTGCATTAGAAGACTACATTTGAAAACTTCACGGAAGAAATTGACGCCACAGACGAAGATAAGTTAAAACGTATTGCTAATTTTGTATCTTATAAAATTTATGAAATAATCGTGGATTGCTCTACGTATCAAGATGCTATTAACACTCTTGAAAATTATTACAAAAAAACAACCAATGAAATTTACGCTCGACATCAATTGGCTTCAAGGAAACAAGAATCCGGAGAGAGTGTTGATCAGTATCTGCGTAGGCTTAAAGAACTCAGCAAGGGGTGCATTTTTAAAGCTGTAACAGCTGAACGGAATAGAGACGATTACATAAGAGACTCGTTTATTCGGGGTCTTCTTTCTCCCAAGATTAGACAACGTCTATTAGAAAATTTATCCTTAACGTTAGACGAAGCCTATAACCAGGCATCAACTCTGGAAGCAGCTGAAAACCAGGCGAACTCGTATATGACTTCGTACAACTCACTAAATTCCCTTTCTAATCAAACTCATTTAATAACCAATAATAGAGTATCTTCACCTGGTTACATCCGAGAGGAGATTTTTCAAAATAACCCTGAATCTCAATTAGCTTCACTCAAAAGCTCGCCTGACAAATGTGGATTCTGTGGGTATTCACCTAAACACCCTCGCAACAAATGTGCTGCACGTGAAGCTGTTTGTAACAAATGTGGAAAAAAAGGGCATTTTTTTAAGATGTGCAGATCAATCAGAAATCCTAACCGGAAGAGTTCGAACTCCGTATCAACTATTGCTTCATTATTAGCCGCCTCTCCCAAATGCTTATCCAAAGCTACCGACCAAATTTCAATCAATGGTGTAACTGCTGACGCACTACTTGATACAGGTAGCTCTGATAGTTTTATATCTCACAAGACAGTTCAAGCAAACAATATTCACTGCTTTCCTACACGAAGTCAAATAGTATTGGCATCTACTGACCACATATCTTCTACGATAGGACACTGTTACGTCAACTTAAATTTAGAAGGACATGACTATCCAAACGTAAAATTAATTATACTACCAGAATTGTGTGCTGATGTAGTTATTGGCCACGACATAATGAATCAGCATGACAAAGTGGAACTGAATTTTGGGGGGAAAAGACCTCCCCTTAGTGTATGCAGTCTCCTAAGCGCGAAAGTAACCCCTCCTTCACTTTTTAATAATTTGCACCCCAATTGTAAGCCCATAGCTGTTAGATCTCGTCGCTACTCCTCTCAAGATACAATGTATATCAAAGAAGAAGTGTCAAGGCTACTCTCCGAAGGAATTATCGAGCCGAGTAATTCACCGTGGAGGGCACAAGTTGTTGTAGTAAATAAAGAAGGAAAGAGAAGGTTAGTCATAGATTATTCTCAAACCATAAATAAATATACATTTCTTGATGCCTATCCGTTACCAAATATTGAAACTTTTGTCGCTAAATTAGCTCAATACAAAATATTTAGTGCAATAGATCTAAAAAGTGCTCATCACCAGGTACCAATAAGCCAACAGGATAAGTCGTTCACAGCGTTCGAAGCAAATGGTAGGCTCTATCAATTCACGCGTATACCTTTCGGTGTAACTAATGGTGTCGCCTGCTTCCAAAGAACCATCGATCAAATAATTGAAACTGAAAACCTAAAGGATACCTTCGCATATCTCGATGATGTAACAGTATGCGGGAAAAATAAAGAAGAACATGATCGAAATCTTAATCGATTTTTGGAGGTTACAAAAAAATATAACCTAACTCTGAATAAACACAAGAGTAAATTCTCACTTCAGAAAATACCAGTCCTTGGGTACGTCGTAGAAAATATGTCCATGCGCCCAGATCCTGAACGTTTAAGAACACTTTTGGATTTTCCGGTCCCCGCAGACACACCTAGCCTGAAACGTGCTCTTGGGATGTTTTCCTACTATGCTAAATGGATACCAAATTTTTCAGAGAAAGTTAAATCACTGATTAATACCACTAAGTTCCCAATGAGCCCTCAAGCTCTCAATGATTTTAACACCATTAACAAGGAAATCGCCAATTCCAGTATTTTTGCCGTGGACGAAGATCTACCATTTACTGTCGAAACGGACGCCTCAGAACAAGCTATAGCTGCGACGCTTTCTCAATCAGGAAGACCAGTTGCTTTTTTCTCAAAAACTCTAAATAGGACTGAACGGAATTTCCCCCCTATTGAGAAGGAAGCTTATGCTATTATAGAAGCTCTACGAAAGTGGAGACATTTCCTTATCGGTCGTCATTTTAAACTCATTACGGATCAAAGATCAGTATCTTACATATTTAATCAAAACCACAATGGGAAAATCAAAAATAATAAAATGCTGAGATGGAGATTGGAGCTTGCACCATATTCCTATGACATCGTTTATCGACCAGGTCGTGAAAACGTTGCAGCAGATGCATTTTCAAGAATCTCTTGTTCACTGTCGATGAAGGATGTCGAGAAACTTCACCAACTACATTGCGAAATTGGACACCCGGGTATAATCAGAATGTTTCATCTAGTAAAATGCAAGAACCTACCATATTCACTGGAGGATGTAAAGAGAACAATAGCCTCATGTTCGGTTTGCGCCGATATCAAACCTCGTTTCTATCAGAAACCACCGTCTAATCTGATCCGTGCTATGGCACCGTTCGAAAGACTAAACATCGATTTTAAAGGACCAATTCCGTCTATTACAAGGAATAAATACATATTGACAGTCATTGATGAATATTCAAGATTCCCTTTTGCGGTACCATGCCCGGACATGTCAGCTGCTACTGTGATAAGAAGTCTTACCCTTATATTCTCAATTTTTGGCATGCCAGCATTCATACACTCGGACCAAGGAACGAGCTTCATGTCAGCTGAACTACAACACTATTTAGTTTCTCAAGGGATCGCTACAAGTCGCTCATCACTGTATAACCTACGAGGCAATTCAACGGTATTATTTGGAAGACAATATCTCTTATTTTGAAATCTAAAAATCTTAAAACAGAACAATGGGAAAGCGTAATACCAGAAGCTCTCCATTCAATCCGTTCCCTTTTATGTACTCCTACAAACGTGACTCCGCATGAAAGGATGTTTAAACATCCTAGGCGGTCTTTCTATGGAATTTCGAAACCAGGTTGGCTTATGAACCCGGGCCCTGTTTATGTTAGAAAACAAAATAGGGTTAGCAAATATGAGCCATTGGTAGAAGAGGCTCATTTAATTGAAGCGAAATCTGACTATGCCAGAATCGTCTAACCAGATGGCAAAGAAGCTCTAGTATCTACCCGCCATATCGCAGCTCCTCCTGAATCTGTTCTGAAACAACATACTGAAACGATGAAGGAGAGCGTTGACCAATTGAATTCGAGAGCGCTAGATGAACAGGTTAATGTAATCAGAGAGTCTGAGAGAGAAAAAGAAGTAAAATCAAAGAACACTCCAGTCCATGAACCGGCTACTGATTCAGAAGTTGTTCAAGAACTTGAACTAGAGAGTGAACAGAAACCCGAACCAACTAACGCCCCAGCAACAAGAGGATCACCGACTAGTCCTACTCCCAGGCGATCATATAGAAACAGAAAAATTCCTTCTTATCTTTCGGACTATGTACTAAAATAAAAGATTGGGTGAATGTTATGTAAATAACATATGATAATTATTCAACAATTATCATAATATTGTTTGTAAAAATACTAATTCAATTTTTGTCAAATAAAGCCTTTCTATACAAGGTATATTTTCCACAACACATAGGTTTCGAAGTCGGTTTAATTTTTTTTTATAGAATGCTTTTTATTAATTTTAACTTTAAGTTTATATTAAGTTTTAGGTTTAAGTTTAAGTTTTAGCAGCAGTAGCAGGGAATGTTTGGAAATCCCTTTAGCTCTCCTGATTTAGTCAAGAGTTGAACTTTTCTCATCTTCATATTTGAAAAATACATTTTGGGTCTTAAGGCAAATAAATTCTGTGATTATTTGTCCGTTACGTTCTTCTTTAAAGGGTCCAAGTTAATTCTTTTTTGTCTCGGAGTAGCATCCGTTGTCTTTAGGATAATTCGGAATGTCGAAATAATTAAGCATACTTTTCAAGTCTTTACAAAAATCATTTCAATCATTCATCATTCAGTTTTTATGTGATATATTATAGAATCTGTATCTGTGTATAATAGTTCTAAATTGTTGTCGTATTTTTTAAGCATTAGGTTATTGTGAAAATCGTAAATAAATGGTTCTGAAATATCTTAAATAGACATACCGACATTAATTGGTTTATTAAAAAATAATTTGGTTTTGCCCATATGCACGGAAACTAAATTTTCATTTATTATCGTGGAGTCTAAAAAAATTGGGTTTACCTACAAGTTTTCTTAATTTAAGTCACTGATATGAAAGTGACTAATTGAATGTTTATTCGATTTCTGATATTGTCCATAGTTTCCATTTCCAAAGGATTTTTTACTTCCCTTTGTAGATTCGTGTTAAAGGAAATGTACTTTTCCAACCACTTTGATTGTTGCAATCGTAACACCCTATAAATCTTTTCCATTTGAATTCCGTTTTCTAACGCTTGTTTTTAGGCGAGATAATGGACTACATATCTTTTTCTATCCACTAAATGAGGAATTAGCTTCTTATGTGCTGAACGGTTAGTAGGGGGAATAATAACTTCCGGAAGAAAAGGTAAATCACGATATGAATCGTGGTAATTTTTAGAATAAGTAAGTTCCACCTCAAGATGTAACCTACGTCATCAGTCTCTAATAAAAAAAATTGTAAACTTTAACATGATATCCCAAGCCATACCAGGTGTGGTGAAAAAAATGTGCAGGATCTATCAAATAATTACTTAGAGTTATGTCTCTGAAGGCTTGAAAGATACTAGTTTCATGATAAAATGGGATCCGACGTCTCTCCACCTGTAGATATAAACTTGGTTGAAACGTAAAAAGGAATTATCATCTTCCTCTATTATGGGAAAATCAGTTTTAAGAATTAAACCGTATGACATAAGATCGTGTTTTTGATATGCTACAGTTCAGGAAACGAGGGGTGAAGGTCTATTTCCCGAAATCGGTGTTAGTATGGTTTCAAAATCACCGTAAATGACAAACTTTACTCTCGATCCTCGTTCCAGATGTTTGAATTTGAAGTACGGTTCATCCGCAGGTAGCACGATTCGAGCTGGACTGTTGAGGTCGCAGTGTAACGTGCGATTTTTTAACTGCATTTCCGCATCACCTTTTTGTCAAATTTTGTAAGACATCATTTACAAATTATAATTTTTTTTTAATGATTATTTATCCGTTTACAAATGAGTCGAGACAATGATTTTATATAAACATGATGGTTACCATGATTTTTTTTGTCATCACCTTCTATAATTAATAAATCTCTATGGTCGGGTAATATTTGTTAAGCAAAGTTTAATGGATAGACATCTGTATAATTTTCATCCAAAGAGTACACATTGTTTGAAATGTTATTAATTTTTCAAACCATTTAATGTCTTTCAAATTAACTGGAGAATTTAAACATGAAAAATCGTATTTTAAAATCAAGCTCTGATGATTCGACACTCTGCGGATTTTTTTGCGACAAATTTAGCTAATGTTGCATAAATAAAACACTTATTGTCATTATTTCTGACATTTATACAACATTTTTTGATGTTAACCAAGTATGGTACTATAGTACAAGAGCCAGATGCAAAAAATCTCACCCATAGAACATACACCTACAAATTTCAGCATACAGTTAAACACAACAGAGTTAAGTGCGAAACCGACGGTCTGGCAGCAATAAAATTCTTACTAATGCCTTAAAAATTAATTATTCAAATTAGTTTTTTCACTGAAAATTCACCTATAAAACATATGGCTGGAATATAACATATTGCATTATATAGTAAAATAAAACATTTCAGTTATGTTTTAGATGGCCAACAGTTCATCTGCCTGACAGACCACAAGCCTCTAGATTACGCATTCACACAAACCCGAGAAAAAGCGACACCAAAACAGGCGAGACAGCTTTCGTCTCACAGTTTACCACTGATATCCGCCACGTTGAAGGTCCCTACTCTACAAAATAGAGGTTGTACGATAACCAGTACCAACGCCATCGACCTTCAAAAAAGTACGCTCTGACACAGAACTCCAGCACTTACTAGCTTCGGCCCATTATTTGAGTTAAATGTTTACGTGATTTTACAATGTTATATTGATGATGTAGTAATAATATATATTAATAATTAAACAATAACTAAAGAGGCACTAGCATAACAATAGGGACCTATTATCTTTAGCTTTATTGGTTAAATACAATAATTATAATAGTCATAATACGCTTAAGAATATCCTTCCTTCTCCAATATCTAATTTTGAACAAGGTAATCATGCATAGAAAGAGTCTTAGAGGAAACAGGCTTAGATGGTTGGACGACGTGGACGACAATCTGAGGCGGATAGGAGTGAGAGTATGGCGGAGGAAGTCTGAGGATAGGCAGGAATGGCTCTTAACTCTAAGGCCCAACTATGGCTGTAGCACCATTCAAGAAGAAGAAGAAGAAGAAGAAGAAGAAGATTAAAAACAATATAAAATGAACTTCACTAATTGTTGTGGCCGACACACTATAAATGATTTCTAAAATTATTTTAAATTGTTTCTAAATTAATGAAAATTGTATTTCCTAGTTATATTAAATTTTAATATTAAGAATAGTAATATTAGGTCTGTAAGTGATGCGAAGTCAGATTCGGAAGCGCTACGAAGACTTCGGGAGACTTCGGGCCGCTTCTGGAGCCCTCGGCTCTTCTCGTTAACCACATTTAAAAAAAAAAAAAGAGGTATTACATTACAAATTACACACACGCGGTGTGCACATTGTCTGAGAGGATTGATTGCAGCAACTGCGCTAATGAGGCCTAAAGGCGTCTCCTGCTCATAAAGACAAGTGTACTAAGGCCCAGCAGCACTGGATGGAGTTTTGCACCATTCATTGACAACGTTGTCGCAAGGTAACAACCTTATTACTCTTACTGTTCAAGTGAACAATTTTTCAAGTTCATTAACTAGCACGGTGAACTGTGTTTGAGTCTGAGTGAGGTGTTTTGTTGTTAGCTACCATAGCTAACTAATATTGAAAGACTTTAACTAGTAAGGTTTAATTAGTAACGAATATTAAAAGACTTTTGGAAATTCAGATTTCATGACTATGAGCATTTTTTTATGTAAATTTTCTGTCATTGTTAAATTAAATTTAAATGTCTTTTCTTTAATTAATCAATATTAATTTTAGGCTAGTGTAAATTAGCATAAATTTAATTTAGTTCTTATATTTTGTTCAACCTTTTGTTTATTTATGTAAGGTTAAGAGTTTATGTTGCGTTTTATGTTTTCATTAAATTTTCTTTTGTGTATCAAGGTTCAAAGAATATATTACTATTTGCTATTCGGCATTATTTTTTTAAATTTATTCATTCTTATTTTTTTTTTAACTTTTGTTTTAGCTTTTCAATTTACACCAGCCTATGGTGAGGTGGTTGGGCTAGGAAACGCTCACCCTGAACTTCTACCCGCCGTCACATGTTGGTCCTCCGTGATCGGATGCATTTTTTGAACCTTCTAATATATTTTGTGTATATTTTGTACTGTATGTTGGTTTACAGCATTCCGTCACATTATTTCCTTCATTAAAGATATTTTTTCTTTCTTATGCTCATTTTCGTGCAGTGGTTGTTGTCCATTCTTTGTATTTTGAGTTCTCTCCCTTTATCTGTTTTTTTTTTTCACCATTGTTTTCAAGATGGTTGACTTAAACCCTGAGGTGAAGATGAAATTCGATATTCTCAAAGAGAAATTGTTCAACACAGGTAGAAGGATTAAGGCTATTGAGCAGGGCAGAGGAATCGCAACTAGCCCTTCTCAGTTATTTCTATTTAAAGGCATGTTTAATGAATTAAAACCTTACTTTGACACCTATAATGACAACATAATACATAATAAGGGACAACATCGTCCAATTAGTAGCTGATAAAGGTAGAACCACTATATTTCCTGACAAATCGGATAGGAATAATCAGGCAGCCATAGAGAGGTATTATTATGAGGCTTGTGCTATTTATGAGGACAAAATGAATCCAACGCCTATAGTTCAATCATCTGTTTCGCAGGCATCAGGCTCAGCCGGCGAACCTACAGGGCTCAATGACAGCCGCACAGTGCGGGCTCGTCTACCTCAGATCAATCTACCCAAGTTTTCAGGAAATCCTGCAGAATGGCCGCTCTTCCGGGACACATATATCTCCTTGATCCATCAAGAAACCAGCCTTTCAGATATGGAGAAGTTTTTGTTCCTCGTTTCATCCCTCAGCAGACCCCCTCGTTCCTTGATTGGTAATGTAGCGCTTAATGAACAAAATTATGGCCAGGCGTGGAAACTGCTCCTTGAGCATTACAATAATAAAAGAAAACTGGCTAACACCTATTTAAAACAAATACTTGACTTCAAGCCTCTTATAGGCAAACCATCTCCCGCCTCATTAAAATCAATCATTACCTCATTGGTGGAATACATTGATTCATTCTCCAATCTTGGGATCTCAAACCAAGGGGACTTCTTCAAGTCATACCTGGTCTTGAGGTGCTTGAATCCTATCACAAGGGGACATTTCGAGAAGAGGTTTGTGGATTCTGAATTCCCATCTTATGCTGATTTAGTAAACTTCATAAAAACTGAATGGAAAGCCATGGATCTTTATTTCACAGAAGCAGAACCGTCTACATCTTCAGATCCTCGACCTCCGCCCAAACCATTTTCCAAAGGTTCTCATCGAAATACATTTTTCCATAGTAAACAGTGGCCTGATCAAAAACAATCTCAGAAGAAATCTCGGTATTACTTCGGATGAGGCGCTCCAAGATGGCCGCCGCCGTCAGTAAACAACAAGGTAGTCCAATCACGCCCTACACGATTTCCTCGGTTCACTTCGGCTTTGCCGAATCTTCCCGAGATCCGATGTCGGCTTTATCCACATTTTTGGAGGGTTATTCATTCGTATCTTACTTGATTAGGTTAGGTATGATTCAGTCACCACCATCTGTACCTATATCCAGATGGCATATTTATATAACGACTTTCCAAAAGCTCGTCGAAACTGGGAACTATTGATCGAAAAAATATTTACTTATACATATAACTTTTGATTTGGTTAGGGTACAATAACATTAAAAAATATAAACCGTTAATTAAAAAATCTGGTGCGTGCGCGCAACACACAACTTTCACTTACCAACTTACTTAGATTAGAAATTGACGTATTTTGCTAAATATCATTTCCCAAAGTCACACATTTTTCTACATTCATATCTTATTTTTGTTAATCGTTAAAGCCGTTTTTGAGAAAATAAAAAAACCCCGTGAAAATGATACAAAATTTATTAAGTAAAGTCCGCCCTCCCGTAGATCAATTTTGATGAAATTTTTACAGTCATATCTCGGGCATATAAATACATCAAATACCAAGTTTGATCAAAATCGTTAAAACCGTTTTTGAATAAATAAAAAAAACACGAGAAAATGATACAAAATTTATTAAGTAAAGTCCCCCCTCCCGTAGATCAATTGTGATGAAATTTTTACAGTCATATCTCGGACATATAAATACAGCAAATACCAAGTTTGATCAAAATCGTTAAAACCGTTTTTGAGTAAATAAAAAAAACACGTGAAAATGATACAACATTTATTAAGTAAAGTCCCCCCTCCGGTTGATCAATTGTGATGAAATGTTGGCTATCACATATTTGGCATATACATACATCAAATACCCAGTTTGGTCAGAATCGTGAAAGCAGATTTAGAGTAAATAAAAAAAACACGTGAAAATGTTACAAAATTTATTAAGTAAAGTCCCCCCTCCGGTTAATCAATTTTGATGAAATTTTTACAGTCATATCTCGGGCATATAAATAGATGAAATACTCAGTTTAATCAAAATCGTTAGAGCCGTTTTTTAGAAAATCGAAAACAACTAAAAAGTTATAAAATAAAGTACCCCCTCCCTTTGAGCAAATTTGATGAAATTTTCGCTGTCACATCGCGGGCTTATACATACTCTAAATACCCAATTTCAGGTTTGCACGGTTTATAGTTTTTGAGCTAGTCTGTTCACACACACACACACAGACACACAGACAGACACACACACACACACACAGACCATTTCGCGGGACTTGGTTATTTTGACTCAGGGGATCCCAAAACGTGTATTTCCGTTGAAAACCGGAAGTCGAAAATTTTCACGATCGCAATACTTCCACTTACTATATATTTCATATATAGGTAAGTGAAAGTAATTAACCCTTTCTTCAATCTAATAAATCATGTACAATTTGTTCTTTTTCCTATGGAGTCATATAATTTAAAATCATGATCAATCATTTTAAAAAAATATCCTTTTTGGTTATTTAAATAAATTTTCTTGAAAAAACCAAAAAATGATAACCTGGTGGTTAGGAATATTTGGATTCTTATGCTACTAATTTATTTGTACCTTTTGCATTTAATGTGACTTTAACTTCAACCCATTTAAACAGGACAATAACACATCTTTAAAAAACAAACAAATAAATTTACAAAACAGAGGATTAAATTTATTTTTTAAATATTGCTAAAGAGTCTATCAAATTTAAAATTTTAAGGAACCATCACAAGAAATTTTCATATATTGAAATAGTAGTTCTACTAATATCTATTGTACTACTTTAATTATACTACAGAAACATTTCTACATTATGATGGTTTTTGCCATGTGCATGATTATGCACATAGTATTTATAATTATCAACTTTTATTTTTATAATATCTATTTGCTTTGTATCAGAGTAACACTTGCTCCAAAAGTTTTTTCTAATTTGGATATCTTATATTCTGACATACCTCTTTTTTTCACTTTCCTACGTTAATTTGTGAATCTAAAATTTTGGAATACCTCTCCAGTCTAATGGTAATTGTCCATGGCATTTTTAACTCCTTTGACTTTTCTGATTTATCTTTCTGCATAAAAATGATCTAGAACATTTCAAACCAAAAAGTACCCAAATTGGTCCAGTACTTCTCACAAGATGCACTTCACTAAGCAAAAAAATTTAATTTTTATTAAATGAATAATGCATTATGCATCATAACATAATGTAATATATAGCATAAGGCATCAAACTTATTGTTCCTTCCACTAGCAATATTTGTTTTTCTTTTCTTACTTCCACAGACGATATTTCCTTCACACACATCCAATAGGAACCCTCAGTCTCTCCGCAAGGGCAGGTCAAAAAGTTCTCGGCCAGACAGGAAGAAGGGAATTAATATAAAGGATTAATCCCTAATCATGTTTACCTACTCAATAGTTATATGTACTCAAACTTTTATAATCCTTTTGTGTCTTTTCTATTATTTATAATACTTTTAGTTTTACCAGTTTGCTCTTGCCAATAAAATGAGTAACATTGAATACAGAGCTGTGAAGAAATTTTTAGTTAAAGAGGGCATAAAACCTTTAGGTTTTTGAATGTTTAAAAAATGTGTATGGGGACTTGTCCCCTTGCTATAGCATTGTGAAAAGCCACCTGTTGAGTTTAAAGTCACACCTTCAGTCTGAAAAATCATGCCCAGAATTTTTTGGGATTCAGAAGGAATCCTGATGACTGATTACAAAGACAAAGGCATAACAATCACAGGAGAATACTATTGTAATGTTTTGACCCACTTAAGATAACAATCAAGGAGAAGAAGAGGGCAAAGCTGAGCCGAGGAGTAATGCTGCTTCATGACAATGCCTTTAACGATATCCTCTTGTCAAGAGGATATCGTTACAATGATACTACTACTGCTGTTACAGTGATTTCCATGATAAGCCTTAGGGGGTGCCTCAATGATCTCTTTTGGGCCTGATTCTATTTTTATTTTATGTAAATGACCTTTGTTCGACACCTTTGAATAGTAACCTTACAGCATTTGGTGATGACTTGGCGTTCTCTTACTCTAATAAAAGCTGGGATACTTTTCAGTTTCATAAACAGCATGATTTGGTTTTCATAAGTCACTGGTTCGATAAATATTGAGCCATGAAACTGATTTGTTTTTTTTTTTATATTAGATTACTTTTAGAATAGGATTCAAATTAACATTTCATAAAAAGGTTTATTTAGACATAGTAAACAACTATAATAGTAAATAAATATATAAACAAATAATTACCGTTTAATTTTATAATTAAAAAAATAATTAAACAAATATTTCAGTTTAAATATTTAAGTATAATAATATAATTGATATTGGGCTATAATAATAAATATAAAATAATAATATAAAAGGCTATTTTGGAGATCATATATTTGATATATAACAACCGAATTAAAGATACGGCTAACAGAAATTTACTTTATACCGAATAAAAGTATTATTTCTTTTTTGTTAAAATTTATTATGCACCTTGTCCTTCTGTTTTTAGTATCGAATTCTCTGTTGAGGTACTACCTATGTCAGTGTAATTAAACTTTTAATAACTATGCAAAAAAATAATTATAACTATATTGAAGAAGAGAACTAGAGAACCTTCTTGCCCGCTTTTTTAACTTTTAAAAATATTACCAGTTAATTACTTATTTTTGTATAAAAGATTAAGTATCTTTGTCATTAGAAACACTGGCACTGAAGCCTACCGTAGATGACACAATGAACCTTTATGCTCACTAAAATCACATACTGAATTAACTCTAAATTTTAAGCAGCACTTCTTTATTCACTTCATGGTCAAAGAAGTAATATTACATTTTTTAATTGATTGATATAGTGGTATATTTTTTTTTTCTAAAATTCAATAAATAGATTTAAGACCTCCCCCCCCCCCCAAGGTAGTGATCTTGGTTGAGCCACTATATAAATTATATTTCAGTGACTCGTAGAACTAGTCACTGTACGGGTCTAGCCACACATGTCCGCACCGAATCCGCACCGCAGCCTAAAGGTCAGGCCACAGGCCACTTTAGGCATAACTAAAGGTAATATGCAAGTTAAATTAAAAATATCCTGAACATAACCTATATTAGTGCTGCGGTGCGGATCCGGTGTGGACATGTGTGGCCAGACCCTAATTTGTTTAATTTACCCAAACCAAATTAAATTTTTTTCAATTCTTCATTTTGCACCAAATAATTTTAAACGTCTTCCTGACAAATATAAGGATATTATCATTTAAAAAATCATTTTTTCTGCCGTAGTACGATATATTTTTTCATAAAAAATTTAGATTATTTTATTCTGCCAAAAAATTGTTTGTATGGCACTTCCTTTTTTAAAAAAAATTCTACAATTATATTCTTATGTTTAATTTAATATACACTTTAATCAACACAGACTATGAATATTTCTTTGTGATGTGAGGGTGACCCTAATAGAGGTAACAATTCCATGGTCCAAATGTTAGCCCAACTTAGATTATTTGGTAAACAAATAAAATTACTTATAAAAATTCTATATACATTATTAAACCTGAATTCAATTGCACTATCTGTAATCTCCAAGCAAAAGAAACCTTGTACTATATATATTTTTTTTGGCCTATATATTCTAATACTCAGAAAACACTATATTCCCCTAACCGAAAATATAAATATTTCATTGATAGTATGTAATAATTCATTGAATAGCTAAAGGAAAAAGACAAGATATCGTTAGTAAACATTTATTATTTGTCTCGCTTCTGAAGTCTTTTGTAATTAATGAATAATTTACTAACTATATAAATGTTTCCCTACAGACAATTTAACAAATATTAAGGCAAATTAATTTATTTTATGGGTATAGTGGCTGTTAACCGTATTTGAGCAATCACCAGGGGAATCTCATCTTTACCATTTATTGCTTATTTACAACGTTTCGGCTATGTCGCCATTTTCAAGTCTAAAAATTAGTTTAATCCATTAAACATTATTAAATAACAAAACTTCAAATATAATGAATAACAATATTAAAATTGTAAAAATCTTTTTCCTTAAAGAAGGAAGCACTATTCAATAATTTAACCATTTACTAGCAAAATTGCTCAAGAATGTATTTTCAATTAAAATCTTTTTTAAAATATATAATTCAAAAACTTAATTTAAAAAAAATTATTATAAGGTTCACATAATAAATAATTACATTAAAATACAATAAATTAAAAATTAAAATACCTCAATCTGAACAAAGATGTAATGCATCCAGCTTTAAACAATGCCTTCATCAACTCAACATAAAACTTCTTTTTTCATAAATTAAATATATATAAACCATCAACTGGTGTCGTCATTTAAAAAGTTGAAAGACTTAAATTGTGTTAATGTTGGCCACGCAAATCCCTTTTTAACCCTTATTTCTTAATACCTCCCTTATTTTAAATAAACTAGGAATATGTAACTATCAAATTTAATAAAGTTTCCTTACTGCTGTTTCTATTTTTCAAAATATTCTGACAGAATTATTGAAGAGAAAAAAAAAAGAAGAAAAAAAAACCTATAAAACTTGTTTTTTACATTTTTTGTTATATAATATTGTATTTTGTTTAATATTTCTGTATAACATTTTCCTAGATTTTTGGTATCTGTTTTAAAATTTACCGCTTTGTTAATATTTTGGGTAATATGTATCGCCTCCTTCAATTTTCTTTTTTGGTTATTACTTTCTTTATGCACAATAGAGACCTCGTCAAAATGAAATTTATGTTTAGTTGTAAAGCAGTGCTTGGCTGGGGCAGTTTTTTCACTATTATTTTGTAAATTATTAGTGTTGCTTATATGTTGTGAAATCCTGTCTTTTAAGTATTGACTAGTTTCCCCATAGTACGAACCTGGGCAATGCAGGCAATTGATCTTATTTATATACTACCCCAGTCATCAAATCTTTGGGTATTTTATCTTTCATGTTGTTGTGCATTTTTTTAATTTTATTTGATGAGTTTTTTATTATTATCCAATTTAAAGTTATCTATATCATAATTAATAAAGGATCTATTAATATTTTCTGACAGGCCTTTTATATAGGTGCATTTAAAAAATGTTTTGGGTGTCAATGTCTTAGGTGTTATTGATTGTTTTATCAATCAATGAAATTCCATTATTTTCTTTTATTTTTATATTTATTTTCCAGTATTTTTTTATTAAGTTCCTAGGGTTGACTACATTAAGTCTTACTTTGTCTGTTATTTTTATTGCTGTGTATATAAAATTATTGAGAACATTGAAGGGGGTGATTTGATAAATAATTCAAAATTATATCTTTGCTGGTGATTTTTTTGGCCCATTCTGTAATTATTTTGCATCCGTTCCTAATTATATTCATGTCTAGAAATCTAATGTTTCCATTCTCTTCCTCTTCTTTTGTTAACTGAATTCTATCATTATATTTATTTAATTCTTCAAACAATGGCTTTATTTGTTTTTCATTTATTACACATAATATATTGTCCACATATTTTATAATTAACTTTGGTTTAACGATTTCTTTATTATTATTAATTACTTCATCTAATAGCATATTCATAACTATACCAGACAATGAAACTGACAGAACCCCACCCATAGCTAAACCTGCTAACTGCCTGTATATTTTGCCATTGAATTTGAAAAAAACATTTTCACAACAAAGCTTAATTCCTTCCAAAAATACACTTTTGTTTTTTATATCAGTATATGGTTCTATTTCATGCCATTTTTCATTTATACATTTAATAATGAATTTGATTGGTACTGAAGTTAAAAGTGCAGTGACATTAAAACTTATTAACTTGTCTCCTTCTTCTAAGATGATGTTATTTAATAACTCTTTTGCTTGAACTGAATTTTTTATATCATAGCAGTTGTTGTTATTTAAGTGATCTAATGCATGTTTTATAAATTTAGAAAGTTTATATGCAGGGCTATTGATGGCGTTTACTATTGGTCTGAATGGTTTGTCAGGTTTGTGAAGTTTTATTAAGCCAAACATTCGGGGGTGAATTGGATGCTTCTCTAATATTCTTTTATAAATATCAGTATTTATATATTTATTATTTAGTAATTTTTCTATGTATTTCGTAACATTATTTTTATTTTCATTCAATGGATCTATTCTAATTTCCCTGTAAGTATTATTATCATTAAGTAGGTGATACATTTTATCTAGGTAAAGATCTTTATGCATTACTGCCACTTGTTTGGTTTTGTCGGATTTAACTACTATTATATTAGGGTTTCTTCTTTTAAATTTAATAGTTAATTCTATGTCTTTTTCCCAGGCTCTTATCAATGAATTAACTTTACTTTTCCTTGCTTTATTTTTATCCAAAAAATGAATTAAAAATTGTTAACATTTTCCCCTAAACTCAAAATATTAATCATCCCACTGGGAACCTCGATTTCGCATAAATTTTCTACTAAATTTTTCTTATATAGATTATTATATCGGTCTAACATTTCTTTGTCATTATTATTATTATTATATAATCTTAGTTTAGAATTTATGTTATTAGCATATATATATATGCAATATATGTGGAGGGACTATGTTATCATTTTTGCATCTCTTTAATTAAAATATCTTACCTTTTGCTTTTACAACTTTGATACTATGATAAAATTCAAAAAAGTTGTAAAAGCAAAAGGTAAGATATTTTATTTAAAGAGGTGCAAAAATGATAACATAGTCCCTCCACATATATTGCATATGATAGTCCCTCCACATATATTGCATTCTGCAATAGGCTTGGAAAAATGCTTTAATAATAATATTTTAACTAATCAAAAGAAAACTAACCATTTTAACAATTCAATTAACGAAATCCTAAGTATGGATACCAAACAAGGTTATTGGCTTCTTAATAATGCACAAAAAGAACTGGAGAAGATCAAATTGGAAATTGTTCAAAAATATGCGAGCAAGAATGAGAAATTTGTTAACTTATGTGATAAACATATGAATATAATAATACACTGGCAAACAGTAAAATTAAAATCAAAATTAAATAAGATAATAGACCTTTCTATTACCAAGCCATATGCAATTAAAGGGGATAGCATTCAAAATAACCAAACATCTGTATATGCTAATAATATAAATTCTAAACTAAGATTATATAATAATAATAATAATAATAATGACAAAGAAATGTTAGACCGATATAATAATCTATATAAGAAAAATTTAGTGGAAAATTTATGCGAAATCGAGGTTCCCTGAGGGATGATTAATATTTTGAGTTTAGGGGAAAATGTTAACAATTTTTAATTCATTTTTTGGATAAAAATAAAGCAAGGAAAAGTAAAGTTAATTCATTGATAAGAGCCTGGGAAAAAGACATAGAATAAACTATTAAATTTAAAAGAAGAAACCCTAATATAATAGTAGTTAAATCCGAAAAAACCAAACAAGTGGCAGTAATGCATAAAGATCTTTACCTAGATAAAATGTATCACCTACTTAATGATAATAATACTTACAGGGAAATTAGAATAGAACCATTGAATGATAGATAATTGTATTCTCTTTTCAATGATACAGTGGCTCACAGTCCAAATGATGCAAACAAATATTTTTATTTCAAATGCTAATTACTTCTTCTTTGTTAAAATTTAAAAACCAATGCATATGAGGACATAATGATACACTGTCGTACATTAAATTTATATAATCAAATCAACTCAACGGCAAGTATAGAAGTAGGAAAAAAATTCTTCATTAAAACTTGTAGGGATTGAAGGTCACAGTGAAAAAGATGCAATGTTTATTTCCGTTTAGAAAAAAATGAAAGTAACAAGTAGCCTTCAATTATCGGGTAAATCAGTTATTAACCTTTTCATTCTTTCAATGAAAACAAAAATAAACAATACGAAAAGAATTAATCAGTCTAGTTAGAGTTTTTGCTTAAAATGGGTGAGCATAAAACTATTCGTGAAGAGAAATAGTGATTAACAATTTTAAAATGGACAAAACACAATGAAAAATCACCTCTATTAACAATTGGAGTTATGTCTTCGTTCAACATATTATTGAAAGTTTTAAAAAGGAAAATATAATAATAAGGAAAGCTAGGGAGAGTGCAAACAGTTTTTTGCTGGTAACGATGAGCGTTGGATTCAGCGTCAAATAACAAATAATCCAAAATTAAGTGTTCCAAAGTCGGCTATATTAGTTAAAAAACATTTCAATAAAATCGTTTCAGCTGAAACCATTCGAATGGTCTTAAGAAAAAACCAAAACAAGGTAGAGTTGCAATGCAAAAACCTTTTATGTGTGACAAAAATAAAAAACTTCGAATCAATTTTGCTAAGGATTGTTTAACAAAAGACATGGACTTCTGCTAAAGTGTTCTATATTCAGATGCGTCAAAATTTAATTAGTTTGGCTCTGATGAAAGAGGTTCGCCTGGAGAAAGTCAAATGAAGAGCACCATGAAAAAAATCTTCGCCTGTCCTACTAACTTGAAGGTGGTCATGTCATGGTTTGGTGGTGTATTGTTGCCTCGGGGGTAGGAAATTTTCATTTTATTGGGGGAACAATGGATAAACATTTATATTGTCACATCGTGAAAGAAAAATTTTAAAGCAAGTGCAACCGAACTTGGAATAATAAATAATTTTGATTTTTATAGTGATAATGATCTCAAGCATCCTTCTTATCTTGCAAGAGAATGGTGTTTATATAATTCCCATAAAACTATAAAAACGCCTCCCCAATCACCAGACCTAAACGTGATAGAGAATTCATGGAGTAAATTATAAACAGCACTGAGGAAACATGAGATTTCAAATAGAGGAGATCTAAAAAAGGTGCTTCAAGAAAAATGGGACAAGATAAGCCCAACTTAAACAGAAAAGCTTTTCCAATCCATGCCCAACTGTTTGAAAGAGATAATAAAAAATAAAGGCTTAACTACAAAGTACTCAAATTCAAAATATTTTCGATCTTTTGGATGTTTTTATTTTTGCATCCTTTTCACTGTGACCTTAGAAGTGTATATTATTTATTCATGAAGCTTTAGTTTAATTTTAGGATTTGATCTCAAATAAACTTTTAAGTATTGTCAATTCTACCCTAATGTTTTTGCTTAATATTTGTAAACAAAGATTGTTGAAAATAAATTTCGGCTTGGTATAAAATAGTTTTTTTCAAAGTAAATTCCTTGCATCATCTTGACTTTGAGCCACGTATATGGTAGATTCATGCTTTTAGAGAGAGTTTGTAGCTTTAAATAATTGTATTTATAGTAATTGTGTTATTGTATAATAACACTAGGTTGAATTAATTGTATTAGATTTAAATAGTAATAAAACATTTTGAACTCAGAAGCCCTCAAATGTTTGTTATACCACTTGAAACGTATTTAACTGCTGTCCATTAACACACATTGGTATGAGGATATGTTTTGCTATATTTTAACTATATTTATTTTTATGCGGAACTTTAAAATTTAATTTGAGTGTATTGAATATAAATCTAATTAATTAACCTTATAACTCAATAACCCAATCACTTTATTTCAACATTAGACAGAGAATTTCATCTTCTTTCTATTGATATATAGTTGATTAGGCTGGTTGGAGAGAGATTTTTGCTCAAGGCATTTTTCGATGAATGTTTCACTACTTGGAAATATATATATGTTTCTTATTCTGTACTTAAACATCTTATTCTGAGTGATATGTTGAATAAATTAATAAATTTGGAAAGTTCAGTTCAATTAATACTCTTTCAACAGAAAAAAGTCTTAACATGTACAATTTGTTTTATACTCAAGTCATCATTGGAATTTCAAATATCTCAAAAGTTCAAATGACAAAATTCTCAAAGTAGTGGTTGGAATTTGGTAAAATTTGGCATTTGTGTATGTACTTAATACATACAAGTTTTTATCAAAATGTGAGGTGGCAGGGGATAATATAGAAATTTGGCAGGATGATTTGATATGGAATGACGCTACCTAGTGTTGTTTTAAAAGAAAAATACATGTCATTCCAGCATATTGCGGTTAAAGATGAGCTAAATTCCAAATGGGTTCACAAGATAAAAGTTGTTCACTTTTCATGGGTACACTAAGAACATACCTATTCTTATCTTGTGAACCCATGATTTCTCTACTTTGAAATTTTGCCCACATTTAACCACAATATGCTGAAATGACATATTTTTTAATGGAAGGATTTTTTCTTTTTAAATTAAAAAAACAATTTTAATTTTTTTTTTTAAAAGATATATTTTTAACCGACTTCGAAAGAGGAGGTTACTCAATTTGATAAGTATTTGCCTTCTTTTTCAATATTTAGTCTGATAGATTAAAAAGAAATTACACAGAACACTGAAAAGGATGATATCTGTTCCAGTTTTCTAGCTTCAATAGTTTTTGAGATATATACCAAAAAAATTTTTCAGAAAACCACATTATTTGTTTTCGTTTTTATTACTTTAAAAATTTGTATCTCTAAATCTGTGTCAGAGAAATCTAAAATTTTCAATTTTTTATTACATTCATACATGCTACAAACAACCAAAAAATTATTAAAATTTAAGATTAAACTGATTGATTTGATATGGAATGACCCTTTCAAAAGTAATCATCACATGAATGTTTGGCTGAAGGTTTCTTTTTCAAGCTCCAACTTAATAATTCCCAATATTATTAGTTATGATTGAAGATGGTTTTCCATGCAGATTAATTAAGTAGAAATGATGGGTGTGGTAAAAAAAAAGTAATAATTCCGTTATTTCCACCATTCACTATCCTTAGTCTGATTTCCTATTGTTCAACTTTATGCACCAATAAATCTTATTGTTTATATTAAATCTATTTATTTCATTTAACTCATTACATTTCCATAGCCTCGTTTATTATTATTATTCCATACTCCTACTAACTTATCCTAAACATTTTCTCATACCTATTATATTTTGAGATAGTAAAATATTTTTTTTTGTTGGTCCTCCCCCACCTTGAAGCTTTTTTTTTTTTTTTACGCTATACCTGGTTTCCCAAGCCAGGGGAAAGGGTCAGGGATTAATGCTGAGTATGATAGTAACATTTGATGTATATGAATATATATATATATATATATATATATATATATATATATATATATATATATGTATATGTAAATATGTGTGTATGTATTCATCTTAACTTGTTGTTACAAATTATTCTTTTAATTGAAACAATATGACATAATATTTCCCACGTTTTGTCCCCTTATTTCTTTTTCTTCAAATCCATCAAACCATATCTTTATTTGTCACACATATCTTTTACTTTTTGTTTCTATAAGTTGCATACTTTTTGAGATATGTATTTATATTAAGGTTTTGTTAGGATTTAAGTATTACACATTATTAAAAATGTAATATTATGATATCTAAATATATATGAACCCTTAATTTGAATTTTGTACTCTGCAAATGTATTTTTCATTACCTCTTTAATAAAATATTTAGATGTCAAGTCAAATAATATGTATATAATAATAATATAGATTATGTTCCTTCAAGTTTTTAAATGTGTATAATAAAAGTTGCTTAATGTAGTAGGTTTTTTTTTTAAACATAAAATTAATAGAACTTGTTTAATACCTTTTCCTATAAGAAGTTAATTAGGAATTTAATAGTTATTTCTAAAACCATTGGCATATATTTCATTTTTCTTTTCTTTTTCATAAATTGTAAATGCTTTTATCAACCTGTTTTGAATTACCATCATGAAAGAAAACATTTTATTGTAACAAGTCCACAACAGGATTGCTGAGAGAAAGTTTCATTCATTTTATTCATAAAGGTGTAAATGCAGTTAATGGTGCCTGTATTTTGTAGTTACAAAATATTTACAATTAAATACCTAACAATATGTATTATAACAAAGAAGATTATGGTATTTTAATAACATAAGAGTTTGTACCAAAATTCCTTATATTTTATTTCAAATGTCATTACTATTTATTTATTCATTATTTTTTATTTATTTTTTTTTTTTTTGGTGGTGGAATATATGGCTTAAAATAATTGTGTATTTCTGCTTCTATGTGTTATAGCTAAAATAACTCAAGTATGTCAAATTGTCTGTTTGTGATTAACTTTGCTCCTGGATGAAATGTGTTGGGAAATTGTTAATTTATGTTATTATAAAGAAAAGATAATATACTGAATAAGTTTTGATGGTTGAAAAACATGGTTTTGAAAACAACAAAATAAATCGTTCAAACCACAGGTCTTTATTTATACATACATAAATAACAGAAGGCCAGGTCATGCGCCATGCCTGGTAAGTACAAGCCTTCACTGGAATTAACTATATCTCTACATCTATATAACTGTGTTAATTAAATAATCAAAATTATCTTGCGTATAGTTAAAACCTTACAATATAGTTACAAAAGTCATCATTCATAACACAAACTTTGTTAAGCAACCAATCTGCAAATTTAAATGAGCTAGTTAATGTATTTTTATCTTTATATTTCATTTAATTTATTAAATTTAACTTGTTAAATTAAAACCTTAGATAATTTCCTCTATTTTACACTGTTTGAAGTGGGAAAAAAAACCTTAATTATACTATAAATGTATTGTATTGAATACAATGTAAATATAATATGTATAATATGTATGGATGTATGGTAAATATTGTTAAAGTATGGTAATCTTCTAAACATTGTCACATTAAATACCAAGACTATTCTTCTTAAAACATTCAAATAAAAATATTAGTGCATAACACTAAAAACACACTTTAATTGCCTGTCGCAACCGGAGAAGTAGGGCTGTATAATACTCGCCAAGTATTTTGATATTTCTCTCTTTAATATCAATGTTTATTCCTTTACAGTTCCAAAATATTGAGGCCATCATCTTTTTTTGTTGACTGCATGTGACTTTTGCCTTTAAAGGTGGCCCTTCTGGTCTCAATTCCATGGAGTCCCTTTTGCTGAGTGAGTCATTATAGAGAACCACTGTATCACTTCCAGTTATAGTAGACCCCAAAAAATGTTTTGAACCGACATTATACACCATAAAAATTCATTTCGGCAGATGGAAGAACCTGAAAAATTATATATTTACTAACAGAGTGCTAAAATTTAAGAACTTTCCTTAAAATAATTACAAAGTAAAATGATATAAGATTGAAATTTTGTAAAAATGATTAAATAAGTCAGCTTCACAACACAAATAATATATACCTGATTGAATTTTTAATCAAAATTAAGTGAAATCACAAATATCAACTGCCAAGTATTTTGATATTTCTCTCTTTAATATCAATGTTTATTCCTTTACAGTTCCAAAATATTGAGGCCATCATCTTTTTTTGTTGACTGCATGTGACTTTTGCCTTTAAAGGTGGCCCTTCTGGTCTCAATTCCATGGAGTCCCTTTTGCTGAGTGAGTCATTATAGAGAACCACTGTATCACTTCCAGTTATAGTAGACCCCAAAAAATGTTTTGAACCGACATTATACACCATAAAAATTCATTTCGGCAGATGGAAGAACCTGAAAAATTATATATTTACTAACAGAGTGCTAAAATTTAAGAACTTTCCTTAAAATAATTACAAAGTAAAATGATATAAGATTGAAATTTTGTAAAAATGATTAAATAAGTCAGCTTCACAACACAAATAATATATACCTGATTGAATTTTTAATCAAAATTAAGTGAAATCACAACTATCAACTGCCAAGTATTTTGATATTTCTCTCTTTAATATCAATGTTTATTCCTTTACAGTTCCAAAATATTGAGGCCATCATCTTTTTTTGTTGACTGCTTGTGACTTTTGCCTTTAAAGGTGGCCCTTCTGGTCTCAATTCCATGGAGTCCCTTTTGCTGAGTGAGTCATTATAGAGAACCACTGTTTCACTTCCAGTTATAGTAGACCCCAAAAAATGTTTTGAACCGACATTATACAGCATAAAAATTCATTTCGGCAGATGGAAGAACCTGAAAAATTATATATTTACTAACAGAGTGCTAAAATTTAAGAACTTTCCTTAAAATAATTACAAAGTAAAATGATATAAGATTGAAATTTTATAAAAATGATTAAATAAGTCAGCTTCACAACACAAATTACTATTACTGTGACTACAGTAAAATCACAACTATCAACTGCTTACCTATAAATTATTAAAAAATCATGGATTACTCAGACAAATGATGTTTTGCCCATACTGTGTATCACGTTGTAAGGAGATCAATTCCAAAGCCATCTTCAGGTATTAATATTCAGTTGATATCTTAGCTTTTTTTTAGCTCCAAGGAAAGATCTTAGAGGGAAATCCAATTACAAATTCTTAAATTCAGAAGAAATCATAATCACAACCTACAAAATGACATATTTTATTTAACAGAGGGATAAATTTTAGAAATTTATAAAAATAAATTATTATTAAAATAATAAAAATTTATAAAATACTTACAAAGTAAAATGATACAATATTTAAATTATGTTTAAATGATTAAATCAGCCTGATTTATAACAACTAATATATATCTGACTAAATTTTCAATCAAAATTAAGTAAATACGCAAAACTAAACTGCTTACCTATTCATTCGGATCATGTTGCCTGGCGATTTCTAATAAAAAATTATGAAATCTGCTATTAAGGTCATGATTCGATTTCCAATAATATTCAGCTAAATAAGTGCCATTATGGTATCTTTTTCTTCCAAATCTAGGAATGTTGGATCTGACTTCCCTCCACGATCTTTCGATGTGCTGAGTGTGAGCACCAGTAACTGGGTCTACAAAATTCATCCTGTGATTCACTGTTAGGTGTAGGAACTGTTGGTGGTTTGTGAGAGGCATGTAGCCTCTCCACAGGTCTGACATAATAGTAGTACCCGAAGCTATTCTTCTTGAAATAACTTCAAGCAGGCTTTCAGCTGAACGATCCTCGACTGTCTCAAAGAAACACCTCTTTGATTCTCTTTCAAAAGCCCCGAAAATCCAGGATCCTTCAATTAACCGCCCAACATTATATTGGCTTTTACCAAATTTAGCTTCGTCAACTTCTACGATGCAACCTGGACCACCAATCGTTCCAACATCTAACATATCGAGAGAATTTAAACAGATCTCTCGACAATAGTTGGACCAGTCTACTACCGCCTCAGATGACAAACCCAACACCTTCATGATGTAATTATGACGGGGATGCGGAATAGTCAACCAGGCACATAAAAACTGGCACACCTTTTTGAACGAGAGACGTGTTCCACGAAACCAAGTACCAGTTCTCATACTCTGACGAAAATTGCATTTTATTCTTATACCATCCACCACTCTTGTCTTCTGACATCTAAAAGTATTTGACGATTAATTTCATTAAATTTTATTAGTTAAACATATTTTTGTTATTTCTACAATAATTTTATGACTATATATAGTATAATATATTATATTACTATCTACTATAATTTTTATTGTTAGTTCAGAGATTTCAATAAAAATTCAGATGTTAATGAATTTTTGGAGTTGTAAAATATTCAATTTGTTATATTGTTTAAATTTAAGATGATTTTTATAGTTCATTAAAGTTTTTAAAAATGAAAAGAGGTTTGATATTATGAGCTAAATTATTTTTATGAACTTAAGACTTTGGAGGAAGTAAGTGTTAACTCACATGAAACCAATTCAGAATGTATTAAGTTAAAATTTATTAACCTTCTTATAGCAATAAAACTGATAAACATAGAGATTTCTCTATAAGTAAAAGTTCTTTTTAATAATATAAATATCAGATTTTGAAAAAAAAAATTCAAACATAATGTGATACCATAAAACATTAATAAAGAGGATTGTTTTTTGAAGTGAGTAACTCTTTCTTCGATTTTGAAACAACTTACTTTTTTGGAATAACTAAAATGGATAAAATCAGACTTGGTATAGGAAGAAATTAAATGTTTACTAATTTACATGGGAATTTGATGAAGTTCAATTTAGGATCCTAAGGACAAACATTAAGGTTTTTTTTTTTTTTTTTTTTTTATGTTTTCCCCATTCCAATAACCCTGGGCAAGGGGGAGTTTATTGTTTACTTAAAGTCTTGCACGTTCCATGGGGTGATACTGCATGCAGGAAAATAATTTAAATACTATTTTCCAGAATATTTTTACAACAAAATGAAACAACAAGGAAAAAACAAAATGCAAAGTACAAAATACGAAATTCAAAACCTAATACAAAATACAAAATTACAAAATACTGTAAGTATTCCTAAATGTATACATTACAATAAAATAATAAATAGAATAAGTATTCAAACAATATCAAAATAAAAAATGAAAATAATAAATAAGAAGAACAAAAATATGGTTATATCATGATGTCCTATGTGGTGTCACCTGTCCAATCCATTTTTTACTTTCACTTACCTATATATGAAATATATAGTAAGTGGAAGTATTGCGATCGTGAAAAATTTCGACTTCCGGTTTTCAACGGAAATACACGTTTTGGGGTCCCCTCAGTCCAATTAACCAAGTCCCGCGAAATGGTCTGTGTGTGTGTGTGTGTTTGTGTGTGTGTCTGTGTGTGTGTGTGTGTGAACAGACTAGCTCAAAAACTATAAACCGTACGAACCTGAAATTGGGTATTTAATGTAGGTATATGCCCGCAATGTGACAGCAAAAATTTCATCAAAATTGCTCAAAGGGAGGGGGTACTTTATTTAATAACTTTTTAAGTTTTTTTCGATTTTCTCAAAAACGGCTCTAACGATTTTGATTAAACTGAGTATTTGATCTATTTATATACCCGAGATATGACTGTAAAAATTTCATCAAAATTGATCAACTGGAGGGGTGACTTTACTTAATAAATGTTGTCCCATTTTCACGTGTTTTTTTTATTTACTCAAAAACGGTTTTAACGATTTTGATCAAACTGGGTATTTGATGTGTGTATATGTCAAAGATGCGATAGCCAACATTAAATCAAAATTGATCAACCGGAGGGGGGACTTTACTTAGTAAATTTTGTATCATCTTCACGTGTTTTTTTTATTTACTCAAAAAAGGCTTTAACGATTTTGATCAAACTGGGTATTTGATGTATGTATGTGCCAAAGATGTGATAGTCAACATTTAATCAAAATTGGTCAAACGGAGCAGGCACTTTCTTTCATAATTTGTTTCCAATTTTTACCTTTTTTTCGATGAGCTCAAAAACGGCTTAACCGATTTTTATCAAATTCGTCATGTTTAATGAAAATTAGGTGTTCTTTAATATCAGGTAAGCTTTTTCATTATTAAAATGTTCTGAGGGGGCTTTTTTGGGGGGGGGTGCGCCTATTTTGTTTTTTTGTTTCCTATAAAGTACCTTTGTTTTTTTTTTACATGGAATTATTAACCCTCTCTCGTTACGCCTAAAAATAAGAAATGGCTAAATATGATATATGATAAAAATAAAGAAAACATAAAGAGGAGAAAAAAAAGTCAATCAGTCAACTCATTAAACTCGTTGAGCCCAAGCATGCGGAGTACGCCTTTAATGACAGACCATTGTTCATAATTAAAGCCGTTCTGTTCATTTGAGAAGTAGCAATTAATAAAACGCATTAATTTCTAATCTAAGTAAGTTGGTAAGTGAAAGTTGTGTGTTGCGCGCACGCACCAGATTTTTTCATAATGTATTGTGGTTTATTCTACTATTTAAGGTTTAAACATTAAGATTTATTAATGTTATTTAAACATTAAGGTTTAAATTTGAATGCAAATTTAATTGATTTTAGATTTGTGAAATATGTAAATTGTTATGTTTTATCAATTTAAGATGATTGTTACACTTGATTACATTATAAAAAAAATTCATGTAATTTTTAATTATCATTTTTTTTCTATATGTGAATTTTTAATAATTAATAATTACATTTTTTGTATGAATTTATGCCTTTGATGGAAAGTGTTAACTAACTTCTAAGCAATTGAGAATTAATGAATGACCTTAATATTTTTATTTTTATTTTATTACTCTTTATATTATTTTTTATTTTTATTACTCTTTATTCTCCAATTCACAACTGTGAGTACGACCTTAATATTGATAAATGAAATTCATTTATTGATAATAAATGAAGACCTTAAAAGAATGAAACACACAAACACAGAAATTTCGCTGTAAGCATAAGTTCATTATAATAATTTAATCATGAGATGTTGAATTTTTATTTTCTAAAACGAAATTTGTATCTTAAAAACTTATAAACATAATTTTGTTTTTAAAATTGATTTGACACCTAACACTCAAAAGGCTTGAATTGTGAAAGGTCCTTTTTTCACAAATAACTAAAAATTATAAATTGAATATAGGAAAAATTGAAATGTTTAATAATTATAAGGAAAATGTTGAATACCTGAACATGGCTTTAGATGTGATCTCCTTACATTGGGATCCACAATCAGGGTAAAACATCATTTGCCTAATACATCCATGATTTTTTAATAGTTGTATAAAATCCTCTTCATCCCCAATGTCTCCAACATTGCAACTATTAATTTCGCAGTAAAGGCAGTTCATGATGGCGGAGATGAAATGAATTTATGCGGCCACAGCGTCTATAGCGTCACGCTAATTAGTTTCTGAAAGGGCAGTTTTCCGAATTTCTTAATTACTTCTCGAAAGGAAGTAGAAAACGGGAAGGTGCCCGAAGTCGGAGTAGGGAGAAGCGGGCTTTTTAAATTTTTAAATGGAGGGTTGGGGGGAGTGGTGGGGGACAACAGCTGATTATTACTTCCCTCCCCTCTTTTGAGTGAGGCGGGAAGGTTACCTGGACTAAATTTGCTCGGGAAGATTCGGCAAAGCCGAAGTGAACCGAGGAAATCGTGTAGGGCGTGATTGGACTACCTTGTTGTTTACTGACGGCGGCGGCCATCTTGGAGCGCCTCATCCGAAGTAATACCGAAATCTCCCTCAAATCATTCCACTAAACCTTGCCCAGTGTGCAAAAATCCTCATTCGATGTACCAATGCCAGGAGTTTCGATCTGCTTCACCCTCCGACAAGCTCAAGCTTCTGAAAGATTGGTCTGGGTGTACAAATTGCCAGTCAGGAAAACATTCTACAAAAGAATGCACATCCTTAAGAAGATGCTCGTCCTGAGCCGGGAATCATCATTCATGGTTTCATCAGCAGATTCCTGTGACTGCTGGTAACACTCCGGCTGTACAGGTCAATAGAGACAACAAAGGATTTGCGCTTAGTGGACTTTCTGGTGATGGAGAGGTGTTGCTTAGAACTGTAGTCCTACAAGTGAAAACCTCATAGTGTGATTTCACTACTGTTCGCGCTGTCACGGATAGTGGCAGCCAGATGTCCTTTATAACGACGGAATGCGCCAAACGATTAGGCCTCCTTATTCAACCATCAGAGCAGAACATCGCAGGAATTGGCCAAATCAAGTTAACCTGTCCAATAGGAAAAATCGATTGTATCGTAAGATCCAGCAGCCCTTCTTTTTCAAATAGGGAACTTTCAACAAAGGTCATTGTTGTACGCAAAATAACCGGCAGTTTGCCCCAAGCTGTCATCAACAAAACCACCATTGACCAGTTTAAGGGCTATGCACTAGCCGACCCAGATTATTGGCACCCTGGTCCTGTTGAATTTTTGCTATTTTTTGACATTTTGACTGGTCAACCTATTGTGCTTAACCCAGTGTTACCACGACTTATCCCAACAATTTTTGGGTTCATAGTTGCTGGACCTTTGGCATCTCAACCGAAGTCCAAAGAGAGCATGAATTTCCTCAAACAATCCAATGACGACTTAAATGATGCTATTCACAAGTTCTGGGACTTGGAGGAAGGTATTCAAGTTAATGTAGCATCAGAAGAGGATGATTACTGTGGAAAGCACTACAAAGAGACACATTACAATTTAGATTCTGGGCGATACGTCATTTCTCTGCCAGTCAAGCCATCAATCAAGTCTTTGCAGAATACACGGAGCCAGGCCTTCAAGCGACTCACTAACTTGGAAGCCAAGCTTGCCAAGAATACTGAGCTAAAGAAGGAATATTCAAAATTTATGAGAGATAATCTGGACCTGGGTTACATGAAATTAGTTGACAATAGTGCCATCTGTACCCTACCCTATCATCGAGGTATCCTAACTTCGAAGTTACTGAACCATCCTATTTGGTAGGCGGCACCAAGTTGGTTATCCAAACCGGTGGAGCAGTGACCAAGACACAAAATTGAGATCATTGACCTCCCCGAGACAAAGATGGGTGCCATTGCATGCCTGAACTCGGAGATGTCACAAAAAATTTTTTATCCAAAATCATTAATTAAGAAATATTGGGCAATTAACCACAATAGAATTTTTGAAAATACTCAGTTGAATAATGATGTGGTTCAAGGTAAAAAACCAGTAATAAAGAAATTCCATAAATGCACATATGTAAAGGGGCTATCGGAGACAATTAGTAGGTCATTCAAAGATTATGATGTGAATGACATTAGCCTGGCCTTCAAACCAACAAACAAAATACAAAACTTGTACACCAATCTGAAAGATAAAATAGATACAAATCTACAGTCAGGGTTGGTTTACAAGATTAATTGTTTGAGGTGCCGGGCTACTTATATTGGTGAAACTAGGCAATATTTAAAAGATAGGCTTTATCAGCATAAAAATGATTGTAAAAAAAGTGAAGAGAACAGGAAAAAGTCAGCACTAGTTTAGCACCACCATATAAGCAAGCATGAATTTTACTTTGAGGGGGCCCACATTTTACATACAGAAAGTAATAATAAAAAGAGGAAGTTATTAGAAGCAATGTATATTGCAGAAAATATTGACAAGTCTGTCAATTTCAAAACAGACACTAAAGGTTTTAATATGCAATATGGGGAAATATTAAGGAAAATTAATACTTAAGTTTATATGGATTGCATGGGACATTAATTTTAATTTGGAAGTATACAGCTGATGTGCATGATATAGTTTTGGGTTTTTAAATAATAGTCCTTTGCTGGAAGGTGTACTATAATGAATTGGACTTTGCTCACCCTGAGTGTTTTGGGTGTCTTGGGGTTGGGGAACATTGGTTGAGAGTTGTATCTGCCCTGTGTGACTTCAAATGATTTGTCTGCCTGTTTTGCTGGTCTGTATATATTAAATAGAGATGACTAAATGACTGTATTCACAAATATTTTTGATTTATTAATTGTATTGTTAAATGTTTTTAGAACTGAAGATGGCTCAAAAGAGCCGAAACGTCTTATAAATAAAAAAACTGTATTGTTGAGACTAATTTGGTCCCCTTCTTGATGAACAATATAGTCTCAAGAACTTAATGTCTTATAAGTGATTAATCTGAGGCAGACCAAGATGGCTTCGATTAAGTTTTTTTTTTAATGATATGAAAACTGAAATAAAAAATGAATGTAATAATGTTAACCAACATGTGATTCATAAATTAATGGATATTTTAAAGAAGTTAATAAAAGCTGAAGGTAAGATTTATTATTTGAAGGAGTGCAGGGCAGAGAATATTTTTCCTCCACACATTCTTAACCCATTAATTAGTATAGATAATACTTTTAATAATAATTTTTTAAAGAATTCAAAAAACACTAATTATTTAAATAATATAGGCAGTGAGCTTTTAAAATTGGATATAAAGCAAGGTTTCTGGTTGAAAAATAGTATCATGAAAAAATTAAGAATAACACAGGATAACATTAAAGATAGTCACCAAAAACAATATGACAAGTTGGACAAAATAACAAAAAAATATGAAATTATGCAAGCAAAACTATTTTGCTAATCTGAAAGTAAAGTCTAAAAAGATTATAAAATGTAACATAAAAAAGCCATATTTTGATAAGGATAAAAATATGTTTGAATTTAATAAGACTTATGTGAATAGTCGTAATTTACTTAGAGAAAAGAGAATTAATGAGGATACATCTGAAATGGATATCATTAACATGTATAACGAATTGCATAATAAAAATTTAGTAAAAAATATGACCGAGGTGGAAATTCCAAAAAATGTGATTAACTTTTTGAGTTTGGGGGATAGTGTTAATTTGTTTCCTAGGGATTTAAGGAAGGACATAATAAACCTTGTTGCAGATATTGAATACATTCTAGTTACTATGGATACCTGTGAAAATCACATCACTTCCTTGAGAAACAATAGTATCAGAAAGATAAGTAATTTTCTGGATCAATATAAAACAAACAAATTTAATAATTTTATTGATAAAGTTTGGAAATATGACTTGAAAGAAGTCTTAAAATTTAAAAAGAATAACAAGGATGTGGTAATAATTAAGTCTGACAAAACCAAAAAAGTGGCTATTTTATATAAGGATGAATATCAGACAAAAATGACAGAGATCTTACAAGATGACAATACATACAGAAAAATTAGGAAGGATCCTTTGCCAGAACTTATGAAAAAACTGTCACAGTACGTAGATAAGCTATTGAAACATAAATACATAACAGAGGAGGATAAAAAACAAATTATTGATCAGCATTGTGTACATCCAAGAATTTTTGGATTGATTAAACTCCATAAACAAAATAAAAAGCTCAGGCCCATAGTCAATTCCATCAAAAGTCCGCTCTACAATCTTTCCAAATTTATAAAACCTTCCTTAGATAACCTTGTCAGGGATAACATCTATGATGTTAGAAACTCCATAGAGGCTAAAGAAAAAATAAAAGATTTAGAAATTAAAGAAGATGAAACAATGATTAGTTGGGATGCCATCAGTCTATTTACTCATATTCCACTAAAAGTAGCTTATAAAATAATTGAGCAAAAGTGGCATAAGGTTGAGCCATATACTAAAATCAAAAATAAAAGTATTTTTTTGGAAGGCCTTAAACTTATAAGTGAAAACAGTTTTTTCAAATTTAATATTGAATTATGCAGACAATTGGGAGGTTGTCCAATGGGTGGGGTATTGTCTGTTGCAATTTCAGGCATTGTAATGAACGAGGTAATAGATGAGGCTATAAAAAGTACAGGGATAAGACCATGGATTTTATTGAAATACATTGACGACCTTTTTTAGTATTGTGGATAAGAAGGATGCAGCTCGTTTCTTAGAAGCCCTCAATAACTTTCATGATAAACTTAAATTTACAGTGGAATTAGAAAGAGAAGGAATGATAAGATTTTTGGACATGAACGTAATCAGGACGTGAAAGAAAATACTTACACAGTGGACGAAAAAAGAATCCACAAGTAACAGGGTTTTAAATTTTCTATCTCATCATCCACGACATATCAAGATAAATCTGCTAAACAATACCATGTACAGGGCAATGAGATTGACGGATGCACAATATATGCAAAAGATAAAAACTAAAATCTTTGATCTATTTCTGGAAAATTTTTATCCAAAATCATTAATTAAGAAATATTGGGCAATTAACCACAATAGAATTTTTGGAAATACTCAGTTAAATAATGATGTGGTTCAAGGTAAAAAACCAGTAATAAAGAAATTCCATAAATGCACATATGTAAAGGGGCTGTCGGAGACAATTAGTAGGTCATTCAAAGATTATGATGTGAATGACATTAGCCTGGCCTTCAAACCAACAAACAAAATACAAAACTTGTACACCAATCTGAAAGATAAAATAGATACAAATCTCACCCTGAACCTCTACCCGTCATCACACTAATAATGAAATAAATATTTTAACCAAACAAAAAATTATTTCAAAATTCATATAGGAGGAGGTGAGGTGCAAACTCGATCGTTCCATTTCTTTGAAAAATTGAGGGGAGTGGATTCTAGAATGGAAGAGATGGGAGTTGATTCTAAAAGATAATATAATGTTCTTTCAACATATCTTATCTAATTGGAGCAAAACCTAATATTTCATATGGATTTTTGCTATACAAAATAGCGGTTTGTTGTAGAACTGATTCATTCCATAGGCCATTTTGTTTGAAAACAGGTTCGTCCTATTGGTCCTAAAACTCTTTGGTTCCTATAACAACTTCTCAATTTGCACCCATCCCATTCGCTCATTTTAGCAGTTTCTGTTAGTCTTTCTGAACAAAATATCGAACGCTCTTTAAACTCGCGTGTTTTATTTCAGGTTATACTCAATTGTGCTTACCATGCGCTATGTATCAGACTGAGTACTAGTCTAGTATTAAAAACTACCCCGTTAGAGGAAATATAGCCCCCATGCTATCTTGTTTTTGCTAATTATGAGTTTAATAGTAAATTTGAAGCCGGACAATTTTCAGGTGGCCTAACCTAATTAAGCACTTCAATACTATCAATTTAGTTTTCCCAGATATCTTATTAAAAGATTTTTCGTCGTGGATGAATATTTTCCCCCACCTTGGTACCTCTGACCAATCGAAGAGAATATAGGGATTCTGTGGTAAGGACTTGACGAGTGCGGACATCAGTCCTGTCCTAAAGTTTTCTTCCGACACTTTGATTTTTTTTATTTGAGTGAGCGTGAAGCTGGTGCTATGCTAATGTGTCAACCAGCAAGCGGTCCATGAGGTCTGATAAAAGATGCCTTATCGTATATTAGGCATAAATATATGCCTTATCAGTTGATAAGTACCCTGCAGAATATTTCCTTTGCAACATATATATATATTTTTTTTTATGGCATCCCTTCTTCAGATAGCACACAGCACTAGGTATATTAATAATTGATTTTCCAATGGCTCGAACAAACTGAAAGACGTTGATAATCTGATGTAAAAGTATTTTGGTGACGAGTGGATGGCCAATGATTTATTGAAGTATTACACACGAGTTCTCAATATATCTGCCACAGACGAGGGAACAAAAGAACAACAGGTTGTTACGTTAAAAAAATATTAATTGGTTATAAATAAATAAAACAATCGTAACAAAAAAGGTGGTAGCTCAGTGGAGACGGGCGGGTTCTTAAATGACTAGTGATTAAAAAAAATTGAAATAAATTAAGGGGCGCCACGCTATTTATTTTAAGGAAATAGCGAAAACCTAAAGCAATCTGAATAAAAAAAAAAATTTAAATTTAATAAGTGAAGATTACCTTAAAATCTCGGAGAGGGCTGTACATAAAATACAATTTGCAATTTACACTTATGAACTACTTAATGGTAAGTTAAAAAGAAATTGAACAAAACAAATTAAACTCAAATAAAAAAACTTTTAATTTACACTACGATATTAAAAATAAAATTTACTCACAATTTCTGTAGTCAGGCCTGATCAAAATCTAACTCTATTCACACAACTAGAAACAATTTAAACTTATAACAACTATACAAAAAAAAAAAAAAAAAAGCAAGGTTTAACAAAGAAATTAAAAGAAAAATATCTCCAGTCTGTTCTCTTAACTCGCCTGTCTACTCGTAGCTTTGTTGCCAGTAGCCACTCGGCTTGGCGATCCTCGTCACCGGAATCTCTTCCGTGAACGCCACTATTCTTCAATTCTCTGATATTTAGCGATATAGACCACAACTACGTTAATCACTAAAACAGTCACATTTTATCATCACTCGTGGAACGCTAGCGAACATCTGCTGTATTTTCCTTCGTTGTTTCTTCGAAAAAAAACAAATGCCTTAATAACAGCTGTTTTTCAATTAATTACTTCGGTCCCGTCTCTTCTTTTAAAATAAAACATAATTATTTTTATAGCTAAATAAAAAATATTATATCAATAAAAAACTAATACAAAGCTTCTAAAACAACACATATTTTAATTATATACAAAAATATATTAAGCCCTCTTCGATTATTACTTAATGAGTTTTATTAAATAAAAAATTTTTTTTTTTGTTTATTTATTTTTCGTTACAAACTCTCCCCCTCCCTACCAAAAAAAAATTTTTTTTTTCTAATGCTTGAAATCATAAAGATGAAGGTCGATAGGTTGTTAAAGGACGAGCTTGAATACGAATTAAGGATTCGGGGGATAGTTGGAATATCTACTGTAGAAGATATGAGGAAAAGACTTCGGACCGTCTTTAAACTAGAGAGTGCAGGAAAATATGTTGCTCCGGTAGTTGACCTTTCTCCTACGGAAGAATTAAGCGTGTGTGAAGAGAAAATTGCCACTGTTGAGAACAAGATTTCTGTTCTCCCACCCTCTAGTTCTACCGGGGATATTGATAAAATCGATACAGGTCTTCAACATTTGTTTTTTTGTTTATTTATTTTTCGTTACAAGGTTGATGTCGCTATTATTGAAGAAGAGGATGATTTTTGCAGCTAATAATCACCGTAACTTAGACGGCGCTAGGAAAACATGAGATGAAGGCATGTAATTATTTTAAATACCTTGGTGCCATGAATCAGAGAAAAGCGATCCAACTGATGATATTGAGGGAAGAATAGCGGAAGGTAATGGAGGCCTGTTTGCCTTAAGTAAGCTCCTCCGGTTTGCGACTTTTTTACGTAAAGCAAAACTGACACTGTCTTTGCACACTGATTCGTTGACAATGACACTGATTCTTTGTCTGAAACTGTTATACGACCCATCATTACGGTAGTGAAACATGGTTCCTCACTTAGAAAAATATAAAATCTCTCTTAATCTGGGAGCGGAAAGTGCTAAGAAAAATACATGGCCCTAATTTGAAAATGATATATAGAACGAAGGAATGGAAATTATGCTCGAAATCAGAACTAAAAATTCTTCTGGAGAACAATAACCACATTAAATAATTAAAAAAGGAAGATTAAAGTACATGTAGAAAGAATATCCCCATTATATAGTAGAATATCACAGCTAAAAAAAGGTTGCCGAGGAAGATCTGGTATGGAGCATGGAGGAAGAAGATTGAGAAGAAGACGTGCCTAAGACCTTCGTCGGATGGGTGTTATGAGGTGGAGAACAGTAGATTACAACTTATTGAGAAGCCCCAGTTTCTGCTAGGGACTGTAGCGCCTGTTAGTTAGTTATTTTTTATTTAAAAAATATTCCTCCAAATTATTTGGATTCCTTTTATTTTCCTTTTTATAAATAGGATAGATTATTGAGTTTTTAAACTCAGTTGAAATTTTAGCAGTATCATAAATTTGATTAAATATATCTGATAGAGTATTTAAAGAACATTGATGATTTTTTATAAAACTCATACTGTATTCGATCTAGTCCGGGCGCTTTATTTAGCTTGGATTTATTAATTATGTATCGCAATCCTTTTAATTTAATGGTGCATCCAAGTCACTATTGTATATAACCGGTTGAATTGCAAGTGTAGAATGATTATACATTTTGTAAAACTTGTATCAGTGGTTATCAATCCATATATCAGGTTTTATGCTTCCATCAGTAACAAAACATTTACTTCTGTTTTGGTTGAATATCTCTTAAAATTGATTTGAATCTGAGCATTAAGCTTACACTTTTTTTTTCTCACATAGTATTTTTAAATTTCGGTTGCACGTTATGCTGGATTTTTTCTCTTCATCTGTTACCATTCATTAGGTATCTTTACCCAGGAATGTACTGGTGACAGTATATTAATTGGTTTTTGTTTTTTAAACAATTAAAATGTATGTATATGAGAGGCAAGGATAAAAAAATATCTAATTTTTAATGAAAAGCCATTAGTTTTGGTGTTTGAAAAGAAAATTAATTTATAGAAAAATTTAATTGTCAATCGTAATTAAGCACTGATGGTGGCCGATTGGTGATATAAAATAAATACTATGTGTTAAGACTAAATTAATGATCATCTTTTAATCCTCACGTTAAATTAAACTAAAAAGTCGCAAGAATAAGGGAGAAACAATATTATCCAACTTGTTTATATTTATTTAGTTTTCTAACATTTCTACAATCTCAATCAATCACTTCATTTACTTTTTCTTTTTGTATTAATTATTTTAACTTTTGTTTTTTCATGAATTATTGAAGATTTTTTTTATTATTTCTGTTGAGTAATCGATAATCGATTCAGTTTAAGAAAACGCGAGAGGTATTGAATTGTTGTGTTTATCTTACTATTGTAAAAATTTTCATAATCATGTGCACTTACACAACTTTTAAGATTGCATTCATTCTGTAATTATAATTTTGTTTGTTAAAATTTGTCTTTTCTATAAAATAATATTCCTTAGTCCCTTAATCGACATTTGGTATCCCTTGTGGGTAACTTTTGTAGAAAAGAATTTTTATTTTATGGGGTTTTATGTTTAGAGATTAAATACACTCGTTTATACAACAATACAAAAAACTAACAATGAGATTAAAATCTAAATTAACGGCTTTTTGATAACAGTCTATATCATAACCTTAACTCTATCGATTTTTTAGTATTGCCCGCCTTGCGATTTATTAAGTATGTGGAGCCACATTACTCCCATTCTACCCCAGGTCTACCTGAAGCGTTGAGGAACGTTAAACACCCGACTATGCCTAGTAGTACGTTTATTCTTCACTGGCGTCGCCATGACTAGTGGGTCAGCAAAGGATACAGTTTTCGCTCATGAGAAAGTTCGCTGTTGGTGACGTTGCTGTGTCCTTTTGGTTGGCCGTTGATGTTGAAGGAATGTCGTTCCGTTTTCCTGTCCCACTGACTGGTGGTAAAATATTTCCCTCTGAAAGATGGTTTGTGTCTAGGAAAGCTGGCTTAAGCCTGTCTCGAGTGCCAGTTTTTTTTTTCCGTCCTGCAGTATGGTAGAGGTTTTGTCTAGAATCATCCCTTAGAAAGACGTGAGAACATAAGGATAGTGCTGGGTGTGAAAAGATTGGTTGCTTGCTGTGCCATGCTGCTTGTGGTTTAATTGCTCGTAGCTGTGAAGCTAGCCTTTCTGCTTAAATAGAAGGAGTAATTGATTTAAAATAAAGTTCAGACGAGATAATAAACAAATAAAGAATAATTAGTGATTTTAAACAAAAGAAAAATAGTAATAAAATTAGAAATGGACCCTTAAATAGTTCTTTTGATATTTTATTTTGTAATTGAAAATTATAATCGCTTTAGTGAAGTATATATATACATAAAATATAAAAATAATATACATTTAATGGTGGTAGCAATATCGTTTGTTTTGTATATAGAATGGATGGCAGGTGGATATTATTGTGTAGGTACACTCAGTAATCGGTTCAATCCATCGTGTTTATTGATATATTGTCTTATAACTTATTATCTACAATTGTTTATGAATTGTTACAAAAGAATACTATTTTATTCGTTGACGATGAATGATCTTAATCTCAGGCAATTAATTAAGTAGTAATACATCTCTTTTATTTTTGACGGGTCTTGGTCATTGAGTATTGTCGGAAATTCATTTTCGGATATGTTATCGATGTCGGGTATATAGTGGTTCCTAATTGAAGAATAAATGGGACATACTGCTATCAAATGGTAAAGAGTTTCGTAAGACTTCATATTTCATATTGTGCATATTTCTTTGGGTTTAATGTTATATACATGGTTTTTGTGGGTGAATTTAATGTGATATTTTCCCGATAGACGTGCCTGTGTTAGTATTTTCATAATGTTAAACGGGATGCTATCGTTAATTACATTACTTTGACCAGTTAGATTAGGTTGATATATAATATTGTAAAATTGGCTTTTTCTTAAGGATTCAAGGTCATTTTGAATCAGATATTGTTTATATAAGGCAAGAATGTTTGGAATTTCTTTTTTGAAGACAGAAGGGTTGCTTTCAAAAAGAATGTATGAGCTATTGACTTTATCTAGAATATTGTGAATTTGAGTAAACCAATTATATTTTGCTGATGGTCGGAGTTGATGTTTATTCTTTAGTATCTCGAGGCAAGTTTTGGTAATTCTATCATTCGATATGCATAATATTTGTTGAATGCAGGTTAATACTCGTATTAATACCTTAACAGTTGAATGTTCTAGGCCGAATTTCATTCTAATGAGCCAGAAAGGGGTATTCTTGTTAAGATTGAAGAGTCTCTTAAAATAAGTTAAGTGTGATTTTTCGATGATATCAAGGTACCTAAATCCCCAAATCTCAATTCCATAGAATAATGTGCTGATGGCAATGGCTTCATTTAGTAACAGTCTACTCCCCCAGGATTGTAATTTTGATTTTTGGCAAATATCTATTACTGTCCCTACTGCACAGGCTGTTTTAGATTGATATTTACAGGCTTGATAAAAAACACCGGAGGAGGATAAAGGAACACCTAGATAGGTATAATACGTCACTATTTCTATGGGTTCTCCATTATATTAAAATGTTTTCAATCTTTTTTGTTTACCTTTGTGGAAGTAAATAATTTTTGTTTTATTAAGATTGACTTCTAAATGGTTCTCTTTAGTGTATGAGGATAGGATTTCAAGTTTTTTGTTTGTATCGCTATGAGAGAATGAAAATATAGCCATGTCATCTGCACAGTACGAGCTTAATATTTCACAATTGGGTTTTAATTGAGTACATGTTGCGCCCTTTTTTTTTTAAAATAGTCATCCGTGTCTGATATGTAAAGGCAGAAGAGATATGCAGAGAGGACCTCGCCCTATAATACTCCTTTACTAACACCGATCTCGTCAGATAATGCCCCTTCTAATTTTATTCTTAGTGTGGCCTGTTCATATAGATTTTTTATGATTCTGATAATTTTCCCACTTAAACCGAGCGAATTTAATTTGTACCATAGAATGTCATGATTTATACTGTCAAATGCTCGTTTATAGTCTACAAAGATTGCAAATAGGTCACTATTAGAATATTCTATTAAAGTTTTAAAGTAAAGAAACTGCATAAGCACATTTCAAAAAGTACGCCTTGTTATTCACTATAACCTACCAAAAGTTATACACAGTGTTGCCAGTTAGAAAAAACAATTCTACTTAACATCAATATATAAATACGATTTTATACAAATTAATAGTAATGAAAATATCATTAACATTGAATAAAGTGAATAAGTTCAAAGTCTCAACACTCTCCCTCTTTGACTAATACACTTTATTCACCAACACAATCACTCACTAACACTGTTACTGAAGTCCAGCTTCTCCTATAAAGCTTGATAGCTTTTGTCCCTGAAGGGGTTTTGTTAGCATATCAGCCAACTGGTTGCTAGTTGATATGGGTTGTATGTTTAGAATTCCCTCCTGCACAACTTCTCTGATAAAGAAGTGACGTATCCTTATATGCTTTGTTCTTCTGTGCATTTCAGGATTCTTAGCGAGTTTGATTGTCGCTTCAATATCGACGTAAAGATTCGGAGTCTTTTGAAGATTGTCGAGCTCTTCTAGAAGTCTTGTCAGCCATACCATTTCGCGGGCAGCCTCACTTGCAGCCACGAGTTCGGCCTCTATGGTGGAAATTGCAACGCTAGTTTGTCTTTGACTTCACCATGAGATCGCTCCTCCTGCATACTTGCATATTATTCCTGTAGTGGATCGACCAGTGTTGATATCTCCGCCAAGGTCTGCATCGCTATAGCCTTCAAAGAAACTCGAGCTTTCTTGCGGTCTGTAAACAATGCCCAGCTCCTCACACCCCTTCAGGTAGCGAAATATCCTTTTAACACGAACTAAGTCTTCGGGGGTTGGTTTCTCCAATGCACGTGAAGCAATACTGACAGCAAACGCTATGTCTGGTCTTGTTGATACCATTAAGTACATCAGTGCGCCAACTGCTTGACGATATGGAAAATTCTTGACTTCTCTCCCTGGTTCAGAACTTTCTTGCTGACTGCCTATGATGGGTGTTGACACAGGCCTGCAATTTTCTATACCGAATCTTCCTAGAATTCTCTTAATATAATTCCTCTGGTGTATTTTAATTGGCTCTGAGACTTGGACCATCTCGAGTTCTGACCAGCAGAGGCTCCTTGTTTTCGAGAGAAAAATTCTGCGCCGAATCTACGGTCCAAAAAAAGTAGGCGGAAATTGGAGATCGCGAAACAACTTGGAGCTTCAAATGCTCTATGGGCAACCAGACATTATTAGAGTCATCCGCGTGGGAAGGCTTAGATGGGCCGGCCACGTTGCCAGAATGCCGGAACAGAGCATTCCAAGGAAAATGATGTCCGACAAAATCTATGGGTCGAGAGGTGTCGGAAGACCGAAACTTCGGTGGACAGATGGAGTCGCAAAGGATTCAAGACATCTTCTAGGTGCTCGGAATTGGACTGCGGCTGCGCAGGATAGGGAGCGATGGGGCAATCTTCTTAAGGAGGCCTTGACTCACTAAGTGGGTTGTTGCGCCAGTGATAATAATAATAATAATAATTTTAATTGAACCATCCTCCTTTTGGGTGATCTCTAATCCAAGGAAATCAGATAATTTCTTATAGGTGATTTTGAATTCAGATTTTAACGCTTCTAAAAAGCTGTTTAATTCAGCTTTACTGGTTGATGCAATAAGACCGTCGTCTACATAAAGCGCTATGATTATTTGATTCGTACCTATTTTTCTTGTAAACAAACATGGATCGGCGTTGCTGGAAGTGAATCCTTGTTTCTTCAAAAAATCGGCAAATCTTTTAAACCAACATCTTGCTGCCTGTTTCAGGCCATATAAGCTCTTCTTGAGCTTACAAACTTGGCTTGTACCATTATTATAGCCTTCGGGTTGTTGCATGAAGATTTCTTCACCGTCATATAGCTCACCATACAGGAAAGCTGTGGAGACATCAAATTGGACAAGTGACATTTTCTTGTGGTCAGCAACGCTTAGAACTGTTCTTAATGTGCTCATTCTTACGACAGGACTAAATGTCTCTTCATTGTTTACACCTTTCTCTTGTGAAAAACCTTTAACGACCAGTCTCGCTTTATATCTTTCGCTACTTCGGGATTTTGTTTAAGCTTATAAGTCCACTTACAAGGTAATGCTATCTTGTTTTGAGGAAGTTTTTCAAGAGTCCATGTTTCATTGTCTGCCAATGCTTTCATTTCTTCATCCATGGCTTATTGCCAATTTATGAAGTCTTTCGATCTTATAGCATCCCCATATGTTTCGGGAGTGTCAGAAATCTCTGAAAAAATCAATGAAACATATTCTTCATATCTCTTAGGAGGTTTAATATTGTCCCTGTCTCTAAGGGCCATCCTCTGCTCCTCAACAGTCTCTTGGTCGCTAAGCCCATGGAGATCTACAACATCGCTGGTTTCCTCTTTGGATTCTTTGTCATGATCTTGACTGGGAGGTTCTTCTTCGTTGGGCACCTCTGGTGGTTTGTATTCGTCATTCTTACTGGGAATAAGGATACCTCTTGGTACTAGAGGTCTTTCATTGAAGATTACATCTCTGGATCTTATAATATTTCTTCCTTTATTCCATATTCTATAGCCGTCGAAGTCGTATCCAACTAGAATACCCTTTGTGGCCTTTTTGTCCATTTTTCCTCTTTTTTGTTTTGGCACATGGACGTAACATTCACTTCCAATTAACCTAAGATGTTCAATGCTTGCTTTCTTCTTGTGCCAAAGTTCGAATGGAGTCTTGTTTTCGACAGTCGTAGGGCCAGTCCTGTTTAGAATGTAGACAGCGGTATTGACCGATTCAGCCCATAATGATTGAGGCAAATCACCAAGAGAATGCATCATAGCTCGAGCTGCCTCTACAACTACACGGTTGTCCCTCTCTATGTAGCCGTTCATCTCGCTGCAATAAGGGATGGTGAGAATCTGTTGGATTCTATGGTCTAAAATCTTCTTCATTTTGGAGTTGTCAAACTCGCCTCCGTTGTCGCTGATTAATGACTGAACTTTGTGGCCTAAACGCTCGCATTCCTTTAGTACTAGAAGAAATTTTTGGTGGACTTCGGATTTTTCCTTAATAAAGTATATGTATCGATATCACGTAAAATCATCCTTGAATAATACGTAATAACGGAAACCTGAGAATGATTCCTTAAATGGTCCGCATACATCAGCATGTATAACTTCACCTGGTACTGTTGCTCTATCACTTTTACCAAACTTAAGCAGGTGAGTTTTGCCGTAGACACAGCCTTCTCAGATTTCAGAGTCTACGCTGGTGTTTATTCCAAGTTCTCGTTCAATAACTGCTTTGACATGCTTCTTATTTTGGTGAGCCAAGCGTTCGTGGTAGAGTTGTAACAGGTTTTCACCGGTTGAAACAGAATTTAGACTGTTAGTTCTAGATAAATGTAATTTATATAGTCCACCGTTGCCCATTCGAGACCCGGTAAGAATATCTTTATTACCTATTTGAAAAGAACACCTTTCTGCTGTGGAAATAAATTTACCACCAAAATTCTTATCTTGAGCAGATAAAACGGAAAACAAATTTTTGCTTATACCTGGCACGTACCATATATCCGAAAATGTTAATTCCTTATGGATGTCTTTGGTGTGAGCATTGACAACAATGTCACCTATGCCAACGGCTGGTACACTTGCACCGTTCGATGTTGTCACTTTATGAGGTGTATTGAATTCTTTAATAGATTTAAAAAGAGACTTGTTATTACAAATGTGATTTGTGGCACCATTATCTACAAACCAGTTTTCATAGTCACATTCTGCAGAAAATACCTCACTATCAGCAGCGTATAGGATCATGTTATTGTTGAGGGTAGCTTGTTGTTTACTTTTGGGTGGTCTGCCATCCCTTTTCCATTTTATACAATTTTTGACAATGTGTCCCTCTTTTCTACAATAGTAACAAACAATTTGTTTACTTTTCTTTTTAAATTTTGCTATTGGCTTATCTATAGCTAAGGCCTCCCTTTCCTTTGAGGAATCGCTGACATTGCTACTTTTCAGCGCCCTCTCATGAGCACATAGTTGAGTAGTCAAATTCTCGATGGTCCTGTCCCGCTTGGCCATCAACTGGACTTAAAGGAAAAATATTCCTGGGGCAGGGTATCTAAAATTTTAAAGATTAGAAGAATGTCAGGAAGTGATGAAACCTCATCCCCTTCACTCAGTTCCCTATTTAAAATGTTCCAAATATTTTTCAGTTTTGAAAGATGATTAGCCATATCATCAATATGGTCATAAGAATAGTTGAAAAACTGCATGCATAGGTCGAAGGATTTATCCTCCTCTACGACTTCATATAACCTGTGCAGCTCAAGCCACACATCCCTTGCTGAGTTGAACCTCATGACTTTTGTGAGTGTATCCTCAGACATATTAGTAGTTAGATAGAGAAGAGCTCTTGTGTCCGCAGCCCTCAACTTATCTAGATCAACTTTAAATTGTTTTACCTGCTCTGCAGTTGCTTTTTCCTCCAGCTTCTCGGGGGGAGTAAGTTTTCCGATCACTATATCCTCTCCATCAGGAAAACTCCAAAGCAAGATGAGGATTTTAAACTTCCAAGTAGACAAATTGCTCTTCCCCTCAAGAAGGCCGACGTTTACTTTCAAATCCATGATATTACACAATAATGATTACAAAGCGCTGTGTAATAGTGCTGTGCCCATAACCTATTAAAGTTTTAAAATAAAGAAACTGCATAAGCACATTTCAAAAGTACGCCTTGTTATTCACTATAACCTACAAAAAATTATACACCGTGTTGCCAGTTAGAAAAAACAATTCTACTTAACATCAATATATAAATACGATTTTATACAAATGCAAATAAAACATAAAAAATTAATAGTAATGAAAATATCATTAACATTGAATAAAGTGAATAAGTTCAAAGTCTCAACATATTCTAATTTTAGTTCAATTAGGCAATTCATTAGAAAAAGGTTTTCTAGAGGTGACCTGTCTTTTCTAAATCCGTTTTGAGTTTCTGAGAGAATATTTTTTTCGTTTTACCATAACGTTAGCCGATCTAAGAGAATTTGAGTAAAATTTTTTAAGGCACTGTTCATTAAAGGGATGGGTCGGTAGTTCTCAGGTTGTTTTCTGTCACCTTTTTTATAAATCATGGTTACATTTGATTTTGTCCAATTTTTAGGTAAATTTTCGGTGGCTAGAATTTTGTTAAACAGAGAGACTAGATATAACTGCCAATTCTCGGGTAGGTTTGATCGTTGGATATATTATCAGATCCGGGGGCTTTATTTGGTTTTAATTTATTTAGAGATTCCTGAAGTTCCTCGAGAGTAATTTCGCGGTCTAATAGAGGGTCTGTTATTGTTAATTCAATGTGGTGAATTTTATACTTCTGCCCATAGAATTTTTTAAAGTATTCACTCCATTTTTCGAGAGTTATCGAGAATTTTTTAGTTCTGAAAGTGTATATTGTTTGCCAAAAATTGTTGATATCTTTGTGGTTACTTAATTTATCGATCAATTTCAGTTCATAATTTGATTTTTTGCTCTTTGTAAGGTTTCTATAAACTTTTTTGGCTTTAATATATTCATCCCTTATTTCGTAATTGTAACCGCATTTTTTAAACAGTTTGAGTTTATCTTTGATATCAGATTTAGTATATTTACAATCTTCATCAGTAATTAATATTGGCCGGTTGAGCAGGAGCACGAAGGAAATGACCTTGAGCGTGCTGTAGCAGAGCAATATGTGACGTTGAGGGTCATTGACCGACCTTGTGAGGGCGAGAGGGTTGTTGTTCTAGGGTGAGGGGGGGAGGTGTCCTTGAGGTGTGTTATGAGGTTGCAAGGGGTCAACGGATGTGAGATGCCCTCGTGCTGTAGCAAGGCTATATTTACTCAGCTGTTTCATTCATAATTTATCAATTAAATTCATTGATCAAGCTTTCTCCCCCCACCACATACATAAGCCTTGTATAGTACTGATAAACCAGTTTACTGGTTCAGCTGTTTCATTCATAATTTATCAATTGAATTCATTGATCAAGCTTTCTCCCCCCACCACATACATAAGCCTTATATAGTACTGATAAACCAGTTTACTGGTTCAGCTGTTTCATTCATAATTCATCATTTGAATTCATTGACTAAACTTAGTAAAAGCGGGAGGTTTCTCTCCCCACTACCCCTCACCATATCCGTCATAGTCCTAGTACTGATAAACCAGTTTAATATGGGGCGACTAACTAGTAAGAACATGAGGTATGAGGCCGACCGACTGTCCACATTCGTCGGTTGGAATTCACCAGTGAGTGGATTGAAACTAGCAGCAGCCGGATTTTATTATTTGAAAAACTCAGATCGGACGAGGTGTCCTTTTTGTGGAGTAATATTACAAGAATGGTTGGAACAGGACGATCCTGTTGTAGATCACAAGAAATGGTCTAAATATTGTCCCTCTTTGAGTACTTGGAACAACTAGAGAAGCTACCAATGTTAATAGATGACGTATGTGATAAAAAAGAAGAGGAAAACAGCTGTGGGTGTGCTGACATGCACAAGAAGTTTAAACGGTTTATTCAACAACTTTACCATTTAAAAAACCAAAGCGATTTATATGAAATAAAAAGAAACGAAATAAATCAACTAATAAAAAAAATAGAAAAACTTCATGTTTCCCCTCCTCTCTGTTGAACCTTTTAGTCTTAATGTTGAAGCCTTGGAAGATGGTTGTGCCGCGTCGATTGGAACTGGTGACCGACTACCCCATCACCACTAGCAAAATAGTGCGAGTCGGTCTTTGCGATTTTGTGCCCATTGTCGCGGTCATCGACCAGAAAACTACAGTGTATATGGATACGGAAGAATGGAGATTCATCGCCGATCAGATTCCAAGGATGTTATCTCTTTTGCAAAGCAGGCCCAAGAAATTTGAGGTTGAAGACTAAGTACTGCTTTGGAAGAATAAGATAACCTTACACATACAGGATAACAGTCAGGGAGGTTGCCTCCAAAGTACCCCAGAACCGCCATTTACTCCCTACTGTTATGAAAATAGAACAGGTTGTTATTTCTTTTGCAATGTTTAATCAGAGTTTGCCAACCCTTCAGTTCGATTCCCCTTCGACATGTTTTAGCAGAAATGAAACAGCAAAGCTTTGTAAAGACGTTAAGAACATCAACAACTCATTGGAATTGATAACCAAAATGGCTGAAATATATAAGAAACATGAAGAAGGTCAACTGACTGAACCTGTGAAACCAACATCAATGGACTTACTTACTGAGACTCTTTATAATTTATTAAATGAACTCAAGAAAAGACCCTTATGAGTTGTAATTTATGTAATAAATAATATTTCTTTATATACTTTTTTTATTTCTTGAACCCTTTCCTAAGTAAAAATGAGAATAAAGGTAAATAATTAAAAAAAAAATAATTTATATGGTTTATTTAAAATAATACATGGGATAAATTACAGATATAATAGTACATACAATTAATAATTAACATATTCATTGAGGTAAGAAAGTCTTCGCTTCTGGAAAAATTCCTCGTCCTCTTGCCACTCCTCAGGTAAATTTTCCCAGATGTAGTCTAATGTATAGTCGAAAAGGTACAAAAGTAATGATCGAGGTAAAGCTCTCAATTCTTCTGTAGTTAAAGTTTCGATTCCTTCCTCTCCCAAACGACGTATTGCTGACTCGATTTTATCCATCATACTGAAAAGGTACTTCCTAGGAGGAGTATAAATACTCCTCCTCCTGGAACCACAAACGATATTATCATGAAGAATGAGGCAGTATGCCTTAGTATTAGGTTGAAAGTTCTCACTAGCCTCTAGTTGAACGCGAATATCTATAGTCGTACTTTTTATTGCTTGAGATTGTTTAGAACAATCTATAACGACTATAGGTGCGAGGGTCTCAAAATCGGATCGTGATAGCAGAGGTTGAGAGTGTCTATTACCATAATAGCTCGTTTGAAACTCATTATACATTTCGTAGAGAAGGGCGACTTTTCCTTATACAAAGTCTAAATTCAAATCATCATAAGGATAATGTTCACTATTCAGATATAGTTTCATGTTTTTCAATTTACAACTATCAAAATGACTGTTATCTTTGGTTGCGTTTCTCGTTCGACCAGTCTGGAATGCGATAATAACATACCGCGGCTTTTCTAAATTTGTCGATGTTTTGACAGTCCAATTTTCTTGCTGTGAAGTAGGTAAATTTGGGTATTCATAAAGATCCTATGATCTGAACGGTATAGTAATTATCTTGTTTTTGTCTACCATTTTCAACAACCTCAGTCGTTCTTGATCGGAAACACGAACATGTGGCATCCTCCAGACCACTTTATCTAATTTTATTTGTACGTCATCGCTACCCTTTATGCAGTTCAAGTCCGTACTCGATCTGATCAAAACGAGTTCTTGCTTAAGATTAATTAAAATTTTGCGATAGTCCTCACATATCCCTAAGAGAATATCCAGTGGCAGGCATAAGCTAAAAAATCCGTCTTTATCGATTGAAAGAGTTTTATCGATGCCAGGTATATCCACCCCGAATTTTCAAGACCTTTCACTTGATTAGGTGAAAACGAAGTGTAACCTTTAAGCGTAGTAGTTATTCCAGGGTTTCTGACTCTATCAACTTCAATGCCATTTAATCGTATCTGATCTCATCAAACAAAAATGCAAACTGCAAAACTTTAAAATTCGTCCTTCAATGTAAATAAAACTTAAAGAAGGAAACGTATAAACATCTTGTTGATGGATCGGAATTCTGATTTCATCAGACTTGTTAAAAGTTTTGCTTGCATACGGCTGATGCGAATGATATTGAAATTGTGTGAGGGACTCATCAAATTTCACGTCTGATGTTATGTTTAGTATATTATTCATATTTTTATTTTTAACCGAAAACTACACTGTTTTCAAAAGTTTGCGTTTGCAGGTGTTAACCGCCTTGATGGTTTAGGTTTACTAAATCTTAATGGGGTCTGACTTCTCCTTTTATATCCAGCTAGATTCCGGTCAAGACTATCTCTGGTAAAATCAATCCCCATTTTTCTTTAAATGTAATCTTATAGTAATTGTTTCTCCTCTAAAATCAATAAGCTTGCCGTTCTGATCAACTAGACGAACAGTAATATTGTCAACAGTCCTCACGTTAGTAGGATAATGATTGGATTCGGTAAATGACTGGATTCGGGGTTTCGATGATTTTATATCCTGGTTCTACTGCAGAAAAGAATATTGATGTATACTATGATCCGGATCTCCATTCATGAAAGACCCCGACGCGATGTTACAATGAAACGAAATAGTATTTACACTAAGAATTTTCACAATGTCGTTTGATTCAGTATACTGATGCTCTGAGTTAATGACTTGTTCGGGGCTAGTAAAACCCAATAGCGGGCCTATGCAATGTGGTTTGCCTTGACAGTTGAAAAAAACCTGCTTAGACGATCTAATTTCAGTCTTTAGGGTACTTGGATTTCCTCTAAGCACAAGTCCAGCACCCCGATCACGGTGAGCGATTTCATCGCTTAGAAAAGATTGTATAGCATCGATATCATACGATCCTTCAGGTATTTGAATGGACATATCACCGAAATAAAACATATCGTTAACGCCCTTTCGTATGCTTGGAATAGTAATATATGTGTCAAAAGATAATAACCCGATTGTACTATGCGACCCTAATTCTAGAGGAGGTAGGAAATTTGCATGAAGAACGCTAGAATTGCCAGTAAACGTTACTGTTTAGCTCATCATTATTAATGATCAAAATTTATGAGAAACATCGGCTAAATACTTTAAGCAAAGGTGTCCACAAACCGGAGTATTCCACTTTTGATGACGACGGCGGTTATATAATACTTGACAACTTTTGAAATAATCTAACAATTGAGGAGGAGGTTTTAAATTTCCAAAAGAATCAAAGTATTTCACTACATTATCTTTTTTTACATAACAGACCCAATGAGAACCAGGTTCTGAACTTTATTTAAATTTACAATAGCTGACTCGAGTTTTTTTGGATATTTTGCAAGATTATCAATCATAAACACTCCACGAAAATTTGGAACGTTTAAAACTTTTGCTAAATGATTCAATTCCAAATCGGTGAATGGTTTATTTGGTAGTCATATTTTTCTTGGTCTTTTTTGTCGGGTTATAAATAGACCATAACCACTCTTGTTTGTTTGTTTGTTATGGTTTAGAGGCGTAAAACCTTCAGGTCCTCAACGCCTATAGATTACATTTATTCCTAGACTTAAGAAATAGGCAGAAATAAACAAACAAAAAGTAGAGTAATGGAAAAAAAAATAATAATAATTAAAGATAAAGTAATATAAGTATGTTGTATTAAAATAAAATAGTTATAAAAGATTATAAAGAGCTTTATAATTTAGAAATCTCAACATTAATGTTACTGAGGCTTCGTTATCACCAAGACAAGCTGTCAAATTTGGGGCTAATCCGATTTTTATGATTAACGGCACAAAGTGAAAGCATTGCTCAAAAATATGCTTGACCGACAGAGTAGACTGGCAAAATTGACAAGTCGGGGGCTGTTCTTTAGTGAAAAGGTGGGAATGCGTGAGCGCCGAATGTCCGATTCTTAAGCGGATCAGGGCGACCTCATCTCTTCGGCTGCTGCGGCAGGATGTAGACCACGGTTCCACTGAATTTTTTTTCTAGTTTTAATTTGCTGGGAGGGCTTTCGTCCCAAATTAACTGCCATTTGTCCGATATTTCCTTCTTTAGTGGTCTACTAAGATCTGATTACCCAGTGCCATGGGCAGTATAGGGCTTCAGTAAAAGCCTTGAAGTCCCGAAAAAAAAGAAGAAAAAAAAAGATCTGATGGGGTTAGGACGACGGAGCCTCTTCCAGGCATCATGAGTGCATCTCTGGCAGCCCGATCGGCGAGCTCATTGCCCACAATACCCATATGGCTCGGGATCCAAACAAAATATACTAAATTACCCTGGTGTACGAGTGAAGATAGAAATGATTGTATTTTTATGACTGTCGGATGTCTCGGATACATACCGGATACATACATACGAATACTTTTTAATGCGCTTAAGGAATCAGACAGTATTATGATATTCTTTTGGTGTATAGACATCCAGAACTTTAGGGCTGAAGCTATTGCGAATAATTTGGCGGTGTAAATTGAGCATAATTTATTTAATTTAAATTTATGGGTTGAATGGTTGGTGACAAACGAGGAAGCAGTAGAGTGTTCAGATTTAGACCCATCTGTATAGATCAAGAAGCGGTCTGGAATATTTTCAATGAGTCGATGTAGTTTTGCTTTATATTCACAAGGTGTGGTGTTATCTTTGTGGGCATGTGAGAGACATAAAATTGTTTTCTGTGGTTGAAGTGTCCAAGGTGGAATTTCGGTTTCGGGTTTGGGTATGGTAACTGCTTTGAGTTTTAAAATATCTGAAGAAAATCTTTGTGCTAGAGGTGGGGTAGAATTAGTTTTTTGTCGAAAGATCGTAGAGTATTTTGATTGGAAAATGTATTTGTATGTTGGATGACCAGATTGTAGATATAGCTTAGAAAAATAGTTTATTGCGAGTTTTTGTCTTCGAAACATTAGGGGAGGAATACCGGCTTCCGAACAGATGCTAAGGGTAGGACTCGTTCGAAATGCACCGGTTGCAATCCTGATACCGGCGTGATGGACTGTATCCAGTTTAGCTAAAGTTCGTTGACGCGCAGAGCCGTAAACGAAAGATCCATAGTCTAATTTAGAACAAACCAAAGTCCGATATAGTTTCAGCATGGTGTACCTGTCTGATCCCCAAGATGTGCCACAAAGAAAACGAAGAATGTTTAATTTTCTTGTGACGGCTGTCTCAAGTGTCGAAATATGTGGATCCCAACTTAATTTCCGATCAAATGTTAAATCTAAAAATTTATGAGAATTTGAGTATGGTATCGAAAAATTTCCAAGGCATAGTTCGGGAGAAGTAGGAGTAGTTCTTTTGCGATTAAAATGAACACATACGGTTTTTATCTATGGAGATTTTTAGACCAGTAGCTATGGAACAGTTGTAAATTCTGTGAATGGCTTCTTGTAATTTATAACGCGCGGAGTCAATACTGTCGGATCGGCAGACAATCGCCAGGTCATCAGCAAATAACAACGGTATAACCTCTCTTGGCAAGTTCAGCCCCAGATCATTAATAGCAAGTGAGAACAGTGTTGAGCTGAGGACGCATCCCTGTGGCACACCGCTAAGTTGTTCTTTATCCTGGGAGAGTTCGCAACCGATTCGGACCCTATAGCGACGATTCGCGAGAAATTCCTTAATGAACCGATATATTTGTCCAGTAATGCCCACCGATATTAGTGGAGTATAGCTTTATGGTTTATGGAGTCAAATGATTTCATTATATCAAAGAAAACCGCGATAGTTTGTTGACTGTTGACAAAACCATATTGAATTTCGGCCTCCAATGCTACCAAATGATCTATTGTTGACCTTCCCTTACGAAATCCAGCTTGGAATGGCTGAATAAGACCATATTTTTCTATTATCCATAATAACCTTTTATTCACCATCCTCTCAATTACTTTACAAAGGCAACTTGTCAGAAAAATAGGACGGTAGCTATTAGGTAGCCGCTTATCTTTTCCGTTCTTTAATATCGGTATTACTACTGAATTTCGCCAGCTATTCGGTAGTTTGCCTAAAGACCAGATATAATTATAATAATTAAGAAGCCATTGTAAAGTGCCGCGTGGAAGATTTTTTATCATGCTGTAGTGAATGTTATCGGGGCCTGGTGAGGACCCTTTTACTGCATTTAGGACATTTTCAAGCTCCCACATTGTGAATGCAACATTATAGGGGGCCACCGTATCGTCATTTAAATTCCGAGTTTCCCCTTCTTCATATTCGATAAGCGAGTTTTGGTCATGAGAGTTATAAATTTCGGAGTAAAAATGGGCAAATTCATTTGAAACGGACAAAGGATCGTCTGAGAGTTGACCGTTAACCAGGAGGGTATATCGGGTATAAGAGGTTTTATTTGTTATTTTGCGCACCTTATTCCAAACCTCAGCTGAAGGAGTCGAGGCACTAATGGAGCTTAAAATTTTTTTCCACGATTCCTTTTTGCGTTGATTGAATATTCTCCTACATAAAGCGCGGTGTTTTTTGTATTCAACAAAGTTTTCAGTTTTCATACACCTTTGAAATTTTTTGTAGGCCTTGCGACGATTTTTAAGTGCCTTCTTACATGTGTCGTTAAACCACGGGACAGGGGGTCTCTTCGGTATTCCTTTAGTTGTTGGGATTGATGCATTAGCTGCCTCTATTATTATATTCGTTATTGATTCGCATCCCTCTTCTACACCCAGCTCACTTGGAGGAGCTAGAGATGGGGAGGCCAAGAAGCTGAAGAGGGGCCAATTCGCCTTATCTAAAATCCATTTAGGTTTGGTTCGATATGTCGAGTTCATGTTTGTGATTTTAATGAGTATCGGGAAATGATCACTCCCATAAAGATCTGGGAGGACATTCCAGTCAATTGCGCTATAGAAGGTCGAAGTACATAGGGAAAGATGAATAGCAGAAAAAGATTTATAACTTGAACTATGGAAAGTTGGTTCCCCAGAGTTAAGAATGAATAAGCCGGAGTCATCAATAAAATTTTCTATTGATCTACCACGTTGGTTAGTATATTGTAGCCCCATAAAGAATTGTGACTATTTAGTTCTCCAATAAAAAGAACAGGTTGAGGTAGTTGATGGTATATATCAAGTAGATGCTGCGAGTCTACAGGGCTATCATGTGCGAGATAAATGTTGCAGATGGAAAAAGTAAAACCTAGGTTAACACAGACTGCTACAACTTGAAGGTCAGAGTTGATGTTTATTTGTTCAGAAAAAATGGATTCGTGTACGGCAATTAATACTCCACGGGTACTTTGAATGACATTAGGACCATCTTTTCGGTAAATTTTAAATTTTTATATAGTGATATCGTGACTTGCTGAAAGATGTGTCTCCTGAAGAGCTATGCAAAACGGGTTTATGTCATTGATGAGGATTTTCAAATCATTGTAGTGAATCTTTAACCCATTGCAGTTCCATTGGAGTAACGCCATTTAACATTTAAAAGAAAAATAATTCATCGGTGCAATTATTGAGAACATAAACATTGATTGGAAGACGTTAGTTTCTTTATTAGAGACTTGTTTCATTGGTAATATATTTGAAGTGATTGTGAATGAAATAATGGTGATAAAATCGGAAAGCCGAGAGAGGTTTTTATAGTATATTATATTGTAAGTATTTATGATGATAGTGACTTTAATCTAATGAATTTTGATGTATGCTGTGGATTTTGATCAATTAATTTATGTACCAGGATCTAAAGTTATGCTGAATGTATTAATTTCTGTGTAATCGAATGGAATTGAGTGTATGAGTAAAAAATACGAGTTATTAGAATAAGGAGTTTTAAATAAACATGCAAATATATAAATATAGGTGGATGCAGATATACATTTATACTTATTAAAGAAGGAAATATTATAATATAACGAATAGGAGAAGTTAGATAAATAGATAGTCATGTGTGTAATTTCAGTAATTATATTTTTACTTTTTATTTTCAGTAGTATCTTTTTTATTGTTCCCTCTTTTATTATAAGATACCTCAGTAAATCCATTATTTTCCTCCGGAGGATTGACTTCTATGAGTTCGACGTCGGATGTCTTTTTGGTCATCGCGGCCGAAGTCGTAGAAGTCGTTGGTTCAGAGGGTGTAGGAATAGGAGGGGGAAGAGAGGAAGGAGGGGGGAGAGAGGAAGGAGGGGGATGAGATGAAGGAGGGGGAAGAGAAGAGGGAGGGGGAAGAGGGGAAGAGAATGTCGGGCGGTGGGGGGTTGCAGGCGGAAGATGAGCCGAAGCGCTCGTGGTGGCCGATCTCGTCACCATCGGGCGGTAGTTCGTAGGCTGAGTAGGTGGAGGGGATGGGACTTTTGTGGTTTGTGATGTGCAATCAACTGGGGCTTTGAAATTAAATAGGAAATCTGTTTGGGTTCCTGTTTCTTGGGTAACTGTTCGTTGTGATTTTGCTATTTCAGAATATAACTTATTGAAAGTTTGAGGGTTTTCGAATTTATAAATATTTCTAGCTTCATAAAAAGGCACTTTTTTTGTAAACTGAATTGTTTTAATGCGTTTATTTATTATGAATAGGGGGCATGCGCGGTCAAGGCTGTTGTGTTCTTCTCCGCAATTAATACATTTTGGAGTTTTAATACATTTGCCATCGGTGTGTTTTTCGTCACCGCACTGCGAGCAGATTGTTTTAGAACTAGTACATTTAATTGTGGGATGAGAAAATTTTAGACATTTATAACACCTAATGGGATTGGGAACGTAATTTTGAACTTTAATACTTTGATAACCTATTTTAATTATTTCTGGTGGAAACGGTGTAGGGAATGTCACTATATATGAATTAGTTAGAATTTCGTTACTATTTGATTTTATTTTAATCCTTTGTATATCTTTAATTTTTCCGTTTAATTCTGATAGTATTTCTTCTTTACCTAGGAACTGTAAGTCGTAACATCTTATCACCCACTTACTATAATTTAAAGTCGAATGCGGTTTTACAGATACATTAAATTGGTCTGCAAATTTTTTACATTCAAGCATTTTTTTACTCTGTTTACTATTAATTGTTTCAATGAGTAATGATCCATCTCTTCTGTAACCACTCTTATACGGTTTCAAATCAGAGTTGGGCGTAATCCAATTACAATTTGGATTACATTGTATTTGAATTACTGTAATTGAATTAAAATCGCTATGAATTAAAATGATTGAATTATAACATCAATTACGAATTACTTTGTAATCCCTGAAGTAATTCAATTATAATTGGATTATTCAAATAAAATAAAAAATAATACTATCACCTAATATAAATAGGAATTCTAAAACGAAAATAAGTGTGACAAATTTTTCGAATTTCACTCGCTTTTCGGTTAATACGTCGTGAACGGGCGAATGGATTTTCACGGTTTAAAATATTTTCCGACTATTTAGACGTAGGCTAAAATGAAAATGAATGTGACAAATTATCCGAATTTTCATTTGCTTTATCACTAATATCTCGTGAACGGGTGAATTGGGTTTCACGGTTAAAACTATTTTCCGACTATTTAGAGGTAAGCTAATAGGAAAATGATAGAGACAATTTACCGACTTTTCATTCGCTTTTCCGCTTATGTATCGAGTACGAGTGAATTGGGTTTCACGGTTCAAACGATTTTCCCGTTATTTAGATGTAGGCTAATAGGAAAATGATACTGACACATTTTCCGACTTTTCATGCGGTTTCCGCATATATATCGTGAACGGGTAAATAAATTTTCACGGTTCAAACGATTTTCCGACTATTTAGATGTAGGCTAATAGGAAAATGATGCTGACACATTTTCCGACTTTTCATCGCTCTTCCGCTTATGTATCGTGAATGGGTGAATTGGGTTTCACGGTTCAAACTATTTTCCGACTATTTAGAGGTAAGCTAATAGGAAAATGATAGTGACAATTTACCGACTTTTCATCTGCGTTTCCGCTTATATATCGAGTACGGGTGAATTGGGTTTCACGGTTCAAACGATTTTCCCGTTATTTAGATGTAGGCTAATAGGAAAATGATACTGACACATTTTCCGACTTTTCATGCGGTTTTCCGCATATATATCGTGAACGGGTGAATAAATTTTCACGGTTCAAACGATTTTCCGACTATTTAGACGTAGGCTAATAGGAAAATGATGCTGACACATTTTCCGACTTTTCATTCACTCTTCCGCTTATGTATCGTGAACGGGTGAATTGGGTTTCACGGTTAAAACTATTTTCCGACTATTTAGAGGTAAGCTAATAGGAAAATGATAGAGACAATTTACCGACTTTTCATTCGCTTTTCCGCTTATGTATCGAGTACGGGTGAATTGGGATTCACGGTTCAAACGATTTTCCCGTTATTTAGATGTAGGCTAATAGGAAAATGATACTGACATATTTTCCGACTTTTCATGCGGTTTTCCGCATATATATCGTGAACGGGTGAATAAATTTTCACGGTTCAAACGATTTTCCGACTATTTAGATGTAGGCTAATAGGAAAATGATGCTGACACATTTTCCGATTTTCACCGCTCTTCCGCTTATGTATCGTGAACGGGTGAATTGGGTTTCACGGTTCAAACTATTTTCCGACTATTTAGAGGTAAGCTAATAGGAAAATGATAGTGACAATTTACCGACTTTTCATCTGCGTTTCCGCTTATATATCGTTTGTATTTGCTCTCTAAAGAACACTAAATTTTTTAATTGTGTGATAAACGTTTTACGACTCGTTTTAAGTGTCCCCTCCAATTGATAAATTTTGATGAAATTTTTACTCCCACATCGCGGGCATACATAAAATTTCCAGTTTAATTAAAATCATTAGACCCGTTTTGGAGAAAATCGAAAGAAACGTAAAATTTGGACAAAATTAATTAAGTAAAGTACCCCCTCCGTTTGGCCTATTTTGATGAAATTTTTGCGGTCACATAAAAACACCAAATACACAATTTCAGTTTCGTACGGTTTACAGTTTCTGAGCTAGTCTGTTCGCACACGCACACACCCTCATACCCTCGCATGGACAAACTGCCAATATCCTGGAGTACCAACTTATTGGTGAGGAAATAATGATATTCCTTAGTCCTAGGTCAATAACTATCCTTATTCTTAGGATCCTTATTCCTCCTTCTTCCTTATAACTATCCTTAGTCCTGGGTCCTAATCAACTATTTCAACTATTTCATAGGAGTATATTAAATAAATTTGCATTATGATCCTGAATAATAGGTTATAACAAAAGGAGAAAAAACGATAAGGTGTAGGTTTGGTAAAAACTAATCATTAGCTCTCTGTTAAATATATGTATTTCATTGCACTACATTTCAGAAATTTCCTGAAACAAAATCGACAATAAGTAGTGAAAAAAATAAATAATATGTATAATAAGATTTGGTATGTAACATGGGCAATTTATTTTGAAGCTAAGCCGCTGACTCTGCGCGTCATCAAAAAAGTGTCAAAGTAGCGACTTGCGATTTATCATGTAGAAACCTTTGGTAAACGATTTCCGACACGACTTTTTTGGTCGGCGCAGTCCGACGCCAGCGCTGAAACGCTGCATATTTAGACCATCGTCAAAAACTTTACAGCGAATCTACGATGTTAAAGAAATATTCGTTCTAAATTTCAAGTCGACATCAAATTTGCGGCCTGTATCGCGCGACACAGACAGACAGTCAGACATACATACAAACAGAGGGACAAATGCAGGTCGAGTGAAAGGGTAGTAAACTTTTATCCCAATCAGAAAAGTTTTTTGTGAGTGAGAAACTGTCACAGTCCCACTAGCTGCGCTACTGAAATTTCGTCAAAATAAGTTTGGCCAACCGCAAATACGTTTGCAATTTTTTTTCAAAATCAAACAACAGGAAGTACCAAGCCAGGTAAAATTTTTTCCCACCCAGTATATAATTAGAAGTAATTAGATAATACGTTATTTTTATATTTTATATTATAATTAAAACGTACATAATTAGAACATAGGAACAAATAACGTAATCCCAGCTCTCTGTAATTGGATTACAACAGATGATCGAAATAAAAATTCGTAATTGGATTATGCTGTAATTGAATTATAATTGAATTACAATTGGATTACAATTAAAATTTTTTTATCGTATTTCTAAAAAATAATTCAATTACAATTTAATCGTAATTCAAATGTGTTGAATTACAATTACATTGTAATCGTAATCATAATTCTAATTCAATTACATTTTGCCCAACTGTGTTTCAAATAATGTCCGTTTCCAACTTTTTGACCTTCCATGGCCAAATTATGCCTCTTTTGCTCATCCAATTTTAGTTTGGCTTCTTTAGCTTCATTGATCGCCTTGGCTACACTCGCGGCTCCACCTGCTAAAGACCCCACAGCAGAAAGTCCTGCCATCAATGGTACAAGAAATTGGAGAAAACCTCCCTGTTTTGGCAGCGGAAGAACTCTTGGCGGTGAAGGTTTCGCCTTACCACGTAGATGCATTTTAGCCTTTTTATATGCCGCTTTTGATGCATTGAGAATAGATGATACATCATCTACTTTTGACAATTTAACCAAATCTTTAAAACAAATCTTCTTCTTTTTCTTCCTCAGCCCCGAACCAATTTTCCATTTTGCTTTCATGGCATTTGTAACTAACCAAGCCGCCTTTTCTCCCCATGACGAATCTGGAGCTTTAACCCATTTCCAAGCATTATCAGCAAGAATCTTGTCCGCTTGTTTACGACTCTCCATATCCTTATTTATGCTATAAGCTATGTCGTGTTCTTTACAAGCTCGTTTATTCCGCTATCACCTTTAGCTAAGCGTTTTTCTAGTTTCGTACCGGGACCGCAATATTGATATCCTGAAAGGTGCAATTCAATCGGCAACCTATTGATAAGACTGTTCAGCAAGCCTCTGCCTCTGCGAGCCTTGTGACTCATACTGTACTCAGAAAATGTAACAATAGGGTATATATAGCAGTCTTGATGTTGTTTGCGTTCAGAATGATATTAGTTAAACAAGTGCATTGTTTCCCTACTACCAACTTTTCCCCAGTTAAAGGACAATCGGAGGAGAGGCATAGTTCATTATTACCAAACACTATCCGAGCCTCGATATGTGGCCCCAGTGGATGTGGAAAGACTAATATTAGGATTTGATTGCTATTGAACCCTAACGGCTTAAAGTTTAAAAATGTGTATCTGTTTGGAAAAACTTTACATCAACCTAAATACCAGTATTTAAAAAGCGTCATAAATCTTGTCCCTGAAATAAAATTATATGAATTTGAAGGTGCAAAGGAATTGCCTCAAAAAGTCGAATCAAATTCGGTATGCATATTTGATGATGTCATCATGGAAGATCAGAAGATAATTAAACGACACTTTAGTTATGGCCGTCATATGAACCTCGATTGCTTTTATTTAACACAAAGTTATGTTTGTAACCCGAGACATCTTATCAGGTGTAATTTTAACTTTTTAATAGTTTTTCCTCAAGATGAATTAAATTTAAAACATATTTATGATGAACACGTAAGCATGCCAGATTTAAGTTTTACTCTTTTCAAAGACATGTGCTCGTTATGCTGGAAAGAACCGTTTGGCTATCTCGTTATTGATAAAAGTAGGGGTATGAATGATGGACGTTTTAGAAAAGGAATCGACACATACATTGTAGATATATAAAGAGCGATCTCGGCAGTAATTATCATTAACAATCATGGACCCGAAAGTCACTCGTGAAAGTATAAAAACAAGTGAGATTTTGAAAAACAAATTTCGAGCATTGAAGCGTAACGTCCAGGATATTGAAACGGGTCGTCAAGGATTTTTTACACCCGTGCTTCAACCTTTAGAAGACATTAAACAATCATTAAAACCTAAACCGGAACAGACTTCCAGAGAAGGTGTTAATGAGCGGGACGAATCGCCAGATAAAAACGACTCTGCTAGTCTAATCTAATCTAACGGCGCTATGGTCCTTGCAGGACCCTGGCCTCCTCAGCAATCCTCTTCCACTCCAACCTGTCCGCAGCTGCCCTTCTCCATCCAGAAACACCCAATGACCGAAGGTCTTCCTCCAGATCCTGCAGCCAACGCAGTCTTGGTCTACCTCTACTCCGTTTACCACCAGGGTGTCCCTCCATTATCATTTTCGGGAGCCTACCACCTTCCATTCTTTGTACGTGCCCCAACCATCTTATCCTGGCACTCTTGATGGTGGAAACAAGATCTGGAGTTCCATAAAAATCTCTTAACTCCGCATTTGTCCTCATCCTCCAGCGATCCCCTTCTTTGGTAGGGCCAAAAATTCTTCTGAGGATTTTCCTCTCCCACGTGCTTAGCAGCCTTTCATCATTGTGTGTAAGCGTCCAGGACTCGCTCCCATATGTTACCACTGGCTGTAGGACCGTACGGTACACTCTTATTTTGAGGGTTCTGGATATTTCCCGATTTTGAAAGATTTTCCTTAGGGACCAATAGCATCTATTTCCAGCTATTATTCTAGCCTTAATTTCTTCCCTAACATAATTATCTTCCGTGATAACAGTGCCTAGGTAATTAACTCTGCTAGTATTTAACAAAAATCAACTTTATTGCCGAAAACAACGCCTCACTACAAAAGAGCTAGACCATTATCTAGTTTTTCCTTTCCCGTATTATCATCTGAAGAATAAGAGGACGAGTATGTGACTGACGAACCACTATCAGAGCTAGTCAAAGAATATGCGAAAACTCCACAAGGAGAAGCCGAATTGAAGGAACATCTCGCCGAATTTGGAAACCTGCAAAGGGAATACTTGGATAAGATTAAAAAAAAAGATGATGAGGCATATGACGATCGTTATGGAATTAGAGTCATGCCTTTAGGGGGATTAGCTAATGGAGATTCGACAAACGTTCGGCTGTTTCCAAACAGCGACGGTATTTCTATAAACGACATAGAGTATGTAGGAACTCCGGGATTGTTGCAGCTACTCTACTTGAAAAACCCACAAGATTATACTGAGACAGACTTGGAAAATTATAAGAATATTTTAATCTCGACCAATGCACACAGGAAAGGCTATAGCGAAGAACAAGGGGTATTTAGAAACAGATCTGAGAAATATAGAAATGTAATATCCAAGTTATTTCCACCGGAAACCTTAAAACTCTATGCCCCTTCCTCAGCTCCGAGAATGAAGCTCCGTTCTCACAAAAGGGGCCATGGTCTTATGAGAGCCGATAAACCTCTGTATGAGTATTGGAACGATCTAAATGAGCTAGTAAATCGTCTAAAGCTGTTAATAGCTTCCGCTCATGCTGGTCACGAAGGACACCAAAACGAAATAGAATCAATAATTGAAGAGCTACGAGAAGAAAATATTATATATTAAAGACTATATATAGCTAGGTTTAGTATAAACATGACGATAAACAAGTTCGGATCTCACATGTCATTATAGCACTCCAAATATAAAAAATCTGGTGCGTGCGCGCAACACACAACTTTCACTTACCAACTTACTTAGATTAGAAATTGACGTGTTTTGCTAATTATCATTTCCTAAAGTCACACATTTTTCTACATTTATATCTCATTTTTGTTAATCGTTAAAGCCGTTTTTGAGTAAATAAAAAAAACCCGTGAAATTGATACAAAATTTATTAAGTAAAGTCCCCCCTCCCGTAGATCAATTTTGATGAAATTTTTACAGTCATATCTCGGGCATATAAATACATAAAATACCAAGTTTGATCAAAATCGTTAAAACCGTTTTTGAGTAAATAAAAAAAATACGTGAAAATGATACAAAACTTTTTAAGTAAAGTCCCCCCTTCGGTTAATCAATTTTGATGAAATTTTTACAGTCATATTTCAGGCATATAAATAGATCACATACTCAGTTTAATCAAAATCGTTAGAGCCGTTTTTGAGAAAATCGAAAAAAACCTAAAAAGTTATTAAATAAAGTACCCCTTCCCTTTGAGCAATTTTGATGAAATTTTTGCTGTCACATCGCGGGCATATACCTACTCTTAATACCTAATTTCAGGTTCCCACGGTTTATAGTTTTTGAGCTAGTCTGTTCACATACACACACACACACACACACACACACACACACACACACACACACACACACACACACACACACACACACACACACACACAGACACACACACAGACCATTTCTCGGGACTTGGTTATTTCGACTCAGGTGGTCCCAAAACGTGTATTTCCTTTGAAAACCGGAAGTCGAAAATTTTCACGATCGCAATACTTCCACTTACTATATATTTCATATATAAGTAAGTGAAAGTAAAAATGTTATTTCTAATACTATTAAAAAACTTAGGCATGTCGTAATTTTCGTCGCTACGCATAAAATAGGACTTCAACCTCCCCCTAAAAGCTGTTTCATACTCGGTGAAACATACTGCGTCGGGCTTAAGAGCTAACAGGTCCTGCCGTTGAGGTTCTCTTTTAAATATTTTTAGAGGGGGTTCATTTTTACAAAATTGCTGATGTCTAAAATAATTATGTAAATTTGTAAAAGTTGTTTGACAAAAACGGCAGGACCTGCTAAAATCAACTTTGCACTTAATTTCATGTCTTAACCTAGCATCTTTTCGTGTAAACACCTGTCCACATTTACCACAGATCAAATCAAACTTCTTTCAAAATCATTTACTCGAGACAAGTGTTTACACGAAGTTTCGTGTCTTAAACGATGGTATTCACTATTAAAAGATTTCCCGCAATATGAGCAAATAAAATTTATATTGCAGGAGAATTCTTGCGTTTGTGTGGAATCCCCACAAACAGCCTCGTGTCGTAAACGATTACATGATTGTGTAAAAACTTTTCCACATTTACCACAGACGCACGAGGCTGCTGGTGTGAATTCCTGACTATAAAAGCAGGTTAATTCGTGCGCCATACATTCACGGTGACTGGCAAACACCATCCTACAATTTGCGCATTGACGTGAAGAAGATTCCATTTTTTTTTTTGGTATTAAAGTAATTCACTTTAAATAAATTTAAATTTAAGAAAAATATAAACAAAAAGTAACTTATCTAAAAAAAAAAACTTTGAAAAACTTTTAATTAAACAAAAATTAACTTTATAGAATGAAAAAAATTAAATAAATATATAAATGAAAAATAATCTCAAAGAACTTTAATTAAACTAAAATTTACTCGAAAAATATCTAAGAAAGAATAGTAACTTGTACGAACGAAAAGAAACAACTTTGAATTAAACGAAAATTAACTTTAATGAAAAAAAATTAAATAAATATATAAATGAAAAATAATCTCAAAGAACTTAATTAAACTAAAATTTACTCGAAAAATATCTAAATAAACGAAAAGTAACTTGTATGAACAAAAAGAAACAACTTTGAATTATATAGGTTTGAATGGTATAGGTAAGTGAAAGTAAAAACGCTATTTTCCCTTTAGCATATTGTAGTCGGTAAAGGACATCGATGCACGCAATTTACGAATAATCAATGTTGCCAACCCAATCACAGCTCATGACGCTGCTAATAAAGTGTATTGTGATAAGCTAGCGGCTACTCACACTGATTTAAACAATTGGCCTGGTAATTGGATTGGTGGAAAAAGGAAAAGACTTGTCAACTTTGCACCACCTATAAATAAACAGGATGTTGCTACCAAAGAATTTTTAAACAGCGTTGCTTTAACCTTGGTTGAAGGTATATATGACTCTCTTGATAAGAGAATAACAAACGTAGCTGATCCTGAAAAGGAATCTGATGTGGTCACACTTGGTTACCTAAACAAAGTACTTGATAATGGATTTATCAATAATTAAAAGAACTGTTGTAAATGAATTACATAAGCCAGCTCGCAAGAAATATCCTAGGAGAAAGACAGTTTTGAAAGGAATAAATGACTTGTGGCAGATAGATTTAGTAGAGATGATACCTTATTCTCGAGAAAATAAAGGGTACAAATATTTCTTAACAGTTATAGACTGCTTTGCTAAATATGCATGGGCCATACCAATAAAGAAGAAATCTGCTGAAGATGTAACTAAGGCGATGGAGAGCGTGTTTCTTTCGAGTAGACAAATTCCAAAACATATTCAAAGTGATCAGGGAAAGGAGTTTTACAATTCCAAGTTTAAATCTCTAATGAAAAAATATTGTATTAATCATTATTCCACCTTTTCTAATATGAACGCTTCCATTGTAGAAAGGTTTAATAGAACATTAAAAGGGAAAATGTGGAAAGCCTTCAGTATGCAAGGAAATTACAAATTTTTAGATATCCTACCTCAGATTTTACAAGAATATCACTCATCATTTCATACAACAATTGGTACGGAACCAATTGATGTTTGTAATAAAAAATCGGAAAAATACTTGCTAAACAATGTGTATTCTTCTGTTCGGACTAAAATGCGAAAGCAGATGTTTGAAGAGGACGATTTTATAAGGATATCTAAACAAAAAACAGCATTTTCAAAAGGTTACAAGCCAAATTGGTCAAGTGAAATATTTAAAGTAGTCAAGATTCAGAAGACGGATCCATATACATATTTACTTGAAGATCTAAAAGGTCAACCTATCAGTGGCTCTTTTTATGCTGAAGAGCTTCAAAAAGTAAAATATCCAGATCTATACCTTATAGAAAAAGTTTTAAAAAGAAAAGGAAATAAATTGTATGTAAAGTGGCTGGGATTAGATGAACGCAGCTGGATTGACAAAACGGATATTGCATAATGTATTAAAAGAAAAAAAAACACTTACTGTTATAATATAAATTTACTAATTTTTTTACAAAAACTGTGTATTTTATATATTTATTGTACCTCTACATTTAAAATATATTTATTTCTCACAAACTGTTGTTTTTCTTTAACCTAAACTTACAAAATAGTACTAGTGCTAATGTTACAAATAGACATTAAATTGTCTTCTATTATCATTTTGACATATTACATTCAATGGCTGTTTTTTTTTATTCATCAAGGCTGTTGTGACCATAAGGGAGTGTTTGCACTACATCGCTTAATGTACGCTTTTTGTCATCCAATGAGCATAATGACTTTTTATTTATTAGTGAGGTTGTAACGTTATGTTTTTTAGATTGAATTATATAAAACGAAGAATATAAACTTTTACTCTCTTTAAGTGTGTTTAAATAATCATTAAAAGTAAATTCGCTAACAGCTCATTTTTTTATTCCTTCGACTTTTTAACCGTTATATCATTGTTTATTATGTAAGAATACATTTTAGGTCTCAACCCGACAAATTCGACAATAGGATCTCCAAAGGTTTCATCTTTCAACAGACCGACTACTTTCTTATTTTTTTCATTATAACAGAAATGAGAAGTGGGAAAATTGCTTGTATCAAAATATTTTTGTAACTCTCCAGACATATCAGAATAAATATCTTCAGTCTTAATATTGTATAAAAATGAATCGGTATCGGTATAACATAAAGTAACATTTTCTATACCATATTTTTTCAAGAAAACATTATAATGATAATGATACATCAAAACTTTGCTCAACTCTAACACTGAGAATCCTACATACAAAGGTTTATCAAAAATAATGCTTTCTTTTTCCAACTGAACCGCTGTAACATTATCTGCAAATATAATCCTGCCTTTAAAATTTGGTTTATTAAAACCTGATATATAATGATTTTTCATTTGTTACTATGTTTAAATCAATTCTGTTACGCACGTTTTCCATAAATTTGCCGAAGCAACTATTATTCATTAATTTGTAAAAATCAGACTCGAATGTATTTTTTGCTGATGCTCTCATCTTTGAATTAATTTTTATATATGGTGCCAACTAATTCTTTTGTTTAAACTTTAATACCCTGTGATTTTTTGTAATGTTTACCCCCAGTTGTAAAGCTTGTTTTAAAAGTCACATAATGTGCTATATAACGTGTTTTGGGTAGCAAAGACATTAATAATCTAACATTTTTAGTATTAGGTGGCTTATTTTTTTCAGGTAACAAAGGTAGTTGAGAATGTTTATCATGAATTTCTATAGGGTATTCAATGTCAACATCTAGCGCATAACCGGTTTCTGAATCGTTTTCTAGATCTAATATATTCAATTTTTCAACAGTCCACTCAAATTCGGCGTATGGTAGGGGAAGTTTCATAGCGTAACCATGAAGATTGTTAACGTCTACATATAATAAATAATTACTGGGTTTTGTGGAATCATACTCATTTCAATATTTATTGTTAGCTTTAGCATACCGGGAAACGACTTGGCAAATACATCCCCTTATCCCCTTTTCAAAAAACTGTACTATATCAATATCTTTTATTACGTCTAATTTTATTTTTGTATATTTTAACAGTGCATTCCAAGACAACTGCGGTAAAGTAAAAAACCATGCAGGGTCAAGTTGATAAAGTTGTTGACAGAGAAGTCGGAAGGTTTCAAAAACTTCGCACAACAGAATTACATCTGTTTTTACATATAATTCTGCATAATCTTTTAATGTTTGGATTTTAAACGATTCCCAGACATTTTTTGCATGATCATAATCTACATTGCTAATGGATTGTTTTGTTAAATCATTAAAAAATGAATTTTTAGATGGTATTTTTGTTTCATTTAGGCATTCAAACGAACTAAAATAATTATTTGGAAATACACCTTTCCTTGTCAGCAATTTAACTTTGTTTTCATCATTAATAATACTGGCTATATTTGGAAATATTTCACTAATTGATTTTGATTGATTTTTAAATTGTTTACTAATGTATCCAAACTTGATGAAAGAAATTTAAACGAGTCAACAAATCGTATTTTGGTTCTACACCCTTTAAATTTTATGCTAAAACTTATATATTTTTCAGTATTACTGGGGATTACAAAAACATTTTCACAACGGTCTAAGAAAGGGATTATAAAATGAGAATCATAGCCTTGCAAGTTGTGCATGAAAACGGGTATAAAATCAGGCTTTTTTGCCCTTAAATTGCATGCATTATGTGCTGGTCCAATAAATTTTCCTGTAAAGTGGCAATGATGACGCACGCGATCGTGTTAATCTAAAGGGTATTAACAGAATATACAGTCTTTAGCAGAATAAAAGGCTGACTCTTCACTCATTTCTTCCATCGGAAGCGGATTAGCATATATATTATCCGCTTCAACAGCTATTTGTTCAAGTTTTTCTAAAAAAACTTGCATACAGTTTTCTCCTATATAAACAAATGGTTTCAAATCAAACATATTAGACTTGACCAGAAGTGAAACTGAAAAGGCTCGATGCTCGTGTATAGCTTTGTTCCAAGGTTTTGACGAATTCGGACAAGCCCCTGAAATTGGTATTAAAAGAGATTCTATATCCGCATAAACTACAATTGGAATGGGTTGTGTATATTCCACATGTTTAAATTCAATTTTATCTTCTTTCGGAAAATCAGATCGAATTGGTTTATGATTACGACAAAATAATTAATGTTCTCGCTTTCGCTCATCACCATTTTTCCCAAACTTGTTTACATACGTCTTTGGAAATGTGGTCAGACATCTACGACATATAGTATATGCATGTTCTTTCAACGATATTTGAGAACTTACTAATCGTGAAAGATTTGTTATCAAACAATAATGAAAATTTTCCCCATTTTGTAAAAACAATAAATCGAACATTTTATTATATTTTTCCTTTTTACTAATTCTAATCGGATACACATTATTTTTCTCGTCTAAGCTATAAACATTTATAGACACATTATTTGATCTAATATCATCACTAAGTACAGCTAAACGGAAGCAATCATTAGTATTATTTTTTACCTTTACAACACAACGTTTATCCTTAATTTTTTTAGGTAATTCAATATACTGGGATCCTACAAAAGGTCTATATTTTGTTAAATGTAAGCATATGTAGTTTGATGAAATATACATCCAACCAGAACCTTTTTTTCAACCTCGTCCTGTTCCGCTAAAATTTTTTCAAAAGTTGTTTCAACATAATTTTCAGTATTTATGCTAACATCTATCGTATTACTTTTCGATTTAAAATTAAAATCCGTGCTTTCACTAATATTGTTTCCGTTTTTCTTAATATATGTACATTCTAACATTACATTTATTTTATACGATTTCCAATCTTCAACATAAGAATTTGATAAATTTATTAAGAGTTCTTTTTTATTGTTTAAAAATTCGGTAGCTACTAATTTTTTATTATCGTTAGGAAAGTATACGTCCTTAACCGAATTTCCTAAAGAAGCTTTAATAACCCCGTTTTCTTCAGCAATCGCCTTCTCTCGCATCTGTCTATCAAACATGCTATATTTTCTTTTTTTATTCGGTATTTCCATTGTGCTCACGTTGAACGTATTATTACTACCAACCCCACTAACAACTTGACAGTTTATTTTATGACGTTCAAAATTAAACTTTCTATTAAATTCTTTCCCACAGCTTTGACAATAAAAAAACAACCATTCACATCTGTGCCGTCTATTTGGAACCAATAACCCACATTGCTCACACAAATAATTGTTTTTATTATTCATTTTATTAAATCCTTAAATTAAATTAAACATAAATTATAACTAGGTCTTACATGATAGTAATATTTACTTAAACGTTAATTCATATGAATTTTTCTTTTTCCCGCAATATTTAAATTTCAGTTGACCTAAAAACATAAAACATCAATTAGCTAAGTATAGTAATGTTTTTACAACTTTATTAAGTATTTTAATAATAATAACCATCATAATGTGGTATATCTTCATCAGTTATAACAAACAGATATCTTTTCGGCAAATATGTTCTTATCTGTCCCTCGTCAACTTCCAAGCTCTCAATAATGGCTTCAATGCTTAAGCCATATTTTGTCTCATTTTTTCTTAATTTGTTAGTTTTGTATGTTTTTCCTATAGTCAGTTCCCCAATGTTTTTGTAAATTGGTTTTGTTTCATTCAATTTTTTAAGGAGAGACATCTATCAGTACTATATAAGGCTTATGTATGTGGTGGGGGGAGAAAGCTTGATCAATGTATTCAATTGATAAATTATGAATGAAACAGCTGAGTAAATATAGCCTTGCTACAGCACGATATAAACAAAGCGCTGTTGCCACATCTACAATCCAACGTTGCCATGTTGGGCATCTCACATCTGTTGACCCCTTGAAACCTCATAACACACCTCAAGGACACCCCCCCCTCACCCTAGAACAACACCCCCCTCGCCCTCACAAGGTCCGTCAATGACCCTCAAGGTCACATATTGCTCTGCTACAGCACGCTCAAGGTCATTTCCTTCGTGCTCCTGCTCAACCGGCCAATATTAACTACTTTCATCATACCACGGGTTGTATTTCCTGATATGTTTATATTTGTTAGGAATCGTTTTAAAGAGAGATCGAGATAATTAGGGGTATCTTTAATTACCGTCACTATGTTATCGTACATTTCATCTACGTTTTTAAACTGTTTACCCTCGACTAAAGGTGAATGGGTCATTACTTCTTTAAATGTTTGAGTCTTTTCCAGTTGCCATTTCATAACTTTGATACGAGGTACTAATTTGTTTGTTTTATTTGCTTTATTAATTCTTATCCCCGCAATTAGTTCTACGTTTATCGGGAGGTGATCTGAGAGGGATGGAAATTTAAGAATTTTTAAGTCATGAATTTCGTGTAAAAAGTTTGTGTTACACCTAACTAGATCTACTACACTTTGCCCCTAATAATTAATGCTTGTGAAAACTGGGAGAATCAGAGGGAGCTCTACTGTTGAGTAAAATGAAACCTTCCTCATCCATAAATTCGTTTAGTATTCTCCCCTTATCAGTCTCTGTTTGGTCTAGACTAGCGCGGCATCCACTAAAATGAGTTCCAAATAGAAATTCTACACCGTATTGATTTAGTTGTCCAAGTCGGCAATTCATGTCTCCTCCGATGAGAATTAATTTATTGTTAAATTTTTTCCTACTTGATATTATAGTATCTCTGAGCAGTTCAATAATGAAAGTTATATTTATAGAGGGTTTAAAATATAAGAGTCCTAAAATATATGAATACATATTACAAAAACTTACATGAGCGAATATCCAATATTCACATATATCTATGGGTTCTATATTAAATAATTTCCTGTTGTACACTAGTGCTAAGCCTCCACTTCCACGTCCTTTACTTTTTTCTTTGATAGCTGGTGAAGAAATTGAAGTGAATTCTTCCATTCTTGTAGGAATAGTAATGTTATCCGATGTTTTCCAGGTTTCGTAGAGACAAAATATTGATGATGACGTATAGGGTGGCGTCGTTGAGAGAAAATTGTTGATACCATGAGTGTTCAAAAAATTATAGTGTTTGATAAACGTTCCCCAGAAATTCCGTCGTGTGCTTCTCGAGTTATTTGGAACTGTGATGACTTTGTTGGTATTATATTAGTAATTGGTATGTGTTCTGGGCCGAAATCGATATTGTTCCAACTTTTCTTTTACGGGAAGTTTCGTCATCTAACGCTGCATTATCTTCAGTGCGGTTTCGGAAGTCAGTAGGATTGATTACGGTTTTTATTTCTTCAAGTGTACATAGATAATCACCAAATTTAATTTTACCTCTAAAGATTGTTGATTTTTCATCTATTCTTTTAATTTTTCCTGGGGCTTCGTTAAGTTCTTTTCGTTTTTTTCTATCTGCTTGTGTTCTATCATGGGCAATAGAGACCTTCATTTCACTTAGTTTATCCATTTTGTCCTTATGGGTGGCGAATGAAATAAGTAATGGTCTAGGGGCTTTTCCTCGTCCTATTCTTCGGCAATAAGCAATTTCCTTTAAGGATAGATTTGTCTCAGATTTGTTAAATATGGCTTGTGCTGTTTTGTAGACGTCTTCCGGCTGGTTCTCTTCCGATTCAGGAACTTTGTATAGGAAAACGTTGTTTCTTATTAATTCTCTTCTGAGACTATTTATTTCTTCCTCTTGCCTCAAAACCTTTTTTTCAAGCATAGCCTGTTTTAGTTTGCTAGCTCGTAGTTCCTCAAATATTTGAGATACGGCATCTTTGATTTGAATAAGCTCTTTTCACATAGAAGTGGTCTCCTTTTTATTAAGTTTTATTTTAACCATAATATCTTCAAGGGTAATAGAAGGCGCTCCTTTGTATTAACCATTGTTGGGTTATATAATCTTAAATAAATATAAAATCTTTTAAAATGAAATATAGGAGAGTTAGTTAGCCGACTGATGGGGTAGGAAGAGGGAGACCTCCGCTGACAGGACAGATTATGATTGCCACCCCCTACTGGTTATCTCCATGCAATCTTACCTTTATATCAGGAATGGTGTCTTTATATAGAATATATTTTCTCTTATAGCTCAGCTTTCACTGCACAAAACGATACTAAATTTTAGCCACGTGTCCTTTAATATTAAACTGTAAGGCTAACCGAATTTCTTTTTTAAATGATCACACTTATACTAATGTGAATGGAGAACAGGCACAGAGCCGATGTGAACGGTTTCAAGGCCTAAGCCAGACTCATGAGTAATTATGGCATGAACTGGTTGCCACATCTGCTTGCAAATTTAAACATTTTTTGAAGATGTATAATTACAAGGAGAGCGACATTGCCTAGCTTTGGGACCATAAGCACTTGATACCAGCAGAGATCAGGGTCTTCGCTGTGGTTAGAGTAAGATCGGTTCCTAAAAGCCGGTTGCCTGAACCTATATTTGCCTCTGCTTAGTCCTCGGGTCTGAAGTTGATCGTTTTTTTTTATAGTGTAGCTACCTCACGTCTTAGCTCGTCAATGTGGGATGGATTAACCCTTGTAGTCGGCAATGCATCGTTTACTTGGGAGCTAAATGTAGAGGTTCATTTTTGCTATTTTATCAGCCACTTCTCCTACTTTTTCCGTTCATCTGAGCTAACTAGCAATATATTGCTATGGTTATTTCTAGTAGACGATGCTATTAGAGCGCTAATATTTGATTTAGATTTAGAGGAAAAGGAAGTAGAGACCGAATTTGATTCTGCGCAATCTTACAGAGAAAATTATTTACAAGCTCAACATAATCTAGATATAAAAGGGCAATATGATACGATGGATAATCTAGAATGTGTAAGTTGTGTGTTCTAATATATAGTAAAATATATAGTAAGTGTAAAATATATAGTAGTATTAAAACCTATATTCATTTTTGGGCCCAGTTGGAGCCTATTCATGGGGATGTGGAGGGGCCGGTGGCTCACAAATTTCAGTATTTAATTCAGGCGACTGTTGATGGTTCTCCAACTAGACTATTAGTTGAAAGTTTTCCTCCTTCTCCAGAGTTATTATAAGGCTATCGAATTTAATGTTAAAACAACGATTCGGTAGAGACGAACTATTAATTGAATATTATGTGAGGGAGTAACTTAATCTGGTCTTAACAAAACAAACGAGGGCTCAAGACGATATGCTATCGCTCAGAGAACTTTATTATAGCGTAGAAACTAAATTACGTTCTCAGAGACCTTGGGAGTTACAAAAGATAAGTACAGTACCAATGTACGTTAAGACCGTTAGTAGAATCAGCATTTCCAGATATTATATTAGGAGAATGGAAAAGGAAAACTAATAGGTCGGTAAATAGAAGATGCTGATGTACCGCCGGATAGAGAAGAGGTCATCGAAATTATCATGGGGCTCAAAAATAATAAAGCTGCCGGTATTGATGGCCTTCCCAGTGAGCTCCTTAAGCATAGTGGAGGGGATCTCTGGAAAGAGTTGTACCACATTATATGGGATGAATGGATAAATAAAAGAATGCCAAGAGTCAATTAACAGATGTCTCTATGCCATCTTTAAAGCCCTCCAACTCAAACATTTTCCCAGAAGTGCAAAGATACAGCTTCACAAAACTATAATTAGACCAATTGTGACATACGGCTATGAAACCTGCGTCCTGATTGGAGCGAGTGAGAACTTGCTGAGAACATGGGAAAGAAGAGTTGTAAGGAAAATGTTTGGGCACATTAGAGATACGGATGGTACGGAGGGATAAGGAAGAACTCCGAATTAAAGAATTATTTCCGGACCCAGACATCGTTAAAATAATAAAGAAAAGAAGGTTGGGCTGGTTGGGACATGTGGAAAAGATGCCTTCGTCGAGATTGCCCAGACAAATGCTTTATGGTCATCCGGGAGGATCAAGAGAGAGAGGTAGACCTTGCAAAAGATGGCTGAATGACGTGGAGGCTGAACTTCAGCAGCTGAATATACGACCAAAGCCACGGACAGAATGGAATAGAGCAGAATAATGGAGGAGGCTTTGGTTCTGAATGGACCTTGACGCCAAATAAAGAAGAAAAAAAAAGAAAGAAAGAACAGGTCGGAAGGTCGAATATTAGAGAAACTGATGGATTTCTTAAGAGAGGAAGTGGAAGGAGAGGCAAGGTTAAGGTTATCAAAGCTTTTCATAACAGATGAAAATAAAAGTTCCTCTTCAAATGTAGAAAAGAAGAAATTAGAATCAAGCAAGAAACCAGTTACAGCTGCTGGGATACTTAATGTAAGACAACAAACTACAACTTATTGTGTATTTTTCCTAGGTCGCCACTCCAGTGAAAAATGTTACAAAGCCCGTGATTATTCATTGGAATAAACAAAAAAAATTTTAAGAATCAAAGGTTGTTGTTTTAGGTGCTAGCCTAGAGGTCACATTCAATTAAAATGTAGAACATTCTTAAAATGTGTTGTATATGAGGGACGACATTTAAAGCTGTTTTGTCTACAGTTAAGAAATCAAGCGGAAGGTAACAGTCTTCCTATTGGCAATGCTAATCATATAGGTTTCTTCCCTACTATGGTGCTAACACTCACATTGAAATTGAAGGGCGCAAAAGACTATTTATTAAGAGGGTATTAATCGATTCAGGATCGCATAGGTCCTACGTGACTCAAAGAGTAGTGAAACTCATGAGCTTATCTCCATTCCGAGAAGAGAGAATTACTCATGTATTATTTGGAGGCAAACGAAATCAGTTAAATGTTCAAAAATCTTACATTTTGGAAATTTATAGTTTAGGAAATGATATTTCTGTGAAGTTAGAAGTATTAGATACAGACTTATTAGATATGGGACATGAAGACGAGGAAGGCCAAGGCTAAGGTGGAGTGGCGGAGTCGCGACTGATGCGGGAAACATCCTTGGTGTGTACAACTGGATGGCCGCTGCTCAAAACCACGACGATTGGCGGAAGCTGCTGTTGGAGGCCAGGACTCATCACCGGGTTGTAGGGCCTAATAGTTAGTCACTTAGATTCAGAGAATATATGTAACATAGTGCCAGTAGCAGCAGTAGATCCATGGATAGAAGAAATGCAACAAAAAGGTATTTCCCTATCAGATGATAGATCAGGGCCTGATTGATGTACTGATTGTAGCCGATTTTGTCGGACATATTTTAACGGGCAGAAGAGAAGTTTTAAGTTGCGGTTTTGTGGCTATCGAGACTGTTTTATTTTAGGTGGAGATTGATTGGTAGGATGGGAAGTGATTATTCACATTTTATGAGTAATATGTGTTTGTTAATGTCAGATTTTCAGGTGCCTGATTCATGGAAATAGAAATTTTGGGTATCAAGGATCTCGATCAATCAAAGATAAAAAAGGAAATGGAAGCATAATTTTTTTGAGAACAAGCGTATAGAAGAAGGGGGCCCTATCAGGCTAGCCAACCTTGGTTAGCACCCTCCTTTGCCCAATAATTTAAATAATTCAGAAAAGAGATTAGATAATGTTATTAAGAAGTTAAAAGCTTCAGGATTAGAGAATAAATATAGTCTAGTTTCTAAAGAACGGACAGCAGAAGGAATGGTTGAAGAGGTGACATCCAAACATGGGGCCAAAGGGCATTATTTTCCGCGTCGGTCACTAGTTAAGGGGGGAAGCATTAAACGTATTAGGCCCGCCTTTGATGCCTCTGCTAGGGTGGGAGGACATCCAGCCTTGTACAAATGGCTATGAAGATAGGAAGAGAGTAGCAACCAAATCAGGGCAAGAGAAGACTGGGACAAGAAGAAAGTAGGAGAGATGGTCCCAACTAAGAGATCACTTGAGCTTCGCGATAACCGTGATTAATTATTTTGTTGACTCGTTACACTCGTCAAGTTGGGAGTATGTTGACTAATCAATAATCAATTCAGTTTACGGAAACGAGAGAGGTTACCTTTGAACTCATATGTTAATCTTACGAATGTGAAAATAATAAGAATCGCACAACTTATAAAATTGTATTCATTCTGTAATTATAATTTTGTTGGTTGAAATTTTTCTTTTCTATTAAATAAAATTCCTTAGTCCCTTAATCGTCGTCCCTTCATTTATAATAATCAAGTTTCTTTATAACAAATAATAATCACGTGCAATCGCACAATTTTTAAAATTGTATTCATTCTGTAATTATAATTTTGTTGGTTAAAATTTTTCTTTTCTATAAAATAAAATTCCTTAGTCCCTTAATCGACAATTTCCGTTATTATGCTATTTTTTTCATTAAGAGATCCAAAATTATTATCTAGAGTTAAGATATTCTTATCAAGTTTCTTTATATATTTCTAAGTAGGTTTTTAAGCCCAGTTAACTTTTAGAAATATAGGTCTTGCACACTATTCCTTATTTACAAATTAATACTCAATCATTTATTAAAATCAAATAAATAATTTTTTTTTCTCGATAAACGTTTCATACAACATAATTATATCAAATGAATATATGTAAATAATAAAATCTTGATGAAATTCGTTGTTGAAATTTTTTCTCAGTCAAAATTGGAAATTTGATATCATTTGAAACCCTATTGATCTCACGTGTGCTGTTCTGCAGGGAGCAGTTTTATCTCCAACTCTCTTTCAATTATATACAGCAAAATAGTTGGTACTCAGCATCAGTATGCTTCAGTGACTGCATTTGCCGATGATATAGCAGTCTTATGTAGCAGTATCGATGCAAGGAAAGAAATTCATCAAGCAGAAATAATATGCCAGATAATATCGGGACAGCTTAAACATTTAAATAATGACGTAAAACCCGATATAAGCAAAGGTATTTTATTTTCCTAACAGAAAGAAAGAAACGACTTTAGACTGTACAATAAAACTATTAAATTATTGAACACTGGCATATATATTGACAGACACTTAAAATTTACATGCCTTTAGACAAAAAATCAAAATATTGAGATTGTACCGACTACACTCCATAATTACGACAAACAATATTTGCGATTAAATATCCTCTTATACCCAGATATCATCAGGCCGGCGCTATTGTTCGGGGCACTACCGGATTTCCTTATCACTAGTAAGGAGTCACTTTGTCACTTGAGTTATCAGGCACATGTCCTGGTCAAGCCAATTCTTTCTCTTTACTAACCATTTTCCCACATATCTCGAACAATTGACAAATGTTCACTCCCCCTTTTAATTCGGAAAAATTACGAGATCTGTGGGAATGATGTTAGTGAGAGAAGGTAGCTTAAGTGGAAAGAGCGCCTTATTTGTGATAAGCAGGCAAAATTTTACAATATGCACATAAATATAGACGTATATTTGCAAATGTATATAATACAAATATGAAAATATTGACAAAAAAAGAAATGAGAATATGGACTGAATATAAAAAAAAGTTTAGCTCACATAAAAAAGAAATATACGTTTGAATTATGTAAATTATACTCCCACCAATACCTTAATAAGGTTGTAAATTAATTATTCTTTCAGGTATGCTTTTCTTTCATTATTGTATATTTTGGTATTTTGTTATTCTGTTTCTCATACAAATAAATACTTTCGGAACAAGAAAATCAATTCTCGTCATTTGATATCCTACTTATTGCTATGTATTGTGGATGCTGCCGTGATAGGAAAAGAAAATTGAATTAATAATTTAATATCAAAATATGTAAAGTACTGTATATGCTCAACCCGGTGGTCAGTTTTACCTGAAGGCGGCTAGGTCTAATTAAGAAAGGAAATATAAATACCGAATTAGACGTTATAATAATTAACCCTGAAAATAATTGAAATTAAATATTTATTTAAAATATAAAGATTCCAAACAAAAATGATTTTTAAAACTAGAGTGGGAAAGAATCCCAAATACTACAATCCTTTTTATTTTTAAAAATGCTTGCCACACAATAAAATGTTACTGTATAAACATTATTTCTTGGTTATGTTATTGCTTTGCTTCTTGTTTTTGTTATTGGTGAATTAAGAAGTTTTTCAGGGTGTGAAATATAGAAAGAAGAACTCTCATCACTATGTAAGTTATCTAGATATTGTTTAGAAAAATAAGATTTTATCATGTGAATACTTAACATGTGGAATTTCAATACTGGTATAGATAAGTTCAAAGTCTAAAAGTTAAAAAGGTACTAATTTATAACTATCGTAAATAAGAAGTTAATTAATTATAAGATCATAAGTTTTGTTATATTCTACAACCATTCTGTATTTTTATTATAATTTAGTGGTGAATGATAAGCCAAAATGTTTTTAAATAGTATACAGAAAACTGATATTGAGAATTGTTTTTATTTTAGTTTTTGTTATGCAAATTGTAGCAATTGTAAATTTATTATCGTAGCTTTTTTTACTAAAGGGTCTTGTTCATTTTTGTAATTATTTTATATGTTGTATTTGAAGTTATGTTTTTTATGTTGTATGTTCATTTTACATCATTTTGTTTTATTCGATGCTGAACAGTTAATTTTGTAGATAGGATTTTACTTTACGGCTCTAAACTGATTATTAAAACTATTTTTGAAACTATGTTAAAAGAAAAATCAATAAACGTACGTTTATTAATTTTTCTTTCCCTTGACACTAGGAAAATGCTATGTATTTTGGATGCTGCCGTGATAGGAAAAGAAAATTGAAAAAATAATTAAATATCAAAATATGTTAAGTACTGTATATGCTTAACCCGGTGGTCAGTTTTACCTGAAGGCGGCTAGGTCTTGGAAATACCCCTTGTAAGTTATTGGGGCAATAAACCTTCTGTTAGAAATTCAAAATAAGCAAAGCTTAGGACCGACAATGCTGCCGCCAAACATCCAGGGAAATACCTAAGAAGATTGTTAGAGAAATTTGTGGCCATAAACCCTGGTTTTGCCCCGGCAAAGAGGCCGCTGGGAAACACGTTGAATATGGAAATGAAGGGAAATTTTAGGCAGACAGCCATTCAGAAGAAGTCTGGAACCAACCAATCAGGAGAAGTCTGCAGCCAGCCAATCAGAGTGGGGGCCAGCTAAAGTCTGAAGACAGTGGGGGAAAGAAGACTTATACGGAAGGAGAGAGGAGTTTAGAGGGATTCTGTGTTCTGCCTTCTACCTGGGAACATCTAGCTGCTCTACCTGCTCTCAGTGTGACGTCACAGCACCAGGCCAACAGTTTTAACGGTTTTTCTGAGACCGCATGTGTACGACATGTAAACACGTGAGTAAAAGCCTTGCTTTATTTTCCAGTTTTCAGGTTTATAATTTCTTATATATATATATTGTGTATTTTTAAGGTTAGTTTTAGTATCATTTTTCTTACATTATTTAAACATGTTTATGGACCACACAAACGGACCACAAACCGCACCACTGACATCACATATTCTTACACCCCTAGTACTAACACAGAACACCACAATAATACATAAAATAACTACAAAAAACAAACAAGTGATGGGTTTTCCCTCCCCAAAAAACCCATCAAAGCTGTTCCCCGACCCTCAGACGGAACTACGCAAATCGTAGTTTCGAACCAATTTCAGGAACTTAACTCAGCACAAAATATAGATAACACTGAATCCACAGCAACCAGTGATAACCAAACCACTACACCGACAAACATACTAAGACCACCCCCCATAGTAATTAGACCACCGATATCATCGGCGGTAATCAAGCAAACTCTGCTTGACTGCAACATTACACAATTTAGTCTTCGATGCTCTAAAATCGAAAACAAAATATCCCTAAATAACGAAATAGACTACCATAGGACACTTAGAATCATCAATACGAATGATGATATATATTATCATCCATATGCCCCACGGGGAACTAAACCTCTCAAGAGGTTCCTCCTAAAGGGATTCGATATCGATCACCCTTTAGGATCCATATCCGCCACCCTCCAAGCCCGATTACCAGGGTTTAAAAATATTTGGAGGATGACCAAAACAAACGAACAAGGACAGAAAAGACAGCTGTCACACATTATCGTGACAACTGATCACGAAACAACAATCCAACAACTGAAGGACATTGGTCCTATAGACTACATGTTCTACACAATAGAAGCAATGAAGAACATTGCTGGCCCCAGGCAGTGCCATAACTGCCAGGAATTCGGCCACACACAAGCATACTGTGGTCGTAGACACGTATGTGTAAAATGTGGTGAAAACCACGAATCATCCACATGTCCTAGGACATCCCCCCCAAATGCGCAAATTGCGGAGGCCCTCATGTGGCCTCATATCGCAATTGCGATCAAATATCAAAAAACATTTTGAAACGGAGAGGTGACAAGGTTTTAGTAAAATGGTTAGGCTTCGATTCCAAGCATAACAGCTGGGAGAACAGTAAGAATATAAATATATAGGGGTGCTATTCAACCTTCTCAGTCACCCACCGACGCTTCGACAGATAACATCGATATGGCTAAAACTAAAGAAAAAAAGAACGTTCGTGTTGTTCGTCCTCCGAAAAAAATCGGTGGTGCCTTCAGCGATAAGGCTAACCAGATGTTGAAGACCTTACCAAAAATGAGTTTAAGTAATACGGATCTTATATCTTTGGCTAAAAAGCATAAGATCCCTCATTTCCGCGGTGTCTTTGCCAGAGATAACTTGCCATCGAAGCCGTGGCTACGTGAGCGCGCCATTTTGAATCTGGATAGTATAAAGGGCCCGGGAACGCACTGGGTATGCTATAACAAAAGCGGTAAATATGTAAAATTCTTTGATAGCTCCGGTAACAGAGGACCTCCTTCAGAGCTAGTCAAATATCTCAAGGATTGTCAGATAAGTTTCATTAGTAAAAGATATCAAGACCCCGATACAAACATTTGTGGGCACTTGTGTTTATTATTGATTTCTAATCTCATCTAAAAAAAATGGGGCTAGACTTTCCGAGAGTGTATAAAAGGAAAGATAATTCAGGAAAAAAGCTCATTCCCCCATCCGACTTCAAAGGAGTAACATCTCTAACAAAAGAAAATATCGAGTTTCTCAAGTCGGCAGGTTATCGTGTAATATGGAGGAAATAACTGATCTAGGTTCAACCGCTGCTTTTACCGATTCTATCGAGGGGATAGAATACCATTCTCATTTCCCTTACGCATCGACGAAACTACTTCGAGGTGATGAAATTAGAATATTAGTCCAGCATCAGGATATTATGACCCTACCATCGAGATGTTTTCTTTATTTCGAGGGACGGTTTTTAACAGAGGATGGTAGAGCTGTACCCGCAATGGCTAAATTAACGAATAATGCTTTGGCATATTTATTCGATGAAATTCGATATGAATTATGTGGAGTTGAAATAGATAGAGTTCGCAACTTGGGGATTACTAGAACTATAAAAGGGATATTGTCTTTACCGGGCGGATCCTCAGTTGAGCATCTCGGTTGGTGCTGTCCTCTCACAGCACACTCGATGTATTGAATGACGGTTATTTCAACATGTGTATCCCCTTATCACAATTACTAGGGTTCGCCGAAGATTATCAAAAAATTATTGTTAATGTTAAACAAGAGCTAATTCTCATAAGATGTCGGACTGATGACAATAGTTACATATCTAGACATACTGCTGCGGCAGAGAAAGCCAAAATTGAATTAACGAAGCTATGTTGGAAATTATCTTATGTATCAGTAAACGAATTTACACGATTAACATTGTTACGTAGACTCAAGTCGGAAAAGGCCGTTTCGGTAGAGTTCAGAAGCTGGGAATTGTTCGTTTACCCAATTCTACCATCCACACAGAGACAGGTTTGGGCGGTAAAAACTTCTATGGTAATCAGATGGAAAAACCGAGATACATAGTACTAGCATTTTCAACAGATCGTATTAACAAAGTCGAAAAGGACCCTAGTCAATTCGATCATTGTAATATATCTAACGTTAAACTGTATTTGAATTCAAAATCATATCCTTATGATGATTTAAATATCGATTTCGATAGGAATCGATTCGCGGTACTCTACTAAATGTATTGCAATTTTCAAAAATCCTACTATCCTGGGGGGTATCCGAATCAGCCGCTTCTCTCGCTAAAGAATTTCAAAGAAAAAGCACCCATTATCGTAATCGATTGTTCTAAGCAATCGCAATCAATAAAATCAGGACCGGTCTAAGTCAGATTGGAATTCGACGCATCTAAAGCGTTTCCGGCTGAAACAACTGCAATCTGCCTCATAATACATGACAATGTGGTGAAATATAATCCACTAACAAGTATTCTTAGAAAAAGGATATAAATAGACTTTTATTGTTTCTATTCCTCCAGTCTTCACCATGTCATCGAGCAGTGCGGTTGTAGAATTTCAATGCTTCATAGACGATTCCAATAATTATATTGTTAAAGTATTATCAATTTTCGATTTAAAACATTATGCAGCTAGTCATTGGATTTTCAAGCCGCCTACTTATCCAGGGGTAAATAATTATAAAAGCATAATCACGAACCGCTGGCTAGCGAGAAATTATCATTGTTTACATTGGGAGGATGGAGAAGTTTCTTACCACAGTTTATCATCGATTTTGAAAAACTTGGATTCAAATTATAATTATATTTTTGTCAAAAGTCTTCGAAAAAAGGAATTTTTGTTAAAATTTTTACGCTCCTGCGTTTTATTTAACCTCGAGGATTTTCAATGTCCTCAAGTCGAAAAACTGCCTAGTCTACAAATAGCTCCATGTATTATTCATAAAGATTTAAAATTAATGTGTACACATTATCGCTCTCATTTATTAGCAGAGTGGGTGTATTCGAATCATGACTTGATTTCTAAATTTATGTAGGTTAGCTTAAAAAAGATACAAAAACTAAAAAAAAAATAAAAAATTCTTAAAAAAATAACCTCCTTGATATACCCTCACCTTGACGTGATAAAGAGGCTTAAGTCAAAAAATTGACGAACAAAGAGGGTTATACAATGCTGTGAATTATTAATGAAATATATAAACCCATACTTGCCGTATTTATTATATATATCGGTAAAAAAATCATTTTTTTTAATTTAAAATTGACTGAATGATTGAAAGATATTTTTCACAACCTCCCTAACCTCATATAGAAAAGTTAATGTAAAAAAAAAATAATAAAGAGGTCGGTATTCGATCCCATGATCTTTATTTTACCAGTCGAGCGTGCTAGCCATCCTCCCGAGTTATAGTATAAACAGTAGGAAACATATGGTGTTTTCTTAAAGAAATTATGCATGGTATGTATCACTTGTTATAGATTTATTGTCTTTACAACAGGTTTTGACAAGTTTCGGACAAGTTCTGACAAGTTTTGGACAGTCTCTGACAAGTTCCGACATGATTTTACGATGTATAGAGTAAGGTTCTATCGATCATATGTTATATATTTCAAGGTATATATTTCGAAAAATTATTAAGATGGCAGTAACTATTCGAAAATATTTCGATAAATTATAAAGACGGCAGTAACTATTCGAAAATATTTCGATAGATTATATAGATGGCTATGCTTATTCGAAAATATATTTCGATTATATGGTAACAGCTGATGTGGTTATTATGTAAGGTTATGTCGATCATATGTTATGTATTTCTATAAAGTATATAAATAGCAGTGCTTATTCGAAAATATTTCGATAAATTATCGCGATAGCAGTGCTTAATCGAAAATATATTTCGAAAAATTATCAAGATCGCTGTGGCATTTGAATATTTAGAAGAAATGAATATGTTCGACAAGTTCCGACATGCACTCGACAATTTCAAACATGTCCGAAAACCCGAAAACCGATTCAAAAGAATATATTTTAGGGGATTAAGGATTAATTAGGGGATTAAAGATTAATTAGGGAATTAGGGATTAAGACCATGTGATGGTTAAGGTTGGTTTGGCCCTGGACCACGTGGCCCTGGGCAAGCCCAGGGTCCAAAGTCCAATTTGATTTCCCAAATTGTGGCGCCAGAACCGGATATTCCTCCCTACTCACATCTCAAAAATATATGAGAAACTGCTCATTATCCACATCCGAAAAAACTGCGATATACACGACATCATACCCCCGTAACAGACGGGGTTTTCGCGTGGAGTTAGCTGCTATCACCACGTAGCTAAGCTGCAATACGATATTGCTAACAATCTCCATAAAAACCTTGCCGCAGCAATGATTTCACTCGACTGCACACAGGCTTTCGACTCTGTGTCCTATCCCATCCTAATCCATAAACTCACACACTACCAATTCCCGAACCAACTGGTCGACATCATTGGATCATACCTCACTGACCGGAACTTTGTAGTCCGGGTCAGAAATGAAATTTCAGCCCCCCGCCAAGTAACATGCGGAGTTCCCCAGGGCTCTGTCCTTGCGTCTATACTTTTCAACATATATACTGCCCAAGTAGTAGGGACAAAGATTGAAAATACCACAATCGCCGCATATGCTGATGACATTGCTATTTATACAGCCAGCATGAATGCGAAACATGCAATGCGCAAGGAACAGAAAGTAGCTCAACAAATCACAGACCAATTAAAAGACATCAACATACTCATTAACACGCAGAAAACAGATGCTATCACATTCTCATACAAGAAAACACACGATAAAACACCAACATTAAACGGCCAAACAATCACAACAAAAAAATCTCACATACCTAGGCATTAAACTCGAATCACACTTATCATTCACAGCACACATACAGAACAGAATTCACACTGTCACATCAACATCAACACAACTACAGCACCTACTCTACTCACCAGGGCTGTCACTCAGACTCAAACTACTCATATACAAATCTATTCTCAGACCATCTCTTTTATTACACGGAGCACCACTCTTACACTATCTCTACTCCACAGCCCTGAAGAAACTACAGCAATATCAAAACAGCATACTCATGAAGATATGTAGAGGCACCACATTAGAAAGACGGAACATGAATCACATTACATTATTACATTACATTACAACTCGACACAATACAAAAACACATATCACGTAGGCACATTAAATTTTTTGATAACCTACCCTCATCCTTCAATCCGCTATTCCGCACTCTCACACCATCCTTACTTCCAGCCAGATGGCAAGGCCGTAAGGGTTCAATCAACCCAATCAACATCATCATATAAACCCGCCTTACGGTTTTCCCCCCACTAACTACATCCTCCTCCAGCCCTGACCCCTATCCTATTATCCTTTCACCTCCCTTTAATTTTATTATTTTATGTTTTTTATATAATAACACGCGGAGGCCCCTCAACTCCTATCACATCATGTTGAGTTGCACCACAGCGAACATAAGTTAACAACTCAACGCACCTTCAAATACCACAGGTAGTATAAGGTAATGAAGTAAATCAGCGTCGTTCCATTAGTATTAATGGTTCGAATTTCACATTTTAATACTGTTTTTCTGTTTTAGAGGGATCAGAAAAAAAAAAAAAAAAAATTAGAGGAATCCAGTGGAGAGTTCGGGAGGTGGACAGAGATTGGGTAGTGTGCCAAGAGGGCGAGAGTGGAACGAGAAGGGCAGAGGACCGGATAGATAGGAGCGGCAGAGTCAAGATAGACAGACAGGCTGAGATGGGATGCTGTGCTGAGTCTGAGAGAGCGTCAGAGATGGCAGGGACTGATCAAGCAGATAGGCCAGAGACAACACCAGTAGTGCCCACCAGATAAGGTTAATTTATATACAGTACTATTTGTAATATTGTGTGGTTATTATTTATTTAAATAATGTTAAATTGCCAGTCAGCATCCATTAACTAATTTGTGCTAGTATAATATGTGTATATGATATATTAAAGGGGGTATAAATAATTTACATTATGGGTCAATAAAATTAAAGATATAGTTCAATTTAGATTTGTTTATTTATTATATTAACCCTATGCCACAGGTTTATTAGAATAAAATAGAATTGGTAAACACGTCACCTTTGGAAAAATATCCAATTTACATTAAGGCGAATTAAGTACATTAATTAGATATATGCCGTTTCTGGTAACCCCCACCCGCCTTAGAAAAGCGGGAGACCGGAAACGTAGCATTATAAACATTACTTAAAATGACTTATTATTTTTAGATTATTGTCAATATTACTTTGAACAAACATTTTGCGGAACCAGGATGCATACCATTTGAAATTAGAATGTGATACTTAGATTTATGTAATGGAACGCATATGAATTCGATACATAGTTTACGAAATAAACTAGTTGAAAAAAAATTCCTCTAGTTCTCGCTTTAATTATCTATTTATAAGCATTGGCTTTTATGGACTATCTTGTAAAAAAATCAAATTAAAAATAGGACAACACTGACAAGGTAAGATTATATTTTCCAAAATATGTTTGCAAATCTCATTATTGGTACGATAAATTTAAATACGCGTGTATTGAGGCTGTGAAAACATCTTTAGTTGACATATTTGAATTATATTCTGCGTTTGAGGGGGCATTAGAGTTTTCGAATAAAAAAGAAAGATTTGTTAAAAAAAAAGAGCACGATTTTAAGTATGTCAATGAAAAATGTTAATTATCATTTTAAGAGTAGCCTTTATGTGTTTATTATCATAAATTAGCGATTCCGTCCAATTAGAATCGATAACATAAAGTGAATGCAAAAAAATAAACAGCAACTTAACAAATATATTAATATTTAAAAAATATTTATTTATTTAATATCTTGTTATCCCTCACGTTTAGGAAATCAATCGCAGTTGATAATACTGAACTTTTATAAATACAGTTAGCTTATAATTTTACCATTTTTTACGCCTATACTAGTTTATAACTAGAGTTGGCGGAATGCGCCTATAGTGGACTGGTTATTGATCAGGGCTTCTGATGTATAAGATCCCTATGAAAGACGCGTAATAAACACCATCACTTGTATAGTAATTAAGTATGTGGATATGAGACATATTGATTTTAGAGAGTAAATGTTTGATCTAACATTTACTGTCATTTTAAAAAAAGATGACTAAGTATCGACCTATTTGGCAGCTTTGATATTATGTGAGTGGACTGTATGAGGTTTTGATGTAAAAATTAATAGAAAATGTGAGAAAATTGGTGATTAATGTATGAAATTATATTAAATTACAGAATTACAAAATATAAAAAATATACACAAACTTATTAAAGATCAATCTGATGAAGATAAATTTTGGATAAATGAGCTCTTGTGGGCAGCATGCCTTTCCTTCTTTTTTTTCGCTTCCTGCGGTGTCCCCTCTTCTCTTTGCCTGCTAGCCTCTCCGCTCCACTTCTCAGCTCAGGGAACTCTGAATTCTACTCCATGATCTTTATTCTGATACTCTTTACAATACCGGAGATAAAAGAATGTCCGGCTGCAGCACCACTTAATTTGGACAGGAATGGCGATACGAAAATGGTGACTATCTAATGTATTTAACTATCGTTTGTTTTTCATGTGATTTTTGTTCAAGGTATCGAACATAGCGATTTCTTATGGAACGCGAACATACCACCAACTAAATTAGGTTATGTAAATTCACAAAATATATATGTGCTTGTTCGTACTATAAGATAAAAATAGGGTTACAAAGATAAAATATATAATATATAATATATAACTTAACTCGTTTTTAAGAGAGATCAAGATAATTAGCGATATCTTTATTTACCGTCACTATGTTTTCGTACATTTAATCTACATTTTCAAACTGTTTACCCCCGACTAAAGGTGAATGGGTCATTAATTCTTTAAATGTTTGGATCTTTTCGGGTTGCCATTTCATAACTTCGATTTGTGGTACTAATTTGTTGGTTTTATTTACTTTCTTACTTATTTACTTAATTCTTATCCCCGCACTTAGTTCTACGTTTAGCGGGAAATGATCATAGAGGGAAGGAAATTCAAGAATTTTTAAGTCATGAATTTCGTGTAAAAAGTTTGTGTTACAAGATTTTAGATCTACTACGCTTTGCCTCTTACAATTATTGCTTGTGAAATTACCGGGAGAATCAGAGGGAGCTCTGCCGTTTAGTAAAAGGAAACCTTACTCTTTCTAAACACGTTCCATAAATTCGTTTAGTATTCTCCCTTATCAGTCTCTGTTTGGTCTAGACTAGTGCGGAGTACACTAAAATTAGTTCCAAATAGAAATTCTACACCATGTTGATTTATTTGTCCAAGTCGGCAATTCATGTCCTCTTCCATTCTTGGAGGAATAGCAATGTTATCCGATGTTTTCCGGTTTCGTAGAGACAAAATATTGATGGTGAAGTATAGGGTGGTGTCGTTGAGAGAAAATTGTTGATACCACGGGTGTTCCAAAAAATTATCGTGTGGGATAAACGATCCCCAAATATTCCGTCGTGTGCTTCTCGAGTTATTTGGTACCGTGATGGCTTAATTGGTATTATATTAGTAATTGGTATGTGTTCTGGGCCGAAATCGATATTGTTCCAATTTTTCTGTTCCTTTTCTTTTACGGGAGGTTTCGTCATCTAAGGCTGCATTATCTTTAGTGCGGTTTGGGAAGTCTGGAGGATTGATTACGGTGTTTATTTCTTCAAGCGTAAATAGATTATCTCCAAATTTAATTTTACCAAGATTATTGATTTATCATCTATTCTTTTAATTTTTCCTAAGGCTTCGTTGAGTTCTTTTCGTTTTTTTTTCAATCTGCCTGAATTCTATCATGGGCAATAGAGAACTTCATTTCACTTCTTATATCTAACTTATCTCTTTTTCAAAAAAATTAGATTTTGTCCTTATGGATGGCGAATGAAATAAGTAATGGTCTAGGGGCTTTTCCTCGTCCTATTCTTCGGCAATAAGCAATTTCCTTTAAGGGTAGATTTGTCTCAGATTGATTAAATATGGTTTGTGCTGTTTTGTAGATGTCTTCAGGCCGATTCTCTTCCGATTCAGGAACTTTGTATAGAATAACGTTGTTTCTTATTAATTCTCTTCTGAGACTATTTATTTCTTCCTCTTGCTTCAAAACTTTTTTATCAAGCAGAGCTTGTTTTAGTTTGCTAGCTCGTAGTTCCTCAAATATTTGAGATACGGCATCTTTGATTTGAATATTTCCCATAAAAGAATATTGATGAAAGGGCATTGAATATTGATTCCCATAAAAGTGGTCTCCTTTCTTTTGTATTAAGCTCTATTTCAGCCATAATAACTTCAAAGGTAATAGAAGGCGCCATTGTATTAGTTACCAGGTATAAAATAATCTTAAATACTTAATAACGAAATAGTGGAGAGTTAATTTGCCGACTGATGGGGGAGTGAGAGGGGATCACACAGCACACTTTTATGACTTCCACTCTTGCAGAGAAAATCGGTGCGAGGTTATGGCCTAAGGACATTTCAATCACCAGTTTAGCGGGGTCACCACTATCTCCGAATCTGGTAAAAGGAGTAACCAATTGCATCATACGCATGTACATTTGCAAAAGGGAATTTGAATTCAAAGCTCTGGTCATTGATCGTACCACGTTAAAACTGTCCTTGAGAAGTGTTCCCTCATCGGTCTATTCAAAATTCATGCCTCTACCCTTAGCGGATAGGCAATTCGGTGAACCAAAGATGTTAAACGATTCTTCTGATAAAATTCTGATAGGACCTGATGTATTTTATCAAATAATCACCGGTGGTTCATTCCCGTCCAATGTTGAAGGCCTTTCATTGATTCCCACGACTTTGGGACTCGTCGTTACCACCCTTGAGCTCTCACCACATGTTTTGTATACAATAAGCATCTTTCGTTAAAAACCAGTCAGACCCCGTAATAGAATCTAAAGCCGTGGTGTTGCATTCCTCCGCAGACAACAGTGAAACTTCTGATGACACCTTTTGTCAAGATTGTCTTCATTTGCTACTCTCGAAGTCAGAAAAATGAAGTCAACTCTAGAATTATACGGCTTGCAAAGTCAAGAAAATTCCCCCAACCAAAAACAGGATCATGTCCTATATCGGCCGCAGAATTTGATGAGGCTGAATTGAGGTGTGCACAGCTAGTTCAACGTTCACACTTTCCTCGAATTCTCTACAAAAAACCTCCGACCATCCCGAAAGTATTCATCCAGCTTTCTAAATTTCTCGATGAGCAGGGTATTCCTAGGTAGGGCGGAAGGCTGAATAACTTACCTCTCGATTATTCAGCGTAGCATCCCACGCTCTTGCCGAGGAAGTCCCATTTGGCAGAGTTAACTGTAGAAAACATACATGAGACCATTTTTATGCTGGGCCGTCCTTAACCTTAGATCTGCTAAGAGATTATTGGATTCTTGAAGCAGCAAAAGTCATTAGAAGTCGCATTCTTCGATGCGTCCGTTGTCGAATGTTGAAACCAAACCTACAGCACCTAGTCCGCTCTTCCAAAAGAAAGATTGGATCAATTCAGAGGTTTTATGGACGTAGAAGTAGATAATGCAGGACCATTTCTTAGATCGCCCCGAAGAAAAGCATCATTAGGAAAAGCCTGTCTTTGCTTTGGGTATACTTTGCGTCAAAGGCGGTTCATTTGGAACTGGTATCTTCCCTGACGATGGAAGACGTCCTAAATACATTACAAAGTTTCATTTAAGCCGAGGTGTCCCAAAAAAGCTATTCGCTCTGATAATGGAACAAATTTCATAGGAGCTTCCAAATATTTGAAGAAAGTTTCATTTTACCGAACCATCGAACCGGATGTCACCAGGAGGATGGCCTCGTTCTATTTGTTGGAAGTTTATTCCATCCTACGCACCACACTTTAGTGGTCTTTGGGAAGCAGGCGTGAAGTAAGTGAAGAGACTCTAAGCGAAATCCATCGGAAAACAGCTCCTCACATTTGAGGAATTAACAACCAACTTCGAAAAGATCAAAACTCTTCTGAACTTTAGGCAATTGCATGCACTTCAGATGACGCTCAAAATTTTGATTTTCTGACTTCTGGACATTGGCGCTCCTGTTGGAGCTCTTCCTAAATCATACTCTGTAATCGAAGCTACTCAATCACGCAAGTCTCGGTGGAATGCAATCAGAAAGCAGATAGCCTGCATATAGGCAACATGGAGGAAGGGGTTTCTACATACACTCCAACTACGAACCAAGTTGAACCGCAACAATATAAGTATCAAGATGGGAGATCTCGTTGCATTTTTGAAAAGAAGACTTTGGAGAGTGGCCTGTAGAAGTCGTTGACGTCCATTAAGATCTCGACGGTGTGGTTCTTGTCATAGGCGTCCTTACCCCATCCGTGACGTGAGCTGTTGCTTCCGTCGCTCCGTTGTTATATCCGCAAGAGTGTTACTAAAGTTAATTTTTTCTTTTATTTTTTCATTTCCCTCATTCATTTGAGTTTATTATAGATTCAATTTCATTGGTGATCATTTGATCCCTTGTTTATCAATTTATTTATTTTTTTGCTGTTTCCCATTGTTTTAGTATTGTAACAACAAACTTTAAAACCTTTTAACCTATTAACCTTATTTAAAACCTCTATTAAAACCTATTAAGACTCTTCAAGGGCTCCTTAATATTTTTTCTTGCGAACCTCAGACAACTAGAACAATTTTTAATGAAATGTTCAATATCCTTCTTTATTTGGGGCCAAATTATAGTTTGTTTCGCCCTTTCTCTAGATTTTTCTATGCCAGCGTGACGTGTGCAAAATTGATGGCATTTCTTGCCTTAAACTGGCTGGAACGACAATCCTATTCTGCCAGTTCTTCGCACACAGTTAATTCATCGAGAGGATAGAGTGCTAATTCATCAAATTCGTCATGTTTAATGAAAATTAGGTGCTCTTTAATATCAGGTAAGCTTTATCATTATTAAAATGTTCTGGGGGGGCTTAAATGGGGTAGGGGCCTTTTTTGTTTGTTTGTTTTTGTTTCCTATGAAGTATCTTTGTTTTTGTTTATATTGAGAAATTAACTGTCTCTCATTACGCCTAAAAATAAGAAATGGCTAAATATGAGATGTGATAAAAACCAAGTAAACATATAGAGGAGAAAAGAAGAAAAATATTCAGTCAACTCATAAAACACGTTGAGCCCACGCATGACGCTTTTAATGACAGACCTTTGTTCATAATTAATGCCCTTCTGTTCATTTAATGGAAATGATTTGTTTCATGGGAAATAAATGAAATATTCAACAAGTACATAGAGAATTATAAAATCAGTCGACTTGGAGTATTATGCTTGCATTGCCGAATTATCTCAAGTAAAAAGTTTTATTTAATAATAAAATAAATTATTGTTTGTTATAGAGCAAAAGAAAAAAAAAAAGAAATGAATGTGGAAAAATGTGTAACTGAGTGAGAAGTGGCATTAACACAACGCATTAATTTCTAATCTAAGTTGGTAAGTCAAAGTTGTGTGTTGCGCTCACGCACCAGATTTTTGTACTTTATAATTACATTTTTACTTATATTGCTTTATATATTCTCATGTGTATTCACAAAATTCAATTACAGTCCACATTAGTTTTCTTATGTCTGAGTACTACCAGATTTATTAGTATGTGTCTTGATAATTTTCTTGTAATTTTATTTTCAATCAATCGCCGTGAAGACTAAACTTTATGCCTTCACATTCCTACTAGAGGATATTAAATTTCGGGTTTTTTCCTACCATTAAGATTTTTTTTCTCTATCACTCTATGCACAGATCATTCTTTTGTAATATTGTATATCTATGTAATTTTCTTATGTAATCTTGTAATAACCATGTGCTTATAATCCTGTTATGACTTATCTGATGGACCTTTGGTTTCAACACGTGCGTATATAACTTCCGGAAGTGTTGAATCATCTTCTGGTCAGTTTCCATGGTGACGGTGAGTGACGTAACAGTGCACTGTTGGTAATATAACCTTCCTTAGTTACATTTTTGTACATTTCATATCTTGTTCACTAATTGCTTATAGGTTTAAGTTAATGAGTTTTCATAGTGTTATACATTATAATATTGTTAATTATTCATTATTAACGAAGTTTAATAACTGCCTAATACCTTTTGTTGTATATATTTGTTTAATAAGTATATATTAGATTTACCTTTTAATCTATCTCTTGATTGTATTTTATTTTTAAATTGTTTTTTTTTTCTATATTTCTCAATATGACTTTGAAGCCATCGAATTTTGATCGTGTCATTAGAACTTCTAAGAGATCATTGCAGACAACCATTGATGGCCTGTACTAGGTTGATGTGCGAACATCAGAGGGAAGAATTGTTATTGCGGAACTCTCACAAACACTGGACTATGATCATGATGCTGCATTGAAGCTCCTGAAACCTTATCTTGAGGCCCCAGAATATCCAGAGGACTTAACTGAGGATATGGTGTATTGAGGTTTAGGTGAGATCCAAGGTAGGTGTAAAGCTAAATGCGATGTGTTATTGAGGGGGGTTCCACCTCCGAATCCCTCGGAGTCTTCAACTCCTTTAAATGGGCCATGTGTGATGTTTGCGTCTAATACCACTAGTATGCCTAAGTTTAAATTGCCCACCTTTGATGGGAAGTATTGTGAATTTGATAATTTCTGGACTCGATGTAATAGCCTCGTTAATGATAGTTCCTCTCTCACAACTCTACAGAAGTTTGAATTTCTGTAGAGTCAACTAAAGGGGTCTGCATTGCTAATGGTATCTCATCTTCAGTTTTAGGAAGATAATTATGTAGAAGCACTTAGATTATTGAAGGACAGATATTATAAGCTTCGCAGAGCTGCTGCATTTCATGCTAGCAGTGTTCTCAATTTGCCTAACATTTCTGATGATGTAAGGTCTATTAGAGCCTTTTCAGATTCTTTTAATGCCCACAGGAAGTCTCTGGAAAATATTGAACCCAAGACTAATGCTTATATGACGATCTTTTCACAGTTTTTACTGTCTAGGTTTTCTGCCAATTTGAGAACTCGATTTGAGAATAGTTATTCGGAGACTGAATTTCCTCCTCCGGATATATAAATTTCGTTCCTGGATCGTCATGTCTCCACTTTAGAAAATGTATCTCTTGAATCATCTTATATGGATTCTAACCACAATAAAGCTCCTGCTGTTGCACGGGGCAAACCTAAGGGTCGTTTTTCTCCAGATCAAACCTTAAGAAGGGACGAGAACTAAGCTCGTTAGCCGTCGCTGTAGCGCATTGCAGCGCATGTGATTCAACGGATCACCACACTTCAAAGTTTAATAGCTTTCTCAGCAATTCTCCCCGAGAGAGATACTTAATTGCCAAAACTAAAAAATTATGCATATCATGCCTGCAGATTGGGCACAAGGGTACTTGTCTAAATAAGGCAGCTTGTAGTAAATGTAATTCTAAGGGTCATCATACTCTGTTGCATTTTAGGGCCTAGGATCCGCCTAGTCTCTCTTCCACCTTACCCAAGGTTCAGTCTAACCAAGTAAATGAGTCAACTACGAAGGGGATATCCCTCTTGCAAATCCACCACAAATTGCAGATGATATTTTAAGTTCTGTTGTTCAAAGGTTTTGGGCCGTAGGGGAGCCTCCCCAATGCACCAAACTATCCACTGATAAAATATACTACGAAGAGTTCTTTAAGGCTACTACCGTAAGGTTAAGCTCTGGACGGTTTCAGGTGAGATTGCCGTTTAAGGTTGATCCTTCATTGCCGTTAGGCGATTCATACCGCCATGCCATGACCAGGTTTAGAAAGCGCAAGTTCGAACGGGATCCTCAGTTCGAGGCTTTATGTCCAATTTATGCAGTACTGTGAGAGCAAGGGACATATGATTCGTTACCATTGCCCTCCGAAATATATAATACCCCATTGTTCTTGTGTGTGATATCGAACAAATGTTTCGACAAATCTTAGTTCATCCTCATGATTATCCATATCAGTGCATATTATGGCGAGAGGACTTGTATCAGCCTGTTAAAATTTATGCACTTACCACGGTTACTTATGGTACCGGGTCTGCCCAATGGGACGCCCTTCGTATCCTACGGGAATTGGCGTCTTTAGAGAAAGAGCGCGAAAATAAGGTAAGGAACAAAAAATGCTGAGCTGCAGATGATCATTTTTGAATTCCATACAATCCTAACTTTAAATTAAATACATTTTATATCATTGTATAAAATCATAAAAAGGGGTGTAATAGCACAATGAATATACTTACTATGATTAAACATCAGTAATGTCTTAGGAATCAGTCCGTTGGTAGATATCACTATTGGCACTATCTTCACATTTTTCAGATGGTATAGTTGTTGCAGCTCCATCGCCAATTCCTGATATTTTCGGAGTTTCTCACTGACTGTAGAGCTGATATTGTTGTTAGGGATCGCAACATCGATAATTTCAGCTTTTTTCTCTCCCAGATCTAATAATGGGATATCGGGTCTATTAAGCAGCACTGTTTGGTCGGTAATGAAGGACTCATCCCAGTACAACTTGAAGGAACCTTTTTGGAGAATCCTATTTGGGACGTACTCATAATAAGGCACCTTTTCACTTAATAGATCAAATCTTGTTGAAAGGGCCTGATGAAAAATTTTTGCCACATTGTTATGCCTCTGGAGATACTCCGAGCCAGCTAGTGCTCCACATCCACCCGTGATATGCTGAATTGATTCTAGCGTTAATGAGCACAGTCGACATTTATCAGATGTTGTTACATCTTTTAGAACATGCCTTCGGTATGATCTTGTTGCAATAATTTGATCTTGAATTGCAACCACAAACCCTTCTGTTTCGGAGAACAACTTCCCTGCCACTAACCATGCATCCCCCTATCCGCCACCTGGGGAGGCGCCCGACGGAGGACTAGCAACCTTATTATTATTATTATTATTATTAATATTTATTTGTTTCACATGTTACATGGTGTTACAATTATTGGGGACCAAAGGAGGTCAACCAATAATTATGTAAATATATTTAAAACTTTCGATCTATTTGATTGTCATAAATTTTCTGACTACTCTTGCAGTGCCCAACAATACTGACTCCTGCATTTTCACCATCGTTCCAGATGGAAGGTCCAGCTCTTGCAATGAAGACAGGGTTTCTTCTGGTATCAAGCCGTTGCTTGATATTATCAAAGGTAGAATGCGGCTTTCTTTTAAGCCATAAAGTTTCTTCATTTCTTCCGCTAATTCTACGTATATTCTTTTTTTTTCTATTACTACCTTATGTACATTATCGTCCGAAGGAACACCAATTACTATTAATATTATTATTATTATTATTATTATTATTATTATTTACACATTCCAGATACAAATAAATCCTTAAATCGTGAAATTGGAATGTTCTCTTATTATTCAAGATGGATTCCTTGTTTCTCTGAGAAAATACATCAGATGTAATTTAAAACTCATGCAAGATATTCCATCTCGGTCCTGAATCAATCGAAGACTTCGAAAAATTAAAGACGTGTGCTGCTAATGCATTTGTTGTGAACGTAAAAGAAGATATGCCATTTAGTGTCGAAACTGACTGCAGCCATTCTTAAGCAAAACAAAAGCATTTTTTTTCCAGAACCCTGTCCAAATCTGAGCAGCATCAGTCATCAGTTGAGAAGGAAGCCTGGGCTATTGTCGAGGCCTTGCGAAAATGGCCGCATTTTTTATTACAAAAAAAGCTCACTTTGCTTACGGATCGAATATCGGTCGCCTTCGTTTTCAACACCAGACACGCCAGCAAGATAAGAAATGGGAAGTTAGTCCGGTGGAGGTTGGAACTTTCCGCTTTTAATTACGACAGCATATATAGACCGGGAAAAGAAAACGTGGGCGCCGATACACTTTCGCAGGTATGCAATTTAACCCATTCTATAGACAAATTGGTCACGCTCTACAATAATTTCTGTCACCCTGAATTACAAGAATGGCGCACTTCAAAACCTTCCTTATTCATTTGAAGAAATGAGGAACATAACCCAAGCATGCAGAGTATGTGCTGAAAAACCTTGATTTCATAAATCTCAAAGTAATCCATACATATTCAACACTGTATTGAAACTGTAGGGTAAGGGGTATTATTATTATTTCAAATACTATCCTTCACACCTAATATTCGCTGATTCATGTTTATTATTTTCCTATATAAATAATAACTCTGTTTTGTTGATTAATCATATGTTCAATATTCAATTGAAAAAAAAATTACTATCACTGAACTTGATTAATGAGTTTAGAAGAACATTTATTGTTGCACACAAAACAAAATACAATCTATGAATACTAACAGAATAATAACAAAGAAAAATTCTTCCACAAGGTAAAGAAGAACAGAAAAGAAAACTTATGTATAGTTTATCTAAAATTAACCAATACAAAAAAAAAAAACTGTGATTTTAAACCTAAAGTAAACTAAAACAGATAAACAAATGTAATTAAGTTGTTTTATGTTTTCTAAAGAAGTGTTTCTATGTAAACAAAATAAAAAAAAAACCTTAGTGTCTTCAAATTACAAAAATAATCCTTTTGCTGTAGACCGATGTTTAAATGGAGGTCGCCAGGGCGATGAATGAAGGCCGGGCCCGGTGGTAGGGTTGGCTCTCTGGTGGTGTTCCAATAAAAAAATTGGGAAGATGCATTAACGTTTACTTTGTGCACTATTGAAGATAACACATCACCCTAACACTCGAGACTGGGAAAGCACGTGGCGTCAGCTGTTTTATAACTAACTAATTAACACCACCTGGTGCTATAAACAACGCGCTTATTTACATTCTATTGTTAAATAAACATAATTGAAACTAAACTTATTTTAAATAAAATATAACTACTTTATGTTGACATAAATTTAAATTATATTCTAAAAATAAAAATAAAATAAACTTTTATTCGGGCTTTAACATACCGCCCACCAAAATTTATATTAAAATTTCAAATTTTGAACTTAATAAAATAGTCATCTACATCATTTTTTATCCCCACAATGGATGCCAGACGTAGCTGGCTTATAGATTAAACCGTAGGGAGCAGCGGGGCTAGTTTTCTAACTGGGCGTGTATATATACCCTGAGAAGTTTTGATTTACACTACACGGCAAGGGAATGTTAGCGAGCCGTCCGCCCACCCTGATAATTCCCTGGTTGTCGAGAAATGGTGACTAAGACTGCAATTGTGAACGAACCGTTGAATTAATCCAAAAGTGCGTACTAATCTGCCCCACGTAGAAAATCTTTCAAATATCTGGGCATCTCGGATTGCGCAGTAATTTTTATTACATTTGAAGATTCTGTTTTAAGTTCGGGCACTTGACTGATGTAATTTAATTTTGAAATCGGCCAGCCTTTAGGTTCCATATACATCCAAGGGAATCCGGTCCACTAGAATTCACAGTTTATCAAAAGTGAGAGCGATGTTCCTCGAGAAGCAAGATCAGCCGCATTGTCTTTTGATTCAACATGATACCAATCTTCAAAAGAAGTAGATTCTAAAATTTTAACGACTCGGTTAGCTACGAGTTTGTAGGGAGGAGTATTGAGCCAAGAAAGAACAATGGTTGAGTCAGTCAATAAATAGATATCTTTTACCATTAAACTACTGAAAAAGTTTTGTAGAGCATCCATTGTCTGCACAAGTAATAACGCTGCACAAAGTTCAAGTCTGGGAATTGACAAAGTCTTGAGAGGTGCTAAGCGTGTTTTAGAAAATAAAAGGTAAGTGTTGATGACTCCATCTTGATTTTTCATTCTAAGGTATATGACTGCCGCGTAACCTAAGGAGGAAGCATCTGCGAAACCCACAACAGTTATTTCTGAGTTCCTATTAGGCAGAATGCATCGAGGTATTCGAATTGATCTTAAATCAGGTAGTGTATCAAATAATGTTTTCCACTCGGTGGCAATAGCATTATTTATTGGTTCGTCCCAATCAAATTTATGTTTCCACAAAGCCTGAAGTATGGTTTTAGCTCGAAAGGTAACGGGAGACAAATACCCTAGAGGGTCGTACATCCTAGCTATGGTTGGCATGATGCCTCGTTTAGTCGGGGTGTAATCCAGAGTTTGGATTTTGTAAGATAAAAAATCTTCAACCGAATCCCATTGAATACCTAAAACTTTGATTGAAGGCTCTTCCAAATTTGATAGTGATATGGTTTGTTCATAAGCATTTGACTCCAAGCTGTGTAGCAACTTTTTGTCATTGCTGGCCCATTTTTTAAGTTTAAACCCCCCTTTGCCAAGAATAGATACCAATTCTTTCTGCAGTTCGATAGCGTCTTCTATGGTGTCTGCACCTGTCAGAATGTCATCAACATATATATTTTCTGCAAGCGCTCTGCTGCCTAAAGGGTTGATTATTCCTTCGTCGTGAACGAGTTGTCGGATTACCCTAAGAGCTAAGAATGGTGAGCATGATAACCCAAATGTCACACGATTGATCTCAAACTCCTGAACGCTATCTTTGATATCAAATCTATATAAAAAATGTTGAAACGCCCTATCATCGGGATGTACTAGTATCTGCAGATACATCTGACGTATGTCTGCTATTAACGCAATCGGAAAAAGGCGAAATCTCAGCAGCTCATCTCTTATATCCAACTGAAGTTTGGGTCCGGCTAGCAACTTATCGTTCAGTGACCCGCTAATAGTTTTTGCTGACCCATCAAAAAACGATTCTCAAGCTGGTCGTAGAACCGTCTTTCACCACTCCGTGATGAGGCAAAAAGTATTTTGCTTGTTTGTTAGTAGGAGAAATGTACTCTCGTTGCAAGTGTTCTTGCAATACATTTGCATATTCTCGCTTAAATTGTGGGTTTCTTTCCAATTTCACCTCCAATCGATGAAGCCTGTGTAACGCCATTTGGAATGAATCCCCAAGCTCAACTTTGTCTTCCTTAAACGGTAGACGAACAATATAACGTCCGGTTGTATCGCGTGAATGGGTTGTGACAAAGTGTTGTTCACACTGTAAATCGGTAGGATTTTTAGGTTGTATCGAAGCTACCTCTTCTACCTCCCAGAATCTTTTCATCACCTTGTCGATAGATGAATTTTCTAATATTTGGGTTGAAGCCATTAGGACGGAAATCTGCGAATTTCCCTCTTGTGTAGAAGTATTAAATGGACCTAGTATGACCCAGCCATAAATTGTTTTTATTCCTTCTGCAGTGGATAATGATTCCCCGGTTAGGATTTGAGCAAATAAGTCGGCTCCCAGAAGAAAATCTATCGGTCCTGGTGATGCGAAATTTGGATCTGCTAATTCGTAATGTGAAAAATACTGCTCAACTGCCGTAGGAACTCGACTTGAAGGCGTGAGGTCGGTAATGTTTTGTATTATTACAGCGTTGGTGGTCAATTGTGGATAGTATTTATCTCTTGGTATTAACGCACAAATGGTTTGATATTTTCCTCCCGAAATAGGGCTGCTCGCGAATCCTCTCAGAGTATGTGGATTATGGGAACGAGGTAACCCCAATTGTTTGGCACATTCATTTGTGATGAAGGATCTTTGAGCTTTTGAAATTCAAACTTTTGAATTTGCGCTAAGTCCGGATTTTCATGAATTAATGAGGTAAAGGTATCTCGATATGAAATCCAATTCGATACATCCCCATTGAAGGTGGATAAATTGATGGATGGCAATTTTAGGGTACGGGTCGAAGGCTCCATAATGCTCTGATTGATAGAAATTGATTGGGAATCAGATTTTAATTCCTTAATTTCTACGGCTGAAATTTTGTAGAATAATTCTCGACATCCTTTCTTGAGAACCTTCAAAGTCACAACTGCATCGATATACGATAGGGACTTTCCTAAGCTAATAGCTTCATTTGCCATTGTTCTAAATTTTTCTTATGTAGAGTCTAGCCCAGACACTCTAGCTTTAAAAAGGGTCACCTGACTGGGGTTGTTTGCAATCAATATACTTAACTGTTCGGTCACTTTTATATCATCCGATAAATCATTTACTTCAGCCAAAAGGTTATCGAAACGTTCCTGTTCAGGGTCAGGTTTAGGTGCCATCATATATTTTAAAGATTAATGTAAAAAATTAATATTGAGATAGAGAAAATTAAAATGAACTAAGCACCACTACTTTACAATAAAAATTATTTAAAGATATTAAATTGAAATTGAAAAAAAAATGCTAAGATTTAAAAATAAAAAAATATTAAAAAAAATGTGCAACAATAAAATCCGAGCGTCGGAGGACCAAAATGTAGGTTAAGGGGTATTATTATTAATTCAAATACTATCCTTCACACCTAATATTCGCTGATTCATGTTTATTATTTTCCTATATAAATAATAACTCTGTTTTGTTGATTAATCATATGTTCAATATTCAATTGAAAAAAAAATTACTATCACTGAACTTGATTAATGAGTTTAGAAGAACATTTATTGTTGCACACAAAACAAAATACAATCTATGAATACTAACAGAATAATAACAAAGAAAAATTCTTCCACAAGGTAAAGAAGAACAGAAAAGAAAACTTATGTATAATTTACCTAAATTAACCAATACAAAAAAAAAAAACTGTTATTTTAAACCTAAAGTAAACTAAAACAGATAAACAAATGTAATTAAGTTGTTTTATGTTTTCTAAAGAAGTGTTTCTATGTAAACAAAATAAAAAAAAAAAACCTTAGTGTCTTCAAATTACAAAAATAAACCTTTTGCTGTAGACCGATGTTTAAATGGAGGTCGCCAAGGCGATGAATGAAGGCCGGGCCCGGTGGTAGGGTTGGCTCTCTGGTGGTGTTCCAATAAAAAAATTGGGAAGATGCATTAAAGTTTACTTTGTGCACTATTGAAGATAACACTTCACCCTAACACTCGAGACTGAGAAAGCACGTGGCCTCAGCTGTTTTATAACTAACTAATTAACACCACCTGGTGCTATAAACAATGCGCTTATTTACATTCTATTGTTAAATAAACATAATTGAAACTAAACTTATTTTAAATAAAATATAACTACTTTATGCTGACATAAATTTAAATTATATTCTAAAAATAAAAATAAAATAAACTTCTATTCGGGCTTTAACAGAAACAGAAACATAAATTAGCAGTGTTTGCTAATAGAATCAGGAGATATACAGAAGCTTATAATAGAAGGAAACAAAATAGTGTATTTAATACAAGTGAAAGATATTTTTACAAGCTTCTCAAACCTAAAGAAAATTGTAATAATGTTATATACCCAAACCCTGCTGGTACGTTAAACTACTGGAAAGGTATCTGGGAAAACGAAAAATATTATAACAGTGACGCATACTGGCTGGAAAAGATTAGAAATAGTGTAACAGAACTTCAACCGATGGAAGCAACCAGTATTACTGGTTAGTAATACTGGTAGTACCAGTATTACTGCGGATGATGTAACAAAGGCTATTAAACTGTCTTCAGCGCTTGTACAGTAAACATCACTCTCCGTGCTGTTAGTGATTTACATAGTTTATTAGCAACGTAGCCTTTTAAAAATTGTCATACGTGTAGTTCAGTGTTTTCTTAGCAGTGTTGTGAATTCTGAAGTCGATATCTTCTGCAGATGCCACACAATTATAAGGTAATTGAAAGTTTTTATAGGCCTTTGTTCAGGAGACAGTCTGCCTTATCTTAATCCTATCAGTGTGGTGGGGGCCTGAGACTTACAGTTTCAGTTTACTTCCTTTCGACTAAGAAGGAGTATCGCTAGCTTCAAGCTACGCACTACTGCGTAATATATTACGATTGTTTACCAATTTAATTGTTTATTTATTCTTCTTCCTTCATAAATTTTTTATTTTCTTATTTTTCCTTCTTATCGTAATATGGGTGTAAGTAATGAAGATATAATGGAGGCTATTAAGCAGAATATTAATGAAACGAAAAGAAATAAAAGGAGTAATTGAAACAATTGTTTCCACCCATAATGCTACTATGGAAGAATTAACCACAATAAAGGGAAAATATGAACTTCTAGAAAACAAAAATGTACTTTTAGAAAAGGAAATAGTGTTTTTGAAAAGGCAGTTAAAGCGTAATAATTTTATTATTCATAAGGTGCCAGAATTGAAAAATAGAAAAGAAGAAAATGTTCTAAATACAGTTATAACAGTGTGTGAAACGGCTGAAATAAAATTTCCACCCAATGCTATTAATAACTGCTTTAGATTAGGTAAAGGAACTAAAAATCGACCTATCCTTGTTTCGCTTAATAGTAATATTCTCAAAAAAGAAATCATGAAGAAGAAAGATTTATTTTTAAAACATAAAACACCAATTAGCCACGATAGAAGCCCCGAAGATAGAGAAGTTGGTAGAAGAATTTACAAATGTATCTGCGTAAAATTGATAAAAATGCATCATATTTTAGAAATAAATTTAAATGCCAGGGAGTGTTCTATTCTTTGGAGGAAGTTGAAGATATGATAGATGGATCCTCACTCACAGCAGATAAGGAAGAAGATTCAAGCTCAAAAAGGATTAAAAGTGGAACTCTTGAAAAACTTTCTGAATTTCGATTTCGTCAGAGACACAACTCAAACTAACAATATATGTTGTAATAATCTGAATAGCACAGAACATCTATTTGCCTTTAGCTCCCTTAAAACATTGAATAAAAGTTTAAATATTGGTTTTTGGAATATTTTCGGATATAATAACTTATTTAATTTGTCTTCTTCAGAAATCAACTCTTTGGTAGAAATGGATGTTCTATGTTTTTCAGAAACATCGCTTTTATCTTCGGATATTAACCTACCTCCTTTTCTTGATAATTATATTTATTTTGATAGCGTAGCAGTTAAGGAACATTGCAAAGGTAGAGGTAGTGGTGGTTTACTCATTTGTATAAAAAAAAAAAAATTGCTTTTCTGATATCCAAATTATACGCTCATATAACTGGTTTATCTGCCTTTTACTTAAAATAGATAAAGTTTATTTATGTCTAGGTCTTGTATATTTACGTCCCGGAATAGATAATGATTATCTGGTCGATCTTCTTAATCAGGAACTTTATAATATTATGACCGATTATGATAATCCTAATTTGATAATAGGATCGGATTTCAACTCTAGAATCGGAACATTAAATAAACTAGATAATGAAATGTTTGTTAGCTCAATTTTGAAAGGTAATAGAGTTTCTAATGACAAGGTAATTAGTAAAAGAGGTAAACATTTAGTCGAAGTAATGGAAAACTTAGGTATGGTTGTATGCAATGGTAGGGCTATAGAGGATTGCCCGGCAAATTTTACTTATATCAGCGACTTCGGCATGAGTGTCATTGATTTAATATGGGTATCTGCCGGCTGCTTGGATATGGTTTTAGGTTTTAGGGTAATTAATATATCTGACTTATCAGATCATTTATTATGTCATTTATCATTGGGCATAGAATCAGGAAATAGTCACCCTCCAGATATAAGTAATGAAAATCTGGTTTGCCATTACCTTAATAGAAGTGACACAAGTCTCAAAAAGCTACAACAACGATTATCAGATTCCAATATCAATGATTTTGAAGATATGGCAACAGATGAAATGTATTTAAATTTAGTAAACATTTTGCAAAATATAATGGTGGAATCTGAAGTTCTAAAGAAAAAAAAAACATTTTTAAAAACAGTATGGGAAAAAAGAATAAACCACGGTTCAACGTAGATTGTTTACAAGCCAAGAAACTGGCTCGTAAACTATACAGAACGTGTAGAAAATCTTGTTTTAGCGAAACCCACTATGTTACCGAATACATTACAGCAAAAAAACATTACAAAAAACTTGTCAAATTTTTCAAGGCGGAATATTTTGATAATTTAAAAGAGAAATTAAGAAATACTAGAAACCCTGCAGAGTTCTGGTCGGCCGTTAAATCCTTCAGAAGTAGCAAATTTGTTAAGTGTCCCATTAGTCTAGAGAGCTGGGAAAAATTTTACCTCAATATTCTTCCTCCGAAATTGACTATCGATTGCAAATTACCAAGTTTTTTTCATCCTTTACTTGACCCGGAAATTTCAATGGCCAAATTAAAAGATAGCATTAATAATTGTAAACCAAAGAAAGCCGTAGGTTTTGATATGATTCCCAACGAATGTTACATGAACTTTAATGACTCCTGGATCTCATACCTGCATATTCTTTTCAATAAAATTTGGGATAATGAAAATACTCCAAAGCAATGGTCCTCTATAAAAATGTTTTTATTGCATTTTAGAAGGGAGATCCATTAAATCCAGAAAATTACAGAGGTATAGCAATATTCAACTCTATAACAAAAGTTTTTACCCGAATCATGTACAATAGATTAATTAGTTGGGCAGATTCATCAAATATAATTCCGGACGAACAGATGGGTTTCAGGAAAGGAAGAGGCTGTAGAGATTGCATTTTCACTTTGACAGCCGCAATTAACATTCAACTAAGGTTGAAAAAAATTAAGGTTTTTTTCAACTTTCATAGATTTCAAAAGAGCGTTTGACTCCATTCCTCATGGCAGTCTTTGGCGTAAACTTTATGATCTTGGGGTTCAAGGTAAATTTTTAAGAATTTTGATTAATTTCTACGACATCGCTACTTTTAGAATATCAGACGGTCTGGATCTTTCAAATGAAATACACGTAACAGAAGGGGTCTTACAAGGGGAAATTCTCAGCCCTCTTTTGTTTTCTTTGTATATTTCCGACATCATAAAATTTTTTAAAGATAGAAACTCAAAAGGAATAAACATTTGCAATAATAACGATTTGATCGCTCTACTATATGCAGATGATATGGTCTTCCTCTCCTCAACATGGGCCGAAACTCAAACAAACCTTAGGATTCTCTCAGAATACTGTAGGGCTAATTCTTTGGTCGTCAACTCCAATAAAACAAAGATTATGGTCTCACATAAAGGTGGGCGTCTAGCGAAGCTCAATACTTTTTCTTACGAGGGTTCTAACATCGAAGTAGTGAAAACATTTAATTATCTGGGTGTACCTATTTCTTCATCGGGGAAATTCAGGCAATCTTGCGATTCAGCTTTAGCTAAGCATGCGGCTGCAAATGGAGTGGTCACAGGTATTCTACAAGCGTGTAAATCAGACAGCTGGGATACTAAGTGTCAGCTATACGATTCGATATCCGAAAGTGTATTGTTATACATGACTGAAATTTGGGGATGCCAGTATTCGGAAATGATTGAAAGAGGTCAATTAAAATTTATTAAATACTTATTAAAACTGCCTCGTAATACGCCTAATTTTTATATAAGAGTCGAAACCGGTAAAGTGCATGTTTTACTAAAAATATTTAAAAGGATGCTATATTGGTGGTTAAAAATATTAGCTATGGAGAACCATCAACTTCCCAAAATTTGTTACGACCGACTTGCCGAGCTTAGTTTCCATCCGTCTATACCTCATAATTGGGCAACTGAACTAATTAAACTCCTCTCCATGATTGGGGCAACTAATTTGTGGGCTTCCCAAAATATAAATTTCATAAAAAATCACACGATCGAAATTCAAGAATCAATGAAAAATCACTTAATAAGTTTGGATTTTGATAAAGTGGCCCAATCAGAATTTAATTTGTTTTATAGGAATATTGTTATTTTCGGAAATCCCCAAGAGTATCTTAAGCTTAATATTCATGTAAATAAGCAAAGGATAGTAGCTCAATTGAGGATGGCGGGTAAGAAGTATACACGGCTATCAATAAACAACATGCATAGAACTTTCAATAGTGATCAAGATTGTAAATATTGTGAAACCAGTTGTAGTGATGAAATCTCACATTTTTTATTAAATTGTTCAGCCTTTCATGATATGAGGCAAACCTTTTTGAAAAAGTATATCCAACAGAATAATACAAAAGAATGGAATCTCCAGAATCTTTTGTTAATTAAAAATGAAAGTCAAATTAACAATATTTATTTATTTGTACTTAAATCACTTAGGATAGAACGACAAGAGAAAATAAAAATATTTAATACTCCATAATACTTAATTGCAGCTTATTAATAATATTTTGTAAGAATTGTATTTATTTTATTTTTTGTGAGTTTTTTTTTTTTTTTTTTTGTTATCTATACATAATTTTATTCTATCAACAATGAATTTTTATGTTTTATTTTCGCTATTTGTAAATATTCTGTACGTGATTTAATTATAACATTTTTCTTTACAAACATATTATACTATCTGTCTATCATTGTTATATTAATATTAATACTTTTCTTTTTATGTTATATTTTAGGATTTTATTTTATTATTTCTTTATTTAATTATTTTTCTTTCTTTTTTTCATTTGTTTTGTATGACCATTTTATTTTATTTTTTGTATATGGAGCCAGTCAGTCTGGCCTGAGCCACGGTACGGTTAACATCGTAGGCACGCTCTTCATTATTAACATTGTAAAAAGTGGTTCAATCGCGTTAAAATTTTACATACACTTGTGATTATAGCCATTTAAAAAACTGACAAATTCTGGTGCCGATAAAGTGTCTCTGAAATAAGTTACGAGAAGTGAAATGCAAGTGCACTTTTAATGGGATTAGGAAGCGGCCGGTAGGAGAGATATTTAAATCCCAATGATACAAACAGCTGTAGTTACTGATAGCTGCTAAGGTCAAAACAATATCATCAGATTCGCGTAAGTAAAATTAAATTTAAATTATTTAAAATGGAGAGTAAATTAGACGAAATCCTGCAGAAGTTAAATAAATTAGATAATTTGGAACAGCACGTAAGTGAAATTAAAGAAAAATTAAAGGAAGATATAAAAGTTGTTAAAGAAGATATATTAAAAATTAAAGAAGAAATGGAAATGCATAGAATAAAAATCGACAAAGAGAAACGTAAATATAATATTTTAATATTTGGGATAAAGGGGAAAACATATGATGTGATTCTTTGTGAAATAGAAAACATTTTTAAACAAATGAACCTGCTTTCTCAGTTACAACACATTGATTACTTCTATAAAACCAATCATAACAAAGAAAAAAGCCCAGTGTTAGTAAAATTTAATTCAATAATAGCTAAAAATCAAGTTATAAAAACAAAAAAAATACTAAAACTATCTGAAAATTTTCAAAATATAACAATAAAAGAAGATTTCCCACTAGCAATCAGAAAAATAAGAGAAAAATTATTCACCCACTTATTAGAAGCAAAGAAAAAGAACCAGAAAACCACTATAAGATATGATAAATTAATTATAAATAGTCAGATCTTCAGCTTAGAAGAACTTCAAGCACAAGAAACACTTTCGGGAAAAAGGTATAGAAGTGAAGAAAAATCTCCTAACGTTATCAGCAAAGAAACGACTATCCCAAGAAACAAGAAAAAACCCAAAACTGATGGAAAAAAATCCAAAAATAGAACGATGAGTTTGGAAAGATATGTACAAAGAACGAATACTGATAATAAGGAAAATAGTGATGTATCAGAAGATGAATATCAGAATATAAAACCATAGCAAAAGATATACAAAAATAGATTGATTATAGGCACATTAAATACCCGGACACTCAAAGGACAAGAAAGGTTATGGGAATTAGAAGAAGCTCTAGAGTCTATTAGCTGGGATGTCATTGGGCTTGCGGAAATCAGACGTAATAGTGAAACAATAGCAGAAACATCTAAGGGCAATATTTTAATGCATTCGAGTGCGGAAAGTAGCCAATTTGGAGTTGGATTCATAGCCAAACAGTACCTAAACAGCAAAATTGTAGAATTTAAACCAGTTTCCAAAAGACTCGCATGCCTGAAAATAAAGATAAAAAATATCATTCTTACGATAATTCAAGTACATGCCCCCACTTCAGAGAGCACCCAAGAAGAAATTGAAGATTTCTATGATAAAATAGAGGAAGAAATTTCCCTTGTTAAAGATAAAAAATTTCTAACAATTATTGGAGACTATAATGCAAAGGTCGGTCGAAAGAAATGGGGAGATTTTGATGCTATGGGACCTAATGGAGTTGGGACAAGGAATCAAAGAGGTGAAATATTGATCAATTTTGCCAATAGAAATAATTTATGCATATTAAATACATACAATAATTCAAGACCAGCAAATAAATGGACATGGTGTTCCCCTAACGATTCAAAACATGAAATAGATTATGTACTGGCCAGAAGGAACCTTTTTGAAGAGAACATCAATATTCAACCAAATTTTTATTTTGATTCGGATCATAGATTAATAATTGGGAAAATGAAGTTACCTTTAAGACGTTTCTACATAAAGCAGAAAATAATTAAAGTAAATGAAGGGCAGGAAAACCAATTTAAAGAAACTTTTGAAGATCTATTTGATATTTCAAACATTAGCACTGAAAAAACTATACAACAACTCTACAACCGACTGGAAGCCGCTATTAAAGAATCTTCAAAAATAGCGCAGAGAGATATACAAACAACAAAAAAAGAAAAGAATTATAAGCTCTCTACCATCACTATAAGCATGATCAATAGAAGGGAAGAATTAAACAGAATTCAAAACAAGTCCCCAAAAGAGAAGATTGAACACTGCGAAATAAGAAAAATAGTAAGAAGGAGGATTCGGTGTGAGCTAAAGGAATTTGAAAAAAAGAGAATTACGGAAATTTTACAATCCACTGGATCTACAAGGCGCATAAGTAAAGAGCTATCGGAGCTGAAGAGAAAATGGATTCCCAAACTTAGAATTGACTCTGGAAAAATAACTACCAATAGAGAAGAAATAAATATATCTCTTAGCAAATTCTTTGAATCTTTATATCACCACATCCCATCAACGTACTGCTATCAAAAGGAGCCACAAGAAGCAAGCCAGTTCAAAGAAAGCATTCTGGAAGAGGAGATAACAAAAGTATTTAATACATTAAAAAAACGGAAATCACCTGGTCCAGATGACATTACTAATGATATCCTTATTCTAGGAAAGAAATGTCTTGTTAAACCTCTGAAGCTCTTATTTGACAAAATACTACAGGAAGGATTTGTACCTCATCAGTGGTCTACCAGCAAAATAATCTTATTGTATAAAAAAGGAGATCCCAAGGACATCGAAAATTACAGACCAATAACATTATCTTCTTCATTATACAAAGTATTTGCAACAATTATTAAAAATAGGCTAATTTCGGTTATTTATGATAATCATCCTTACGAACAAGCTGGATTCAGACCCCAATTCTCCACTATTGAACACCTGCATACAATTAATCAGATTCTGGAAAAAACTATGGAATATAATGTGCCGCTATACTTGGTATTCATAGACTTCAGAAAAGCTTTTGATTCCATCTATCACAGCAAACTATGGCAGGCATTACAAGAGCATGGCATCGATCGTATATATATAAATATACTAAAAACTATATATCAAAACAATAGGGCTTACCTAGTCTTGGAGGGAAATAAGAGAACATTTGAAATCCGAAGAGGCGTCAAACAGGGCTGTCCATTATCCCCAATCTTATTTAATTGTCTCCTTAATTATGCCTTTAAAAAGCTAAACTGGGAAGAAAAGGGCGTAAGCATAAATGGATACAAGCTATCGAATTTGAGATTTGCAGACGATTTAGTCATTTTTGCCAATTCATTAACAGAGACGAAACAAATGATCAGCGAACTTCTAGAACAATGCGAATTCATGGGGCTGAACATTAATATGGATAAAACTAAGATTATGACTAATTCACAGAAAGGAGAAATAAAAGTTGAGAACAAGGAAATCAGCTTCGTCGAGCAATATAATTATTTAGGGCAATCCATCTCATTTAGAGATAGAAAAGAAGAAATAAACAAAAGAATCAACATGGGATGGAAAAAATACTGGTCTTTGAAACACATTTTTAAAAGTCAACTACCTCCAGGATTAAAGGCAAAGGTGCTGGAAACATGTGTATACCCGGTAATACTGTACGGCTCCCAGACATGGTCAGCAACGGAAAACTACTACAAAAAATTAGAGAGGACACAGATGCAATTTTCAAGAAGCATGATTGGTATCAAAAGAAAAGACCGCATCAGTAACAGGAAGGTACAGTCCAAGATTAAGGTTAAAAGCCTAACAAAGGAAGCACAACAATTGAAATGGAGGTGGGCCGGACATGTTGCTAGGCTTGATACGAGAAGATGGTCAAAAATAGCAACAGAATGGATACCAAGAGACCATAAGAGAAGGAAAGGAAGACCAGTTTCAAGATGGCGAGATGAAATCGTTCAAAGAGTAGGAGACTGCTGGGCTACTGTGGCTAGGAATAGGGACACATGGACCAAAGTTATAAAGAACTTGTAAAAACAATTCAGCATAAAGTTTTTTATTTTTATTAAAAGCAAATTGTTAATAATTGTACTTCAAATTTATGTTTAAAAAAAAAAAAAATTAATTAAGAAGAAGAAATTATATAATTTGTATATTAAACCAGACTACTACCTCCCAAGGGAGAGGCTTTTTGTTCTGTAAAGGATGTAAATAAAAGCTGTTATTATTATTATTATTATTATTATATGGAGCCAGACCTCCTGTAATTGTAATTATTACAAAATACAGTATTTTATTCATTCATTCATTCATTCATTCAAATGGAGGTCGCCAGGGCGATGAATGAAGGCCGGGCCCGGTGGTAGGGTTGGCTCTCTGGTGGTGTTCCAATAAAAAAATTGGGAAGATGCATTATAGTTTACTTTGTACACTATTGAAGATAACACTTCACCCTAACACTCGAGACTGGGAAAGCACGTGGCGTCAGCTGTTTTATAACTAACTAATTAACACCACCTGGTGCTATAAACAATGCGCTTATTTACATTCTATTGTTAAATAAACATAATTGAAACTAAACTTATTTTAAATAAAATATAACTACTTTATGCTGACATAAATTTAAATTATATTCTAAAAATAAAAATAAAATAAACTTCTATTCGGGCTTTAACAGAAACAGAAACATAAATTAGCAGTGTTTGCTAATAGAATCAGGAGATATACAGAAGCTTATAATAGAAGGAAACAAAATAGTGTATTTAATACAAGTGAAAGATATTTTTACAAGCTTCTCAAACCTAAAGAAAATTGTAATAATGTTATATACCCAAACCCTGCTGGTACGTTAAACTACTGGAAAGGTATCTGGGAAAACGAAAAATATTATAACAGTGACGCATACTGGCTGGAAAAGATTAGAAATAGTGTAACAGAACTTCAACCGATGGAAGCAACCAGTATTACTGGTTAGTAATACTGGTAGTACCAGTATTACTGCGGATGATGAAAGAAAGGCTATTAAACTAATGAAAAATTGGAAAGCATCAGGACCAGATAAAATTCGAAATTATTGGCTGAAATATTTTACGAATACACATAGCCATCTTGCTTCTTGGTATCAAAAATTATTATCAGAAGAGATAATCGTTCCTCCGAATTTCTGCACAGGCATTACCTATTTAATAAAAAAGGTAAATAAAGAAAAATTGGAACCGCAAGATTTGAGACCCATAACTTGTCTTAACGGCGTATATAAGTTACTAACGGCTATTCTCAAAAACAAGCTGACTGAATATATTCAGGCAAAGAGCATTATGGCAGTAGAGCAACTTGTTAATAAATCAGGTTCAAAAGGATGCAAAGAGCTCTTGATCATTGATTCCTTCGTCGCCGCTCAAGTAACAAAAAGATCTCGCAATATTGCTTTATCTTGGATTGACTACTGTAAAGCATTCGATTCAGTCCCTCATGATTGGCTTTTGAAGATATATAAAATCGACGCCGCAATAATTGACTTGTTGAAAAGGCTAATGCAACTCTGGAAAATATCAATCTCCACACCAACATGGAATGGAGAGGATATTAATCCATACATAATAATTAGGAGGGGTATTTTTCAGGGTGACTCTCTTAGTCCTCTTTGGTTTTGTTTGGCCCTCAATCCAAATAGCAAATTATTGGAAGTCACAGGCAAGGGATACCAACTTAATTCAGAAACAAAGCTCTCTCATTCGTTTTATATGGATGATCTTAAGCTTTAAGCTAGGAACGAAGACGAAATGATGGCTCTGTTGAGAACGGTAAAAACATTAAGCGATGATATTAAAATGGATTTAGGAATCGATAAATGTGCCGTCATCTATGTAAAAAAAGGAAAGATCGTAGAAGGAACTAATATGGAACTCTCAGACGATGTTGTTCTTAATCAGTTGAGAGAAACCGATTCTTACAAACATCTGGGACTGCACCAATTCGAATTTCCCATTGCAGACAGAATATTTTATATCTACGTCTACGTATCTCTGGTGAAAAGTCCTGATCGATTTTCCAATCCGTTCCCTTGAGACGACTACAATTTCTTAAAACAGTCCATTTATCTAGCGATCGGAGAAACGTCACTAGTAGGGTGATTTTGGGGATTCTGGCACACTTTTTTGCGCGCCCGTCTACTCCGTAAGTACCATGTACACCATTCCTAACGTCACGTGACCCCTTGTTGGGTTCTACCATACCTTGACCACCTAATTTGAACTTTAGCATTTTAATCCCCCCTCCTGTTCTTAGTGAAGGGTCAGGTACCAATAGAATCGTTATGTCATATTTTAGCTTTTTTCTTGCTTATCCCCCCCCCCTACCTAGTAATCATGAACTTGTCCGCCATTTTGTTTTTTGGCCTCTCTGAGACTATATAAGGAGAGCGCGATCTCACTTTTTCTCATTGCGGAGGCCCCTCTACTCCTAGCACATTACGATGAGCTGCACCACAGCGAAAATAACATAAATTAACAACTTAACGCACCTTCAAATACCACAGGTAGTATAAGGTAATGAGGTAAATCAGCATCGTTCCATTGTATTAATGGTTCGAATTTCACATTTTAATCCTGTTTTTCTGTTTTAGAGGGATCAGAAAAAAAAAAAAAAAAAAAAAAAAAAACTTTTTCTCATTCTGTTAAGAGCTGCGCTAGAGTGAACATCGACTAGTCTCCTTAACGGCTTTTGTAAAAAATCGTTTCTGCTATTTATTTTTTGTGAAGTTGAATTATTTTGCTTCTTATTGTTATTTTTTTTTCACTTTATTATATTTATTTCGCATTTTTTTTGTTTTTCTAGTGTAGATTCAAATTATTTATATTAGCGGTTGCTTTTTTTTTGTTTCACAAGTAATATATAATTTTTCTTTTCTTTGTTTTAATATCTTTAAAGTTATTTGATTTATTATTTAATTATTTCGTGAGTTTAAAAATATATTTTTTTTTAAATCATGGAATGCAAATTTTGTAGAAAAGTATTTAGTCGAGAACGTGACGTTATTGGTAGGCATTTAGCCATATGTGAGGCACGTGAGCAACAGCGTAAATGCTCAAATTGCGGTGAAAAATTTACATCAAAAAAGACGCTCATTGCCCATATCCGTCGCTGCGGTTATGAAATATCCACCATGGCAAAGAGGTCCCGTATCGATGCTGCTAGGGGGCATCTCTATGAGGTGGAAACTTCCCACGGGGGTATCCTGAAAACGTTCTTTCTTCCATCCACTGAAAGTACAGATGCAATAGAATTCCTTAATTCACAGACAGAGACTATACATAGCTTGATTAAAAATTATATGGAAGAAACTATTTCCCCTATAAAATACAATTTGCTATTGGCGGCAACGTTCGAAAATATTGTGGGTGAAACTTGCGATAGAGCATTTAAGACAAAAAACATTATATTATATGAAGACTCTTCCATTTTGGATAGTTTGAGCACAAGCTACGACAAGATAAAAACTGAGATGGAGGAATCTACTTTGAAGGGAAGTGGTTGGACTCTTAAAAACCTTGACGGCGTCCTACTCCGTATTAACCGATTTAAGCCGATAGGAGGTTCTAGTTTTATCCCTTTACCCCCACTTATAGCGAACAAAAAAGCCATTATTAATGTAAAAAAACAACGATGACCGATGCTTCATGTATGCCATTTTATCTCGACTCATCGACGGTTCTAACGCAGACCGCCAAAGCAAATATAAAAATCTTGAGCACAGGTATGACTTTAGTTGCATTTCCTTCCCCACCCTCTCCACGAGGTTAAAAAGTTTGAACAACGTAATAATATAAGTATAAATGTTTTCGCTCTCGGAGAGAAGGAGGAAGTTTATCCCCTAAAAGTCGTTAGCCAGGAAAAGGAAGATCATAGAGACCTACGTTTATTGACAACTGATGATGGTCGTAGTCACTACACTTACATAAAAGATTTTAATAGACTCGTGTTTGCTGAAATTACCAAACATAAAAGTAAGGTACAAGTTTGTAAACGATGCTTCCAGGATTTTTCATCAAATCGAGAAGGTACTGCCGAATGGATAAAAGAACACATGGAATACTGTGGAGAGAACAAACCGACCCGAATCGTATTACCTGAACCTAGTGAGGACGGTAGACCACCAACTGTTTCTTTTACGAAAGTCCAAAATCAGATGAGGATTCCTATCGTCATCTATGCTGATTTTGAATGTGTGTTAAAGAAAATAGATATTAACAATCCCATACATTCCCATACAACTCCCTACCAACGCCACCTCCCTATGAGCTTCTGCACCTATATTTAGGTTGCAGAAGACATTCCTCGTCAGTGCCTACTTCCTGACTTCCCCGTGGAGCCCTACACAGGCGAGGATGCAGCAGAGAAATTCATTAAACAAATAAAGTCCGTTGCTGAAAAAGTGTCAGAAGTATACTCGATGAAACAGCCTATGCTACCCCTTACACAATCTCAACTAGAAGAATTTTCAAAATCCAAGCATTGCTATCTTTGTTCCAAGCCTTTTGTTAACCCTGTGTACCCTTAACGAATGTGATATCTCAGACGAAGATTACCATCATGCCCAGTCAGTCTGGAATGCATTTGAAGTAAAGACCCTAGGCGAGTACAGTGAGCTCTACCTTAAAGTAGATGTTATGCTCCTATGCGACATATTTGAAAATTTCAGAGATGTTTGTATGGGAGCATATTCTTTAGACCCTGCTTGGTACTTCACGGCTCCAGGCCTGGCATGGGATGCCATGCTCAAGTATACTGGCACACACCTTGACCTCTTGACTGATTATGATCAGTTACTTATGATCGAACGCGGAATCAGGGGAGGAATATGTCAATGCAGCCAACGTTATAGCAAAGCTGATAACAGGAATCTTAACCCAAACCATGAGCCTCATAATGAATCGAAGTACATCGCCTACCTTGATGCGAATAATTTCTACGGATGGGCAATTTCAAACCCCCTTCCTTATGGCAGTTTTGAATGGGTTGAATATCCCAATGCTCTAAAATGGGAAAGTGTACGAGAAGACGGTCCATACGGCTATATTGTTGAAGCGGACATTGGGTACCCCGAAGAGTTACACGATGTTCTCAATGATTTTCCTCTTCTTCCAGAAAATAGAGTCCCTCCGAAAGGTACCAATAAGAAATTATTAGCTCCTTTGTCTAAAAGGGAAAAATATGTCGTACACTTTGCCAACTTAAAACAAGCGATGAGCCTTGGTCTCCGTTTAGTACACGAACATCGAGCGCTACGGTTCAGGCAGTCTCGTTGGCTATGTTCATATATCGAACTCAACACCCGAATGAGACAGCAATCGACCAACGATTTCGACAAAGATTTTTTCAAACTTATGAATAACGCCGTATTCGGAAAATTTATGGAAGATGTAAGAAAACGTATAAAAATAGAACTGGTTACTGACGATAAGAGATTACAAAAACTCATTGCCAAACCCACTTTTAAAGACAGGACAATATATAGTGAAACTTTAGTAGCTGTACATCTCGACTATGAACAGATCGCAATGAACAAACCTATTTATGTAGGAATGGCCATTCTCGATCTGTCCAAAGTCAGGATGTGTGAGTTTCACTATAAGACAATGTTAAAAAAGTACGGACCTGACAAACTGAAATTACTTTATACCGACACAGACAGTTTCATTTATGAAATAAAAACTGACGACTTTTATATGGACCTTACCACTATGTTGGACGAATTGGACACATCCGATTATCCCAAAACCCACCCTTGCCACAGCAATAGAAACAAAAAAGTGTTGGGGAAATTCAAAGATGAAACCAACGGCGAACCCATCTCTGAATTTGCAGGCCTCCGAGCCAAAATGTATGCTTTACGGGTTAAAGGACAAGATATGAAACGAGCAAAAGGGATAAAGAGGGCAGCCGTTGAGAAAAAAATAACTTTCGATGATTATGTGACTGCCCTATTTCGACTTGTCGAAAGAGCATAAAATATTTTCTGTCGAACAGAAAAAAGTTTCGCTTTCACTGTACGACGACAAACGCCATCTTGTAGATCATGTACATACGCTTGCTCATGGTCATTATTCCATACAGGATGTATAGATGAGTTGTGGGAATTAATTTCTCCTTCTGAAATCTTTCTCCCAATACTGTAAAAGAGTTTGTTTTATACGGTTGTATATAAAAGTAGTTTTTTTTATATTACAAGTTAGTTTTTTCATTAACACATATAGAAAAAAGAATATTTCAGTTAAAATATTGCAATGTTTATTATTCAAAGCGCCTTTCTTAATCTACACTCTGAAGAACATTATAAAGTGAAAAAAAAATTGATTTTTCGTTAGAAAATGTTAATTTTTAAAAGTACTTTTTTTTCTTTTGTTGATATATTATTGTTGTAATGAATGTGTGCAATGGTCACTGGCGAGGTATTAGTTTACCCGTAAACCGATTATGTGTGTATGTGTATGGTCACTGGCGAGGTATTGATTTACCCGTAAACCGATTATGTGTATGTGTATGGTCACTGGCGAGGTATTGATTTACCCGTAAACCAATTATGTGTGTATGTGTATGGTCACTGGCGAGGTATTAGTTTACCCGTAAACTAAAGTGTGTTGAAAAAAAAAAAATATTAACAACAGTATTATATCAACTGACCTTCCCGATGCACTCACACCTTGACGCGGTGGGAAGGCTTATTTCTAAATAATATTTAGAAAGAAAACTAAGATGAGTGCAATAAATAATTCCAGAGCCTTAGTACTTTTATTTCTTTCTTTGGTGATTTACAACTGTTATTATTCAAGTAAATAACGTATAGACTGAAGCTGCACGTATAGTATCAACATATTTCTTACTTCATCATTCTTATTTTAATTTCATATTTCTGTTGTCATTTTATAAGATTTTAAACATACTTAGGATGTATTCTCCTGCTTTTTGTTCATTTTTTTCAACTTTTATAACAAATGAGGACGTTTATAACAACTAAACATATCATTTCTAACTTCTTCGTACCGTTGTGTTTCTTTTAATTTCGCATTATTCCAGTCATTTTGTTAGATTTTAACAATTTTCGTTCAAATTCTAATGCATTTTTGCAACATTTTTATAGATTTTATATAAATTTAACAAAGTTTGTAACAAATGACCATATATTTTCTTACTTCTTCGATCCAATGTTTTTCTTGGTTTACATATTTTTTCTTATGATTATATAAGATTTTAACAATTTTCGTACAAATGCAAATGCATTTTCACCATTTTTACAGTTTTTTATATAAATTTAACAAAGTTTATAACAAATGACCATATATTTTCTTACTTCTTCGATCCAATATTTTTCTTGGCTTTCGTATTTTTCCAGCTATTTTGTTAGATTTTAGCAATTTTCGTACAAATTATAATGCATTTTCACTATTTTTACAGTTTTTTATATAAATTTAACATAGTTTATAACAAACGATCATATATTTTCTTACTTCTTCGATCCAATATTTTTTTTCTTGGCTTTTGTATTTTTCTAGTTCTTTTGTTAGATTTTAGCAATTTTCGTACAAATTATAATGCATTTTTACCATTTTTACAGCTTTTATATAAATTTAACAAAGTTTATAACAAATGACCATATATTTTCTTACTTCTTCGATCCAATATTTTTCTTGGCTTTCGTATTTTTCCAGCTATTTTGTTAGATTTTAGCAATTTTCGTATAAATTATAATGCATTTTCAACATTTTTACATATTTTATATAAATTTAACATTATTTATAACAAACGATCATATATTTTCTTGCTTCTCCGATCCAATATTTTTCTTGGTTTACATATCTTTTCCTATAATTTTATTAGATTTTAGCAATTTTCGTATAAATTATAATGCATTTTTACTATTTTTACAGTTTTTTATATAAATTTAACAAAGTTTATAACAAATGACCATATATTTTCTTACTTCTTCGATCCAATATTTTTCTTGGCTTTCGTATTTTTCCAGCTATTTTGTTAGATTTTAGCAATTTTCGTACAAATTATAATGCATTTTCACTATTTTTACAGTTTTTTATATCAATTTAACATAGTTTATAACAAACGATCATATATTTTCTTACTTCTTCGATCCAATATTTTTTTTCTTGGCTTTTGTATTTTTCTAGTTCTTTTGTTAGATTTTAGCAATTTTCGTACAAATTATAATGCATTTTTACCATTTTTACAGCTTTTATATAAATTTAACAAAGTTTATAACAAATGACCATATATTTTCTTACTTCTTCGATCCAATATTTTTCTGGGATTTCATGTCTTTTCTTATAATTTTATAAGATTTTAATAATTTTCTTGCAAATTCTTATGCATCACCTACATTTATTACAAATTTTTTAACATTTTCATCGAATTTCGTGAATTTTGGTACTTGAAGCATTTTCCTTTCCCCTAATACCGAAAACTATCGATTTTATTCGATTATGTAAATTAAAAAAAAAAAAATCTCTGCATTTTTTAAAAAAAAATCGTACAATTACTTACAAACTTATAGCGTTTTTAATTTTTTTTTGTGTAGGTACATTGAGTAAAATAATCATCTCCATAATAGTATTATTATTCTCATGTTACATAACTGTTTAATACTGCCTGCGAAATATTTTCACGGAACAACTAATACATACGTCCACAAGATAGTCATTTTAGTAAATTTTTATTTTTCATTTCAATTATAGATGATATCAGAGAAGTTCATATCAAACCTGTTTTAATATTGTATACGATATACTATAAACACACACACACACACACACACAGAAATATATACATATATTATCACACAACAGTCGGGAGGAATTGCCGGTTCTGGCGCCCCTTATTTTGCCAGGGATTAGGGATTTTTTTTTTTTTTTTTTTTTTTTTTTTTTTTTTTCGGTTGGCTCACAGACCTTGGAGATCTTTAGCCGCCTCAACTAGCCTATTCCACCTCTGTCTATCTTGGGCGATGGCTTTCCAGTTCACCACTCGATGTTCAGTGGCTTCCTTCTTGATTATGTCAGCCCATCTCGTTCTGGGTCTCCCTCGCGGTCGGGTACCGACCACTGTTGCGTTCATCGTCATGTTGAGGGAGCCTGATGGGTTGCTTCTTGTCACGTGTCCCGCCCATTTTAACCTCTTAGCTTTCATATCATGCGCTTTCGATTGTCGGGTTTCCCCTATAATCTCTTCTTTAGTCTTTCTTCTCCAGAGCCCCAGTTCATTATCCCACTTCGGGCCTACAATTGTCCTTAGCACCTTCCTTTCGAATCTTTCGATTCTTGCTTGTAAGGTTCTGGTCAGTGTCCAAGTTTCGCACCAATACATTAGCACGGGTTTGATTATTGTGTTGTAGACCCTGATTTTCAGTGGGCGGCAGATATTCTTAGATCTTAGGACCCGAGAGACCGAGAAGAACGCACGATTGGCACTGGCTATTCGTTGATCGACCTCTGTTAGTTGGTCATTTATTGAGGTTACTGTAGATCCGAGGTATTTGAAGTTATCTACTTTAGGGAAGGTATATCTTCCTACACTTATATCGTCGATTACACGTAGGTTCCGGCTTACTATCATGTACTTCTTATTTTGATTAACTTGTAAGCCGATGTCTCTCGCTGAATTGATCAGGGAACCGGCGAGTGACTGGATGTCTTCTTTCTTACTTCCTAGCACAGTCACATCATCCGCATAGGCGAGGAACTTATGCATTTTCCCCACGTGCACTCCCCCGCTTGCCTTGGTACATTCTCGTATAACTTTTTCCAAGGCCAGGTTGAACAGCATCGGGGATAGGCAGTGGCTTTGTCTTAATCCTGACTTCACGTCGAAGCTTTCAGTCATTTCTCCTTGTACCAGGACTCGGCATCGGGATCCATTAATACACGCCCGTGTCAATCGTACCAATTTTCCTGGGAAACCCAGTTCCGTCAGTATTTTCCAAAGACAGCTCCCGTCGACCGAGTCGTAGGCTGCTTTGAAGTCGACGAATAAGGCGTGCACATCTTGATTTATTTCCCAACGTTTCACGAGTATCTGTTTAAGGATGAAGATCTGATCGGACGTGCTTCTTCCTCTTCTGAACCCTGTTTGGTAGTCGCCAAGGGACTTTTCATAGTATGGGTTCATTCTGTTTAGAATTAAGTAGGTCAGGATTTTGTATGCGACAGGGAGCAATGCTATTCCTCTATAGTTTTCGCACTCGTACATGGATCCCTTTTTCAGAATTGGGCATATGAGACCTGTGTTCCATACGTCCGGGATCTTTTCCTCTCTCCATATTTTCAGGATGAGCTGGTGTAGATGGCTCGTCAGTGACTCACCCCCTTCCTTGAATAGCTCACCTGGTAAGCTATCTATTCCAGGGGCTTTTCGCTGCTTTACCTTCTCAATCGCCATCTGTACATCCAGCAGATCCGGCTCCTCTACCACATCGCTGGGATGGTCCTCAGCGTGGTCCATGTCCTCATCCTCTGAGGGATTCTCACTGTTCAGCAGCTATTCAAAGTAATCCTTCCAGATTCCGAGCACTTCGTCTTTGACTGCTGTCAGTTTGCCTTGTTTGCTTTTCATTTGAGTGCTCCTACCCTTGTATCCGGTTCTTTCTTTCCTGATGTCAGCATAGAATTCACATATTTTACCGCCCTGCCAGTTATCTTCTATCTCCTTGAGCTTTTGAGACAAGAATTCTCTCTTTGCCTTTCTCAGTGTCTTGTTTACTGTTTTCTGAGCAGCTTCGTATCTATCTCGGGTTTCTTTGTCTCTTTTGCCTAGGCTGAGGATCTTCAGTGCCCTTTTGTCCTCCACAGCCTTACGGCATTCCTCCGAGTACCATTTCTTTGGTTGACGCTTAGCCTGGACTCCTATCACCTTGTTCGCTGTCTCCTTCAAGACCTTTTCAATTTCCGCCCAGTGGCTCTCAATTGGCGTACTCTCTAGGTCGAGAAGTTCGAATTTATTAGACAGCTCTATTTGGAATCGTGATTGGGTCTCCGGATCCTTTAGTCTTTGGATTTCATATCTTATTCGTTTCAGGTCGCTATCTGTCTTCTGGATTCGTCTAAGCCTTTGGTTAAACTTGACTACCACCAAGGCATGGTCCGAACCACAGTCGGCTCCCCTAAAGCTCCTCACATCTTGAATGGAGCTTTGGTGTCGCTTGTCGATCAGCACGTGGTCGATCTGGTTCCTCCACCTGTCCCCAGGACTTGTCCATGTATACTTATGAATCTCCTTATGCGGGAACTTGGTGCTGCTGACTACCAGATTCTTAGCAGCTGCGAAACTTATACATCTTACTCCATTTTCGCTGCTCGTTTCATGCAGACTGTGCGATCCAATTGTTGGCCGAAACTGACGCTCCCTTCCGATCTTGGCATTGAAATCCCCAATAACTAATTTTACGCCATACCGTTGAATACCGTCGTACACTTGCTCAAGTTGCTCATAGAAATCATCTTTCATATCATCGTCCTTGTCTTCGGTTGGTGCGTAAACGTTTATGATGGAGATGTTAAACCATCTTCCTTTGAATCTAAGCACACTTATCCGATCGCTAATAGGGACGAAGCTTAGGATTGATTTCCGAGCCTTGGGGCTTACTATAAAGGCAGTTCCTCCGGTAAAGTTTTGCTTGTTCCTTCCACTGTCGAATATCGTGTACCCATCGATAGTGAGTTCACCATCCTCGGGCCACCTAACTTCTTGTACGGCTATTATGTCAGTAGCGTACCTTTTAGCTTCCTCCACTACTCTTTGGGCGGCTCCAGGTCTGTATAAGCTCCGAACATTCCACGAGGCAAGACGGAGTCCTTTATACAAAGCCGGGGTCGTTACCAGTTTTAGACTATCAGTTCCGAGGCTAGTTTTTGGTTTCGTAATCCGTTAGATTTTTACATGGTCGGGTGATTGACCCAACACATAGGGATTAGGGATTAATTAGGGAATTAGAGATTAATTAGGGGATTAGGGATTAATTAGGGGATTAGGGATTAAGACCACGTGGTGGTTAAGGTTGGTTTGGCCCTGGACCACGTGGTGGTTAAGGCTGGGCAAGCCCAGGGTCCAAAGTCCCATTGGATCACCCAAATTGAGGCGCCAGAACCGGCAATTCCTCCCTACTGTTGTGTGATAATATATGTATATATTTCAGTGTGTGTGTGTGTGTGTCTGTGTTTATAGTATATCGTATACAATATTAAAACAGGTTTGATATGAACTTCTCTGATATCATCTATAATTGAAATGAAAAATAAATTTACTAAAATGACTATCTTGTGGACGTATGTATTAGTTGTTCCGTGAAAATATTTCGCACGCAGTATTAAACAGTTATGTAACATGAGAATAATAATACTATTATGGAGATGATTATTTTACTCAATGTACCTACACAAAAAAAAATTAAAAACGCTATAAGTTTGTAAGTAATTGTACGATTTCCCTAAATGCAGAGATTTTTTTTTTTTAATTTACATAATCGAATAAAATCGATAGTTTTCGGTATTAGGGGAAAGGAAAATCTACGAAATAATGCTTCAAGTACCAAAATTCACGAAATTCGATGAAAGTGTTAAAAAATTTGTAATAAATGTAGGTGATGCATAAGAATTTGCAAGAAAATTATTAAAATCTAATAAAATTATAAGAAAAGATATGAAACCAAGAAAAATATTGGATCGAAGAAGTATGAAAATATATGATCGTTTGTTATAAACTTTGTTAAATTTATATAAAAAACTGTAAAAATAGTGAAAATGCATTAGCATTCGTACGAAAATTGCTAAAATCTAATAAAATTATAGGAAAAGATATGTAAACCAAGAAAAATATTGGATCGGAGAAGCAAGAAAATATATGATCGTTTGTTATAAACTATGTTAAATTTATATAAAATATGTAAAAATGTTAAAAATGCATTATAATTTATACGAAAATTGCTAAAATCTAACAAAATAACTGGAAAAATACGAAAGCCAAGAAAAATATTGGATCGAAGAAGCAAGAAAATATATGATCGTTTGTTTTAAACTTTGTTAAATTTATATAAAATATGTAAAAATATTGAAAATGCATTATAATTTATACGAAAATTGCTAAAATCTAACAAAATAGCTGGAAAAATACGAAAGCCAAGAAAAATATTGGATCGAAGAAGTAAGAAAATATATGGTCATTTGTTATAAACTTTGTTAAATTTATATAGAAGCTGTAAAAATTGTAAAAATGGATTATAATTTGTACGAAAATTGCTAAAATCTAACAAAATAACTAGAAAAATACAAAAGCCAAGAAAAAAATTGGATCCAAGAAGTAAGAAAATATATGATCGTTTGTTATAAACTTTGTTAAATTTATATAAAAAACTGTAAAAATAGTGAAAATGCATTAGCATTTGTACGAAAATTGTTAAAATCTTATAAAATTATAAGAAAAGATATGTAAACCGATAGTCATAGTCGAGATGTACAGCTACTAAAGTTTCACTATATATTGTCCTGTCTTTAAAAGAGGGTTTGGCAATGAGTTTTTGTAATCTCTTATCGTCAGTAACCAGTTCTATTTTTATACGTTTTCCTACATCTTCCATAAATTTTCCGAATACGGCGTTATTCATAAGTTTGAAAAAATCTTTGTCGAAATCGTTGGTCGATTGCTGTCTCATTCGGGTGTTGAGTTCGATATATGAACTTAGCCAACGGGACTGCCTGAACCGTAGCGCTCGATGTACGTGTACTAAACGGAGACCAAGGCTCATCGCTTGTTTTAAGTTGGCAAAGTGTACGACATATTTTTCCCTTTTAGACAAAGGAGCTAATGATTTCTTATTGGTACCTTTCGGAGGGACTCTATTTTCTGGAAGAAGAGGAAAATCATTGTGAACGTCGTGTAACTCTTCGGGGTACTCAATGTCCGCTTCAACAATATAGCCGTATGGACCGTCTTCTCGTACACTTTCCCATTTTAGAGCATTGGGATATTCAACCCATTCAAAACTGCCATAAGGAAGGGGGTTTGACATTGCCCATCCGTATAAATTATTCGCATCAAGGTAGGCGATGTACTTCGATTCATTATGAGGCTCATGGTTTGGGTTAAGATTCCTGTTATCAGCTTTGCTATAACGTTGGCTGCATTGACATATTCCTCCCCTGATTCCGCGTTCGATCATAAGTAACTGATCATAATCAGTCAAGAGGTCAAGGTGTATGCCAGTATACTTGAGCATGGCATCCCATGCCAGGCCAGGAGCCGTGAAGTACCAAGCAGGGTCTAAAGAATATGCTCCCATACAAACATCTCTGAAATTTTCAAATATGTCGCATAGGAGCATAACATCTACTTTAAGGTAGAGCTCACTGTACTCGCCTAGGGTCTTTACTTCAAATGCATTCCAGACTGACTGGGCATGATGGTAATCTTCGTCAGAGATATCACATTCGTTAAGGGTACTATAGAATGCCTCCTTAGGTGGTAGAACGGTTTCCTTTAGTTTCTCAAATAAATCTGTATAATCGTAGGGATACACTCCTTTACGTATTACTAGATCCATTTTGTCAGCAGGAAAGAATTTAGCTGTGTCGACGAACTTATGGCTTGGAGGGTTTTTCGATAATTTATCTAGGCTAGATGCCATGAACCTAAATGTAATCGGGGAGACCGGTATAGAATATTACACTGCGAGTGAGCTGAAGCACGATAAAGACCAGTGATGTGATCATGGTCTGCCACTTTTCTGTTGGAGGAAACAAAAGGCTTGGAACAAAGATAGCAATGCTTGGATTTTGAAAATTCTTCTAGTTGAGATTGTGTAAGGGGTAGCATAGGCTGTTTCATCGAGTATACTTCTGACACTTTTTCTGCTACGGACTTTATGTGTTTAATGTATTACTCTGCTGAATCCTCGCCTGTATAAATGTAGGGCTCCACGGGGAAGTCAGGAAGTAGGCACTGACGAGGAATGTCTTCTGCAACCTTAATATAGGTGCAGAAGCTCATAGGGAGGTGGCGTTGGTAGGGAGTTGTATGGGAATGTATGGGATTGTTAATATCTATTTTCTTTAACACACATTCAAAATCAGCATAGATGACGATAGGAATCCTCATCTGATTTTGGACTTTCGTAAAAGAAACAGTTGGTGGTCTACCGTCCTCACTAGGTTCAGGTAATACGATTCGGGTCGGTTTGTTCTCTCCACAGTATTCCATGTGTTCTTTTATCCATTCGGCAGTACCTTCTCGATTTGATGAAAAATCCTGGAAGCATCGTTTACAAACTTGTACCTTACTTTTATGTTTGGTAATTTCAGCAAACACGAGTCTATTAAAATCTTTTATGTAAGTGTAGTGACTACGACCATCATCAGTTGTCAATAAACGTAGGTCTCTATGATCTTCCTTTTCCTGGCTAACGACTTTTAGGGGATAAACTTCCTCCTTCTCTCCGAGAGCGAAAACATTTATACTTATATTATTACGTTGTTCAAACTTTTTAACCTCGTGGAGAGGGTGGGGAAGGAAATGCAACTAAAGTCATACCTGTGCTCAAGATTTTTATATTTGCTTTTGCGGTCTGCGTTAGAACCGTCGATGAGTCGAGATAAAATGGCATACATGAAGCATCGGTCATCGTTGTTTTTTTACATTAATAATGGCTTTTTTGTTCGCTATAAGTGGGGGTAAAGGGATAAAACTAGAACCTCCTATCGGCTTAAATCGGTTAATACGGAGTAGGACGCCGTCAAGGTTTTTAAGAGTCCAACCACTTCCCTTCAAAGTAGATTCCTCCATCTCAGTTTTTATCTTGTCGTAGCTTGTGCTCAAACTATCCAAAATGGAAGAGTCTTCATATAATATAATGTTTTTTGTCTTAAATGCTCTATCGCAAGTTTCACCCACAATATTTTCGAACGTTGCCGCCAATAGCAAATTGTATTTTATAGGGGAAATAGTTTCTTCCATATAATTTTTAATCAAGCTATGTATAGTCTCTGTCTGTGAATTAAGGAATTCTATTGCATCTGTACTTTCAGTGGATGGAAGAAAGAACGTTTTCAGGATACCCCCGTGGGAAGTTTCCACCTCATAGAGATGCCCCCTAGCAGCATCGATACGGGACCTCTTTGCCATGGTGGATATTTCATAACCGCAGCGACGGATATGGGCAATGAGCGTCTTTTTTGATGTAAATTTTTCACCGCAATTTGAGCATTTACGCTGTTGCTCACGTGCCTCACATATGGCTAAATGCCTACCAATAACGTCACGTTCTCGACTAAATACTTTTCTACAAAATTTGCATTCCATGATTTAAAAAAAATATATTTTTAAAGTCACGAAATAATTAAATAATAAATCAAATAACTTTAAAGATATTAAAACAAAGAAAAGAAAAATTATATATTACTTGTGAAACAAAAAAAAAGCAACCGCTAATATAAATAATTTGAATCTACACTAGAAAAACAAAAAAAATGCGAAATAAATATAATAAAGTGAAAAAAAAATAACAATAAGAAGCAAAATAATTCAACTTCACAAAAAAAAATCTGGTGCGTGCGCGCAACACACAATTTTCACTTACCAACTTACTTAGATTAGAAATTTTTTTTCTCCTCTTTATGTTTTCTTTATTTTTATCATATCTCATATTTAGCCATTTCTTATTTTTAGGCATAACGAGAGACAGTTAATTTCACCATATAAACAAAAACAAAGGTACTTTATAAAAAACAAACAAACAAAAAAGGCCCCAACCCACCAAAAAAAAAAACCCCTCAGAACATTTTAATAATGATAAAGCTTACCTGATATTAAAGAATGCCTAATTTTCATTAAACATAACCAATTTGATAAAAATCGTTAAAGCCGTTTTTGATATCCTCGAAAAAAAGGTAAAAATTGGAAAAAAATATGAAATAAAGTGCTCGCTCGGTTTCACCAATTTTGATGAAATGTTGGCTATCACATCTTTGGCATATACATACATCAAATACCCAGGTTGATCAAAACCGTGAAAGCCGTTTTTGAGTAAATAAACAAACACGTGAAAACGATTCAAAATTTATTAAGTGAAGTCCCCCCTCTGGTTGATCAATTTTGATGTAATGCTGGCTATCGCATCTTTGGCATATACATACATCAAATACCCAGTTTGATCAAAATCGTTAAAACCGTTTTTGAGTAAATAAAAAATCACGTGAAAACGATACAAAATTTATTAAGTAAAGTCCCCCCTATAGTTGATCAATTTTGATGTAATGCTGGCTATCGCATCTTTGGCATATACATACATCAAATACCCAGTTTGATCAAAATCGTTAAAACCGTTTTTGAGTAAATAAAAAATCACGTGAAAACGATACAAAATTTATTAAGTAAAGTCCCCCCTATAGTTGATCAATTTTGATGTAATGCTGGCTATCGCATCTTTGGCATATACATACATCAAATACCCAGTTTGATCAAAATCGTTAAAACCGTTTCTGAGTAAATAAAAAAATACGTGAAAACGATACAAAATTTATTAAGTAAAGTCCCCCCTCTGGTTGATCAATTTTGATGTAATGCTGGCTATCGCATCTTTGGCATATACATACATCAAATACCCAGTTTGATCAAAATCGTTAAAACCGTTTTTGAGTAAATAAAAAAACACGTGAAAATGATACAAAATTTATTAAGTAAAGTCACCTCGCCGGTTAATCAATTTTGATGAAATTTTTACAGTCATATCTCGGGCATATATATAGATCAAATACTCAGTTTAATCATAATCGGTAGAGCCGTTTTTGAGAAAATCTAAAAAAAATTAAAAAGTTATAAAATAAAGTACCCCCTCCCTTTGAGCAATTTTGATGAAATTTTTGCTGTCACATCGCGGGCATATACATACACTAAATACCCAATTTCAGGTTCGCACGGTTTATAGTTTTTAAGCTAGTCTGTTCACACACACACACACACACACACACACACAGACCATTTCGCGAGACTTGGTTAATTGGACTCAGGGGACCCCAAAACGTGTATTTCCATTGAAAACCGGAAGTCGAAATTTTTCACGATCGCAATACTTCCACTTACTATATATTTCATATATAGGTAAGTGAAAGTAATAAATAGCAGAAACGATTTTTTACAAAAGCCGTTAAGGAGACTAGTCGATGTTCACTCTAGCGCAGCTCTTAACAGAATGAGAAAAAGTTTTTTTTTTTTTTTTTTTTTTTTTTTCTGATCCCTCTAAAACAGAAAAACAGGATTAAAATGTGAAATTCGAACCATTAATACAATGGAACGATGCTGATTTACCTCATTACCTTATACTACCTGTGGTATTTGAAGGTGCGTTAAGTTGTTAATTTATGTTATTTTCGCTGTGGTGCAGCTCGTCGTAATGTGCTAGGAGTTGAGGGGCCTCCGCAATGAGAAAAAGTCAGATCGCGCTCTCCTTATATAGTCTCAGAGAGGCCAAAAAACAAAATGGCGGACAAGTTCATGATTACTAGGTAGGGGGGGGGGATAAGCAAGAAAAAAGCTAAAATATGAGATAACAATTCTATTGGTACCTGACCCTTCACTAAGAACAGGAGGGGGGATTAAAATGATTAAGTTCAAATTAGGTGGTCAAGGTATGGTAGAACCCAACAAGGGGTCACGTGACGTTAGGAATGGTGTATATTACCTCTTTGGGGGTAATAGGACGTCACTGGAAAGGTTTCAATGATTAAAACAAGTGCTCACCCTTGAAATTACCTTTATTTTGCAAAAAATATTATCTAATTATCTGGCATGTCAAAAACTACAATAAATTAAATAAATAATGAATGCTCAGAATACACTACTCATGCAAAAAATATATACATAATTAATAATGCGTGCACTACTCAACTTGTTTAAATAAATAAATAAATCTATGAATAAATAATAAAACTATAAACGATCAACAATAAATAAACTCTAAAGAAACTGTAACAATCTAAAAATACATGCTAATAACTTAAAACTAATAATAAATAACTTAAACTAGGTACTACCATTATCACAGTCTATCATCCTCATAATTAACATCTTTTGTATGGCCATACTTTCTTAATTACTAGAATATCACAGTTCATTTTAGAGTTTCAAATGCACATGCTACTGAGCCGTTGCCTAAAAACCTTCTCTCCTGGTTACACCAAAGAGGTACTGTAAGGCGCAGTTATTATAATTAATTAGTACGGACTGCTACAGTGTACATGGTACTTACGGAGTAGACGGGCGCGCAAAAAAGTGTGCCAGAATCCCCAAAATCACCCTACTGTCACTAATACTGCTCTTCTTTTCATATTTTCATTTCCTAAAGAACGAATCTCTAATATTTCCATCTTGTCTTTAATTTGCAGAACATCGGTGAAAAAGTGTTGTACGATTTCTAAAGATTGTCTTCTTTTTTATATGTTAATCCTTTTAATATTAAATTGTTTCTTCGAGCATGATTCTCAATTTTTTCCAGCCGGCTCTCCAGAACACATTCACGCTCCTTAATAGAATTAATTTCTTCTCTCAATGCAACATTTTCAGCCCTTAAAGTTTTCAATTCCTCAGTTGAAGTCATCTTTAGTTGGGAGATTATTTATTTTGACCGTTAATTCTTTGAGAGTACGCATTATATCATCGTTACTCACCATATTGCCCAAGTTAGATTTTTTATCCGGTTAGTTAGAAGTAGATTCGGGAGAGCTTAAGCTTCTTTTAAGGTTTCTATTTTTATTCGGTTTATTAGGCGTTGAAATAGAACCACGTCTTAGGAATTTATCAATAGTTGACATTAAGTTTAATAAATCATTAATATGAGATATTTAACGGGAATTAAATAATATCATGTCCTTAATGGATGCACTAAACACGGAGAAATGTTTACAGTTTATTGTTTATTATTCTCGGTGGAATCCTCTTTATCCCCTCCAAGACCACCTGCCGCACTGTATTAGTATATCACAGTATTAAATATCTGTTATTAAATCAAATATAAATGCATTAATTACAACTAAAAGACTCCACAGATTTCTTTAAAATTTTAGTAGTAGGTAGTTTAAAGTCTATACTGAACACTTGCAAAAAATCTCAATTAAATTTTGCCTATAACCACTAAACCTTTATTAATAGGACGGACACGATGTTACACTGACCAAGCCCAGAACTAAACTCCGAATGGGTAAATTCATAAACGGTTTTAATCTGTCAGGATCTGGTTTCAGTGTATTGTTTTCGATACAATACCTAAACAATTTTTTGGACTTCTGACGAAATTTTTATTTTTATTCATTTACTGAGAGGTTATATAACTTAGCATCTTCCATGAACCTTTCTAAATTTTTATCGTGCTCCTCTTTATTCTCTCCAATGGTCACATCGTCCAAATATGCATTTGTTCGGCGCAACTTGTGGTTATTAATAATTTCATCCATTTTTCGCTGAAAACAAGCTACACCATTTGTCAAACCAAAGGGTATTCTGCAGAATTGATAAAATCTACCGGCTGCCTCGAATGCGATATATTGTTTATCTTCTTTTCGAACCGGGATTTGGTGATAGGCACTTCGAAAATCAATAGTACTTTTTCACCTTATACCTACTGTTAACGCTCATAAACTTTAATTTATTACTTAAATCAATTTGTTGTTGTTGTTTTTTTGTTTCTTTTAAAATGAAGTCATTTATTTTATTATTGTTTAATTTCTTAATTTTTGTTAATAGGGTTTGATTTGTATAATTATTTTGTTTAGATTTTTTTCTCTCTTTTAATAATTTTGTTTAATTGAACCAATTAAATTAATGATGCGATGTTTGTTGGAAGACAAATGTTTATAAGGCCGTCTTAGTGCAGATGTTTTTAATACAACATTTTTTAATACAACAGCTGTGCTAATACCAGTAGTGTTGTACACACAGACAGATTCGTACAGTCCACTAACGTAGACGCGTCTACGGCTCTCATCTGCCCGCTGCAGTTTTGGAGAACGAGTTTTCGCCCACTGCGAACTGTATGCTGCCCAAGCACTGACTCCTTCTTCTGATAAAGTTTATCAGCCTACTTCGACTTCATCATTCTGCGACATCGCCCAGCGATCCACGTGAATATTGACATTCTTTTCTTTTATTTCATTTTCATTTATTTCATTAGAGAGAAAATTTAATTTTGTTTGTTTCATTCTATTTGTTTGTTAATTAATTAATTGTTTGTAAATTATTTCTTTTTTTGTAAAAATGATTTCATTTTATATTAATGTTTTATTTTGATGATGAATAAATGTTTATATTTTCGGTTTCTCTTTTTGTAATCAATTGTTTATTTATTTTAATTTAAGTTTCATTTTGGAGGTCCACTACTTTCCGAAGGGAATTTAACATAAATTTTGGTCTGTTCCGGGCCGGATATAAACATTTATTCACTACATTTTTTTTAATTAATAAGATTCAATTATATATTTATTCAGGTAAGCAATGGGGCCTAAAATCGATAAAAATGAGATTCAATTAGCCGAACTTGAGGATGAAATAGAGTATTTAGCCTCAGATATAAAAGATACTAGGGATGTTGGCATTAGTTGTTCTGAAAATCAACAGATGATGAATTTATTTAAAGCACGTTTATCTAGGTTAGACAATATTTATGAAAAATTCCAGGGACTAATTAAAAATGCTAAGTCATTGGCAAAGGTTCTGGGGGATGAATCTACGTCGCGTTTTGATGATTTGAGAAATAAAACTCGAAATTATTTTTACGAGGCTTTATCTGTTGAACTTCCTGGGGAAACTTTTACTGACCAATCTAAGATGGCGGATAGTAGAATCGGGGTTGGACCACAAATTAAATTACCAACTATTAATTTACCTACTTTTGACGGTCAAATTTCAAAATGGATGTCGTTTAAAGATACATATATGTCACTCATTCATAATAATAGTCAATTGTCAGAAATTCAAAAATTTCATTATCTTCATTCCGCTTTAAAGGGTTCAGCGCTACAATCTATAGCGGCCATTTTGACCACTACAGATGGCTACCAGCAAGCTTGGGACACCTTAGTACAAAAATACGACAATAAACGGATTCATGCCACCAGCTACCTTATCAATATTTTTAATTTTAAGCCAAACACAAAAAGTGATTTTCGCTCATTAGAAAATTTTACAGAAATTGTTTTAGAAAGCGCGACGGCTTTCCGAAATATGAATCTTAATGACCCCTCCGGGTTTATTTTGTTAACTTATTGCTTAAGATTATTAGATACCAAAACGCGAGAACGTTTTGAATCCGAATTCGGTTCTTCATCTGAAATTCCGACGTTTGAAAATTTTTCAAATTTTATTCATCGCCTATCTTTACAATTACAAACGGACACTCTAACCTCTAATATAGGAGTAAATACTCAATATTCTCAGCCCCACAGGCCACAATCAGTAAATAAACGGGTTTTAATGTCGACTGATAGCAATTCTACAAATAATATTTGACCTCTGTGCCGGGAAAGACATCGTTTGTATAGGTGCTCGCGCTTCCTCTCTATGGGACCCAGAGAACGTTTTAATAAATCAAAACAGCTAAACCTGTGCGCCAATTGTTTAAAGCCCGGCCACTATGGCAACTCATGCCCATGCACTAGCTCCTGCTATCATTGCAAGAGGCGCCATCATTCTTTATTACATTTTCCCACTTCTCCAACCAGGTCTCCTGGTCACGTGGGTGGAAATGCCCCTAGTAGTTCCTCTTGTTCCGGTAACAATGCAAGACCCGAACCAACTTCTGTTGTAAAAAATGTGATAGGCTCAGAAAAGACCAATATACAAACAACGACGGATTTAAAGGGCTCCGTTCTGTCATCAACGTCGGAGGCCAATGTCTCCATTATGTTGGGAACGGCGATGGCTAGAATAGAAGATAGTAATGGGCAATATCATCCTATTCGGATTTTAATTGATTGTGGATCACAAAGATCATTTATATCATCTAGATGCGCGCGAATTTTAGGACTTAATAAATGCCTCAATCCACAGGCGCTTTATGGTTTTGGAGATAGTCCAATAAAAGGAGGTAATTACCAAACTTTTTGCACTCTTGTGCCCAAAAATAGTTTGTATCCCCGACTCCATACTAATGCTGTGATAGTCCCTAAGATTATTGAGAGTATACCAACGTGTCCAATACCAAGGGATATAAATGAATATTTTAAGCAGTATGACCTAGCTGATAATTCGTTTGGAAAACCAGGACCAATCGATTTTTTATTGGGGGCGGATTTATTTGGTCAAATCCTAACTGGTGGATGTATAAACCGTGAAGGGTATCCTAATGCTCTCCAAACCATCTTTGGTTATGTGGTCATTGGACCTCTAGGTCCTCAACCTTTGGTCAAAAATAAATCGATTTCACTAATTACATCCAGCGATCAACTTAATGACCGACTAAGCAACACCTTAGAGAAATTTTGGGAAATTGAAAAGGTCCCCGAAACAGTCAGAATGGATCCTGAAAATGTTATTGCGGATGAACATTTTCGATTAACTCATTCTCGAGACCCAACCGGACGTTACATTGTCCGGCTACCATTCAAAGATCAGGCCAGACCTGATCTGAGTAGTTCCTATAAAAATGCCATGACCCGTTTTCTAAAATTAGAACACCGGTTAAATAAAATACCCTTATTAAAGGAAAAATATTCCAACATTATCGATGAATATTTAAAATTAGGCTACGTCTCGCCGGCAGATAGTCCGGGTAGATATTATCTACCACACCATTGTGTTATGAAGGATAACACTTGTTCGAAACTACGCATAGTTTTTGATGCATCGTCATCTACTGAATTTGGCTCCCTCAATGACCATCTCCTTATCGGTCCTAAACTCCAGCTGGATATTAGGCATGTGCTTCTTAATTTCAGACGCTATCCTATTGCGTTTGCATCAGACATATGTCAGATGTTTTTACAAATATTAATCCATAAAGAAGATGTCCCATATCAACATTTTCTGTACCGCACTGATCCATCAAAACCAGTTGAGGAGTATCAATTGAATAGACTCACCTTCGGTTTTTCTAGCTCTCCTTATCTCGCGATTCGTGTATTACATCAACTAGTAATAGATGAAGGAGCATCATATCCAAAAGCCTCAGAAACCTTAAAAAACCACATATATGTGGATGATATTCTAACTGGAGCGAACACTATTGAAGAAGCCCGTCAGCTTCAGTGCGAATTGGTAGCACTACTAAATAAAGGGGGTTTCAGTTTGTCAAAATGGGTGAGTAACACTCCAGAATTATTAAGCTCTCTTATGGACAAACAAGAAATGATTAAATTCTTAGAACCTGACAATAAATCAGTAAAGTTATTAGGGATGCAGTGGGACTCGGTTCTGGACTGCCTTTCTTATGATATTCAAGATATCAAATTAATAATGACGAAAAGAGGGATCATGTCAGCCGTTGCGCGAATGTACGACCCACTCGGTTACCTTGCTCCTGTCACCTTTAAAGCCAAATCATATTTGCAGAGGCTATGGACTATAAAAGATTTGTCCTGGGACAGTCCACTACCTTCGGAAATAGCCACAGATTACAGAGAATTCTTTGACTCTCTGAAAAACCTACGATCCATTCAAATACCTCGTTGCATATTTCAACGAAAGCCGCTCCACGTTACATTAGTGGGATTCGCTGATGCATCGGAATTAGGTTATGCAGCCACTATTTATTTGAGAGTTCAATTCCATGATAGACAAACAGAAAGTCACTTAATTATGTCTAAAACCCGCCTCGCTCCATTGAAAACATTATCTATTCCTAAGTTAGAGTTATGCGCTGCGCTGTTACTAGCCCAAACTAGACAATCCATTTCTAGCATTATTGACCCACATGTCAATTCCACTTACTTATTCTCGGACTCGTCAATTGTTCTTAGTTGGTTACGCCTTTCTCCACATTTATTAAAAACATTCGTGGCGAACCGAATTACACATATACTAGAGTTATCGTCGGAAAAGGAATGGTACCACGTTTCATCGTCTGAGAATCCAGCCGATCTTGCTTCCCGTGGATCCATACCAGTAGATCTAATTAATAACCAGTTATGGTGGCATGGTCCTCAATGGCTCACACGTAATATTTCTGAATGGCCCGATATTCTTCTTAATGAGGCTGTGCCAGTGCCAGAAATAAAACCTAACGCTCTGGTATGTACAAGTCAGGTATCAAATTCCTACATGATTGAGGTAATGGAAAGGTTCTCTTCGTTTGGTAAATTAACGAGGATATTTTCCTACATTGCCCGATTCCTAAGGAACTTGAAGATACCTCTTACGGAAAGAAAACATGGAGCACTGAGTTTAGGTGAATTAGCTGAAGGTACTCGACTTTTAATAATATGCGTTCAACAGCATTACCTTCCTATAAACTCAAAAACAACGATAAGAGCTCTGCAATCATTATCACCCTTCTTGGATAGCCTGGGAATTCTCAGGGTGGGCGGTCGTTTGAAAAACAGTCCGTTGCCCTATAATGCCAAGCACCCGATAATACTTCCCCAAAAAGCGCACCTTACAAAGCTGTTGATTGATCACTACCATAGAACTTACCTCCACCCCGGTCCACAACTATTACACTCACTCTTGCTGCGGAATTACTGGATAATATCAGGAAGGCGTATAATTCGGCACCGTGTTCACAAGTGTATAACTTGCTATAGATTTCGTTCAAAGAATTTCACGCCTCTTATGTCCGATCTTCCACCTTCGAGATTCGAACAAGGAAGGCCATTTATTATAACTGGGGTTGATTTTGCCGGACCGTTTATGACTAAAGAGTCAAATAAACGCAAAAGTAGAATCCAAAAATCATACGTCTCTCTGTTCGTTTGCTTGAGTACTAGGGCCGTACATCTTGAACTTGTGTCTCAGTTAACTACCGATGCTTTCCTCGCCTGTTTGAATAGATTTGTATCGCGCCGAGGGTTGCCGTCTAAAATTCTTTTCGACAATGGGACTAATTTTGTTGGAGCAAGTAGACACTTAAAGGACCTTTACCAATGGCTGAACCGGGAGGAAACTCTAACCAAGATTCAATCTCATCTTCATCCTTTGAAAATAGAATGGGAGTTCATCCCTCCGGGTGCACCACATTTCGGAGGTATTTGGGAAGCTGGGGTGAAGTCATTCAAACATCATTTGTGCCGAGTCCTCAAGGATCACGTTCTGAATTTTGAGGAAATGAACACACTTATAATTAGAATAGAAGCTGTTTTAAATTCAAGACCCCTTTATCCTTTGTCAGCTTCTCCTGAAAATCTGGACGTTTTGACACCTGGTCACTTCATTATAGGTGCTCCCCTCGTAGCCGTTCCAGAATCTGATTACCTTGATATCCAAATAAACCGATTATCGCGTTGGCAACTTTTGCAAAAATTTACGCAGGACATTTGGAGGAGGTGGAGAAGTGACTACTTAAATAGCCTACAGCAAAAGGTCAAATGGTCAAATCGGATTGATAATATAGAACCAAATGCTTTGGTCCTGTTAAGGGAACCCAACGTGCCACCTTTACAGTGGCCTAGGGGAAGAGTAGTAGAAGTCCTTCCGGGCCGTGACGGTACGGTAAGGGTAGTCAAAATTAGAACTTCAAAAGGGGAATTCATTCGTCCAGTTACGAAGTTAGCACCATTGCTGTCCCCAGACTAATTTTAAGATGTATAAATTTTTGCCCATTGCAAAAATTGGTGGGCGGGATGTTAACGCTCATAAACTTTAATTTATTACTTAAATCAATTTGTTGTTGTTGTTTTTTTGTTTCTTTTAAAATGAAGTCATTTATTTTATTATTGTTTAATTTCTTAATTTTTGTTAATAGGGTTTGATTTGTATAATTATTTTGTTTAGATTTTTTTCTCTCTTTTAATAATTTTGTTTAATTGAACCAATTAAATTAATGATGCGATGTTTGTTGGAAGACAAATGTTTATAAGGCCGTCTTAGTGCAGATGTTTTTAATACAACATTTTTTAATACAACAGCTGTGCTAATACCAGTAGTGTTGTACACACAGACAGATTCGTACAGTCCACTAACGTAGACGCGTCTACGGCTCTCATCTGCCCGCTGCAGTTTTGGAGAACGAGTTTTCGCCCACTGCGAACTGTATGCTGCCCAAGCACTGACTCCTTCTTCTGATAAAGTTTATCAGCCTACTTCGACTTCATCATTCTGCGACATCGCCCAGCGATCCACGTGAATATTGACATTCTTTTCTTTTATTTCATTTTCATTTATTTCATTAGAGAGAAAATTTAATTTTGTTTGTTTCATTCTATTTGTTTGTTAATTAATTAATTGTTTGTAAATTATTTCTTTTTTTGTAAAAATGATTTCATTTTATATTAATGTTTTATTTTGATGATGAATAAATGTTTATATTTTCGGTTTCTCTTTTTGTAATCAATTGTTTATTTATTTTAATTTAAGTTTCATTTTGGAGGTCCACTACTTTCCGAAGGGAATTTAACACCTACTATACCTTATACTTTAGAATTTATTGATTTCTGATTTAATGAATGTCCATCCTTCCGAGAATGTCTTCTTGACTTTATAGAAACTTGAAGAGATGGCTTCTCCCCTCCGAAGGTTATGAATAAATTATAATGTCGCCTTAAAATATCATGCCCAATTATAATTTATTTATTTAGTTTATTATAATTTGTTATGTAATGATTTGTGAAATTTTAATATCTTTTTTGTTGCCGATTTAATATGCTTGGTAGTATGTTGATTTGATTTTATTCTTGTTTTTGTTGTTGCGTGATTTATATATTTTATTCGAAGTTTCTAATTTTTAAATGTATATTTTTCGTATTCAAGAGAGCCCCCAAGGGTTTGAGTAAAAGAGAGAAAAAATAAAAATTAAAAAAATTATATAAAAAAAAATAACCATGTTGGTATAAATATATTTAAAATAATTTATAACATCCATGCTTTTATATATATATGTAAGCTGGTTGCCAATCATGTGTTTTTTTTTTAAACAAGAAGGTTTTAAATTAAAATTATCAAAATGTAATTTTGCCAAACCTTCCATAAAGTATTTAGGTCATATAATTGAAAATGGTAAAGTTAGTCCGATAAACGAGAACCTGGTTGCCATTAAAGAGTTTAATCGACCGAAGAACAGGAAGATGGTTCGTCAGTTGTTGGAAAAAATAAACTTCTATCATAAATTCATTGATCATTGTACACAGCGTTTGGCCCCATTGCATAATTTATTAAAGAAAAATGTTAGATTTATTTGGAGTGAACAATGCGAAAATTGTTTTAATAAGATAAAGCGGTACCTATGCTCAACGCCTATATTAGCCATTTATGATAAGGATAAAGAGGTTGTAATTGAGGTATATGTGTTTAGGTTGGTAAACCGTTTAGGTTTGGGGGCTGTTTTAAAACAACCACAAAAAGATGGCATTTTACATCCCGTCGCATATTTTTCAAAGAAGCTAACTCCAGGACAGATGAAGAAAGAAATAATGTATTTAGAATGTCTGGCCATCAAAGAAGCAATTATTTTTTGGCAATATTATTTGATAGGTAGAGAAATTGTAGTCATCTCAGATCACAAACCATTAGTAAGCTTAAAATCAAAATCTAGAACTGATGAAGCGATGGGGTGATTTGATGTTGTATTTGTCTCAGTACAATTTCAAAATCATTTATAAAGAAGGAAAAGAAAATATTGAGGCTGATGATGTATCTAGAAATCCTGTTCTCGAAAGTTTTTCTAATGACGATGATTGTTTAAAAATTGTAAATATGATAAAATTGGAAGAGATAATTGCTGATCAACGAGATATTAAGGAAGAAATAGAAAAGACCAAGAAGATAGTTAAAGATGGTGATATCAGTTTTAAACTTTTGAATAGTAGGAAAAGAATTTGTGTATCAGAAAAGTTTGGGTTAGATTTAATCAAGAAAGTACATAAATTTTATGGTCATATTGGTAGTACTCATAGAGCCAACAAATTAAGACCTTTTTACTATTTTAAAAACATGGATGATAAAATAAATCAGTATTGTCAAACGTGTGAAATCTGTAAGAAAAATAAATCTAGATCAAGGCGGGCTATAGGTCTACTATCAAAATTAGGACCGGCTAAACAGCCCTTTGAAATTGTGTCGATTGACACCATTGGGGGTTTCAGCGGCAACGGTTCCACTAAGAAATATATGCATTTGCTGGTGGATCATTTCACTAGACATGCGTGGATCTTAACCTCAAGTAAACAAAATGCTCAGGATTTCATTAAATTAATAAATCCGTTGACTAAAGATTATGAAATAAAAATGTTGTAGGTCGATCAATACACAGCATTAAATTCCTTGAAATTAAAAAATATTTAAAAGAAAAAGGTATTTTACTTGTTTATACCTCAGTCGATAATCCTCAATCGAACGGCTTAAACGAACGATTGAACCAAACATTGGTGAACAGGATTCGGTGTAAATTAAATGAAGATGGTAGCAATACACCTTGGACAAAAATTGCTGAACAGTGTTTGGATGAATATAATAATACAGTACATAGTACAACCAAATTCACTCCAGCATATCTTTTATTTGGCACGACGTCGGAAATAGTACCTTCTCAACTAAAACAAGCAAATAATTTAGAAAAGGATAGAGAAGAGGCTTTCAAAAATTCTGAAAAAAGTTTTGAAATAAATAAAATTAGAATAGACAAGAACAGAAGAGAATATGAATTTCAAGAAGGTGACTTAGTGTATGTAGCAAATGGTAACAAATTAAACAGAAATAAGCTAGATGAGATCAGAAGTGGACCATTCGTGATAAAGAAAAGACATTCTAATTCAATTTATGAATTAGGAATTAGAAAGAAACGAAAAGAAGGGAATCTGTTCCACAGCACCAAGCTTGTACCTTACTCTTTTCCTATGCAGTAAAAGAGTCGTCGACCAAGGAAAGTGTAAGCTGGTTGCCAATCATGTGTTTTTTTAGAGGACGTATTGTTTTGTATGGTGCTTTGTTGTAAATTTTCTATCAAGAGATGTAACAATGGATTGTTAATCAATTGTTACTTTTAGGTATTATAGTTTTGTATAATTGATACTATTATATTGTTGTAAATTTGTATTAATAAAAGGTTACTTTTAGCATGAGATTAACTCCAATTTGTTACAAGATTAGATATATATAAAAGCATGGATGTTATTTTTAAAAAGGGTGTCCCACGAATGTTGTGTCAGGCTAATAAAACCTTGAGTCTTTGGAATTTCTAGGCGAAATTCAGGGATCTTATATTCCTTCATATTAGTTACCTTTTGAAGATATTCAACCCTTCCAGAATTTCTCCAGTATTGCTGGAATGGCTCCAGTAGTGGAAATTTCACCATAAGTGACTGGTTTTTATGACGGATTCTGATGGTGAGTCGAATTCTAAAGCTGTTTTGTATCGGACTGTGTTACTTTTTCAGATGCACAATTACATCGAAAACAGGCTGATTATTAACCATTTTCAAATTTTATATCAAATAGTGTTTTTTATTTAAAAAATCTGGTGCGTGCGCGCAACACACAATTTTCACTTACCAACTTACTTAGATTAGAAATTTTTTTCTCCTCTTTATGTTTTCTTTATTTTTATCATATCTCATATTTAGCCATTTCTTATTTTTAGGCATAACGAGAGACAGTTAATTTCACCATATAAACAAAAACAAAGGTACTTTATAAAAAACAAACAAACAAAAAAGGCCCCAACCCACCAAAAAAAAAAACCCCTCAGAACATTTTAATAATGATAAAGCTTACCTGATATTAAAGAATGCCTAATTTTCATTAAACATAACCAATTTGATAAAAATCGTTAAAGCCGTTTTTGATATCCTCGAAAAAAAGGTAAAAATTGGAAAAAAATATGAAATAAAGTGCTCGCTCGGTTTCACCAATTTTGATGAAATGTTGGCTATCACATCTTTGGCATATACATACATCAAATACCCAGGTTGATCAAAACCGTGAAAGCCGTTTTTGAGTAAATAAACAAACACGTGAAAACGATTCAAAATTTATTAAGTGAAGTCCCCCCTCTGGTTGATCAATTTTGATGTAATGCTGGCTATCGCATCTTTGGCATATACATACATCAAATACCCAGTTTGATCAAAATCGTTAAAACCGTTTTTGAGTAAATAAAAAATCACGTGAAAACGATACAAAATTTATTAAGTAAAGTCCCCCCTATAGTTGATCAATTTTGATGTAATGCTGGCTATCGCATCTTTGGCATATACATACATCAAATACCCAGTTTGATCAAAATCGTTAAAACCGTTTTTGAGTAAATAAAAAATCACGTGAAAACGATACAAAATTTATTAAGTAAAGTCCCCCCTATAGTTGATCAATTTTGATGTAATGCTGGCTATCGCATCTTTGGCATATACATACATCAAATACCCAGTTTGATCAAAATCGTTAAAACCGTTTCTGAGTAAATAAAAAAATACGTGAAAACGATACAAAATTTATTAAGTAAAGTCCCCCCTCTGGTTGATCAATTTTGATGTAATGCTGGCTATCGCATCTTTGGCATATACATACATCAAATACCCAGTTTGATCAAAATCGTTAAAACCGTTTTTGAGTAAATAAAAAAACACGTGAAAATGATACAAAATTTATTAAGTAAAGTCACCTCGCCGGTTAATCAATTTTGATGAAATTTTTACAGTCATATCTCGGGCATATATATAGATCAAATACTCAGTTTAATCATAATCGGTAGAGCCGTTTTTGAGAAAATCTAAAAAAAATTAAAAAGTTATAAAATAAAGTACCCCCTCCCTTTGAGCAATTTTGATGAAATTTTTGCTGTCACATCGCGGGCATATACATACACTAAATACCCAATTTCAGGTTCGCACGGTTTATAGTTTTTAAGCTAGTCTGTTCACACACACACACACACACACACACACACAGACCATTTCGCGAGACTTGGTTAATTGGACTCAGGGGACCCCAAAACGTGTATTTCCATTGAAAACCGGAAGTCGAAATTTTTCACGATCGCAATACTTCCACTTACTATATATTTCATATATAGGTAAGTGAAAGTAATAAATAGCAGAAACGATTTTTTACAAAAGCCGTTAAGGAGACTAGTCGATGTTCACTCTAGCGCAGCTCTTAACAGAATGAGAAAAATTTTTTTTTTTTTTTTTTTTTTTTTTCTGATCCCTCTAAAACAGAAAAACAGGATTAAAATGTGAAATTCGAACCATTAATACAATGGAACGATGCTGATTTACCTCATTACCTTATACTACCTGTGGTATTTGAAGGTGCGTTAAGTTGTTAATTTATGTTATTTTCGCTGTGGTGCAGCTCGTCGTAATGTGCTAGGAGTTGAGGGGCCTCCGCAATGAGAAAAAGTCAGATCGCGCTCTCCTTATATAGTCTCAGAGAGGCCAAAAAACAAAATGGCGGACATGTTCATGATTACTAGGTAGGGGGGGGGGATAAGCAAGAAAAAAGCTAAAATATGAGATAACAATTCTATTGGTACCTGACCCTTCACTAAGAACAGGAGGGGGGATTAAAATGATTAAGTTCAAATTAGGTGGTCAAGGTATGGTAGAACCCAACAAGGGGTCACGTGACGTTAGGAATGGTGTATATTACCTCTTTGGGGGTAATAGGACGTCACTGGAAAGGTTTCAATGATTAAAACAAGTGCTCACCCTTGAAATTACCTTTATTTTGCAAAAAATATTATCTAATTATCTGGCATGTCAAAAACTACAATAAATTAAATAAATAATGAATGCTCAGAATACACTACTCATGCAAAAAATATATACATAATTAATAATGCGTGCACTACTCAACTTGTTTAAATAAATAAATAAATCTATGAATAAATAATAAAACTATAAACGATCAACAATAAATAAACTCTAAAGAAACTGTAACAATCTAAAAATACATGCTAATAACTTAAAACTAATAATAAATAACTTAAACTAGGTACTACCATTATCACAGTCTATCATCCTCATAATTAACATCTTTTGTATGGCCATACTTTCTTAATTACTAGAATATCACAGTTCATTTTAGAGTTTCAAATGCACATGCTACTGAGCCGTTGCCTAAAAACCTTCTCTCCTGGTTACACCAAAGAGGTACTGTAAGGCGCAGTTATTATAATTAATTAGTACGGACTGCTACAGTGTACATGGTACTTACGGAGTAGACGGGCGCGCAAAAAAGTGTGCCAGAATCCCCAAAATCACCCTACTGTCACTAATACTGCTCTTCTTTTCATATTTTCATTTCCTAAAGAACGAATCTCTAATATTTCCATCTTGTCTTTAATTTGCAGAACATCGGTGAAAAAGTGTTGTACGATTTCTAAAGATTGTCTTCTTTTTTATATGTTAATCCTTTTAATATTAAATTGTTTCTTCGAGCATGATTCTCAATTTTTTCCAGCCGGCTCTCCAGAACACATTCACGCTCCTTAATAGAATTAATTTCTTCTCTCAATGCAACATTTTCAGCCCTTAAAGTTTTCAATTCCTCAGTTGAAGTCATCTTTAGTTGGGAGATTATTTATTTTGACCGTTAATTCTTTGAGAGTACGCATTATATCATCGTTACTCACCATATTGCCCAAGTTAGATTTTTTATCCGGTTAGTTAGAAGTAGATTCGGGAGAGCTTAAGCTTCTTTTAAGGTTTCTATTTTTATTCGGTTTATTAGGCGTTGAAATAGAACCACGTCTTAGGAATTTATCAATAGTTGACATTAAGTTTAATAAATCATTAATATGAGATATTTAACGGGAATTAAATAATATCATGTCCTTAATGGATGCACTAAACACGGAGAAATGTTTACAGTTTATTGTTTATTATTCTCGGTGGAATCCTCTTTATCCCCTCCAAGACCACCTGCCGCACTGTATTAGTATATCACAGTATTAAATATCTGTTATTAAATCAAATATAAATGCATTAATTACAACTAAAAGACTCCACAGATTTCTTTAAAATTTTAGTAGTAGGTAGTTTAAAGTCTATACTGAACACTTGCAAAAAATCTCAATTAAATTTTGCCTATAACCACTAAACCTTTATTAATAGGACGGACACGATGTTACACTGACCAAGCCCAGAACTAAACTCCGAATGGGTAAATTCATAAACGGTTTTAATCTGTCAGGATCTGGTTTCAGTGTATTGTTTTCGATACAATACCTAAACAATTTTTTGGACTTCTGACGAAATTTTTATTTTTATTCATTTACTGAGAGGTTATATAACTTAGCATCTTCCATGAACCTTTCTAAATTTTTATCGTGCTCCTCTTTATTCTCTCCAATGGTCACATCGTCCAAATATGCATTTGTTCGGCGCAACTTGTGGTTATTAATAATTTCATCCATTTTTCGCTGAAAACAAGCTACACCATTTGTCAAACCAAAGGGTATTCTGCAGAATTGATAAAATCTACCGGCTGCCTCGAATGCGATATATTGTTTATCTTCTTTTCGAACCGGGATTTGGTGATAGGCACTTCGAAAATCAATAGTACTTTTTCACCTTATACCTACTATACCTTATACTTAGCTAAGTCCGAAACTATTTTCTCAATCGATGGTAATGGATATGCGTCTAGCATAGTATATATATTTATTGTTTGGGAATAATCTATTAACATACGCCTTTTCAGTTTGTCGTTGACAACTACGAGTAGGACCTGTGCTCGCCAAGGAGAATTGCTTTTCTCGATAATCCCGTCAGAGAGTTTTTTGAGAATTTATTGATTTCTGATTTAATGAATGTCCATCCTTCCGAGAATGTCTTCTTGACTTTATAGAAACTTGAAGAGATGGCTTCTCCCCTCCGAAGGTTATGAATAAATTATAATGTCGCCTTAAAATATCATGCCCAATTATAATTTATTTATTTAGTTTATTATAATTTGTTATGTAATGATTTGTGAAATTTTAATATCTTTTTTGTTGCCGATTTAATATGCTTGGTAGTATGTTGATTTGATTTTATTCTTGTTTTTGTTGTTGCGTGATTTATATATTTTATTCGAAGTTTCTAATTTTTAAATGTATATTTTTCGTATTCAAGAGAGCCCCCAAGGGTTTGAGTAAAAGAGAGAAAAAATAAAAATTAAAAAAATTATATAAAAAAAAATAACCATGTTGGTATAAATATATTTAAAATAATTTATAACATCCATGCTTTTATATATATATGTAAGCTGGTTGCCAATCATGTGTTTTTTTTTTAAACAAGAAGGTTTTAAATTAAAATTATCAAAATGTAATTTTGCCAAACCTTCCATAAAGTATTTAGGTCATATAATTGAAAATGGTAAAGTTAGTCCGATAAACGAGAACCTGGTTGCCATTAAAGAGTTTAATCGACCGAAGAACAGGAAGATGGTTCGTCAGTTGTTGGAAAAAATAAACTTCTATCATAAATTCATTGATCATTGTACACAGCGTTTGGCCCCATTGCATAATTTATTAAAGAAAAATGTTAGATTTATTTGGAGTGAACAATGCGAAAATTGTTTTAATAAGATAAAGCGGTACCTATGCTCAACGCCTATATTAGCCATTTATGATAAGGATAAAGAGGTTGTAATTGAGGTATATGTGTTTAGGTTGGTAAACCGTTTAGGTTTGGGGGCTGTTTTAAAACAACCACAAAAAGATGGCATTTTACATCCCGTCGCATATTTTTCAAAGAAGCTAACTCCAGGACAGATGAAGAAAGAAATAATGTATTTAGAATGTCTGGCCATCAAAGAAGCAATTATTTTTTGGCAATATTATTTGATAGGTAGAGAAATTGTAGTCATCTCAGATCACAAACCATTAGTAAGCTTAAAATCAAAATCTAGAACTGATGAAGCGATGGGGTGATTTGATGTTGTATTTGTCTCAGTACAATTTCAAAATCATTTATAAAGAAGGAAAAGAAAATATTGAGGCTGATGATGTATCTAGAAATCCTGTTCTCGAAAGTTTTTCTAATGACGATGATTGTTTAAAAATTGTAAATATGATAAAATTGGAAGAGATAATTGCTGATCAACGAGATATTAAGGAAGAAATAGAAAAGACCAAGAAGATAGTTAAAGATGGTGATATCAGTTTTAAACTTTTGAATAGTAGGAAAAGAATTTATGTATCAGAAAAGTTTGGGTTAGATTTAATCAAGAAAGTACATAAATTTTATGGTCATATTGGTAGTACTCATAGAGCCAACAAATTAAGACCTTTTTACTATTTTAAAAACATGGATGATAAAATAAATCAGTATTGTCAAACGTGTGAAATCTGTAAGAAAAATAAATCTAGATCAAGGCGGGCTATAGGTCTACTATCAAAATTAGGACCGGCTAAACAGCCCTTTGAAATTGTGTCGATTGACACCATTGGGGGTTTCAGCGGCAACGGTTCCACTAAGAAATATATGCATTTGCTGGTGGATCATTTCACTAGACATGCGTGGATCTTAACCTCAAGTAAACAAAATGCTCAGGATTTCATTAAATTAATAAATCCGTTGACTAAAGATTATGAAATAAAAATGTTGTAGGTCGATCAATACACAGCATTAAATTCCTTGAAATTAAAAAATATTTAAAAGAAAAAGGTATTTTACTTGTTTATACCTCAGTCGATAATCCTCAATCGAACGGCTTAAACGAACGATTGAACCAAACATTGGTGAACAGGATTCGGTGTAAATTAAATGAAGATGGTAGCAATACACCTTGGACAAAAATTGCTGAACAGTGTTTGGATGAATATAATAATACAGTACATAGTACAACCAAATTCACTCCAGCATATCTTTTATTTGGCACGACGTCGGAAATACTACTAGAAATTCTGTACTAAATAAAAGTCTTTTTAGTAAGCTTCACTGTTGTCAGTTCATTAATTGGCGTCCGAACAGCAGACGGTATTTATCGGGAACTCACTATTACTACTAGGTATTCCCGTGTGATAATCACTGTCAGAACCAGATCCCTGAAGAACTTCAACTTTTAAACCCACTCTTGCGAGGTATCTACTGGTTGATTGATTGGCCCACTCTACCCGAGGTACCAATATTCTTCAGAAGTCCCAGGTACATCCAGTCACAGAAAATCACTCTTGCGAGGTATTCTGCACTGGCAGTCTTCTCCTTGGCTCACTGTTACCAGGTACCGGAAGAAGACGACTGACTATCAGCAGTAAGCTTTCATCAGACTTTATGATAATTTATGTAATATTTATATATAAATGTATTTTGTATTTTGATGCCAGATTAATTCCCGGCAATTAATATAATGACTACTCAAATTGAATAATTAAAACAAATATCAGATATGGAATCATTTCCTATTGATGAAATTCATTATAATAAAATGCCTTATGTTAATGGCGACTCTAATGATTTAGAGCAATTAATCTTCGATTTGTTCGAAATAAAAATAAATAATAATGAGCAACCGTCCGATTTTCTCGAAAGGTTGACTAATAATAGAAATATTTTAATTTATAAATATAAACATGAAAAAATAATGAACAAAGACTTAATGATAAGTCAATTAGAATCAAGAATTTTATATCATTTTTATTCAAATATGCCATTAGATGTTCGGATAAATTTGATGAATAAATCTGATCATTTACGGAATCTAGATGATTTACGCTTATTATTAAATAGCGAGAATCATCTTCTTTCTGATAATGATTCAGTTTCATTTAAACCAAAATCAAAGGCAGAAAAAGAATATAATGATAATTACATTACAAAAAAATTAGATAAATGTTCCAAACATAATAAAATGAATAGTTCAAGACAAAATTATAAAATGTTGTCACCAGATCAAACCCATTTTTATAAGTATAAATATCCCAATAATAATGTTAAACATAAAAGATTTTTAAATGAGGGATCAATGAAAAATTACCAGCATCATTCCCGATACAAACAGAGGGATGAAGACCCTAAAGACCGTAAAATTCGGGAATTAGAAGAACGAATTCAGCAACTATACGAAGCTGAGCGTTTTCTAAATATCGCACAAAATCCTCCGGAAACATATAATGTAAGCAAGGATACGCTAAAAACCGAAATCGTCGACAGTATAATTAGCGACAAGGATACGCTAAAAACCGAAATCGTCGACAGTATAATTAGCGACAAGGATATGCTAAAAACCGAAATCGTCGACAGTATAATTAGCGACAAGGATACGCTAAAAACCGAAATCGTCGATAGTATAATTAGCGACAAGGATACGCCAAAAACCGAAATCGTCGATAATATAATTTGCGAAAAGGATACGCCGAAAACAGAAATCGTTGGTAATCTAATTTATGACAAGGATACGCCGAAAACCGAAATCGTCGGTAATCTAATTTGTGAAAAGGATACGCCAAAAACCAAAATCGTCGATAATATAATTTGCGACAAGAATACGCCGAAACCAGAAATCGTCGTTAATCTTATTGGTGACAAAGATATACTAAAAAACGAAAACAGTTCTATAATTTCTAGCCTTGCTGTAGAAATAACTCCCGATTTAGATAAAGTATCAAATAAAGCTGAAGAAGTTGAGAACGCTTCAATTGTAGAAGAAATACTTGAAAGCGAAATAATGCCCGAACGTCCCATTAATATTATTAATAACAATAATACTGATGCAATTTCGGTAGTTCAAAATATTTCACCTTTATTTGACAATATCTCTGTTAAATTAGAAGAACCAAAATTAGATATAATTCGACATGCAAATTATTACAACAAATTGCAGACGAAAAAACCGACAAGATCTAATATAAATGCACAATTAACAAAAAAAATTGTCTCTACAGGAGACATAATAAAAAAATTAAAATCTAAAATTAAATTAAAAATTCTAAAAATCCATAAATGGCGAAAAAGAAAGAATTTAATATATTTATGGATGTTGCAACCGGATAGAATACGAAATTACAAATGGATTGTGACGGAGTAAAATGGAAAAGAACGGAAACATAAAGTAAAATAAAAACTCATATAATAATAATTAGTTTTAAGATTGAATTACATAATTTGTATAAAATAAAATCATAAACTATAAAACCAGTAAGAAAGAACATAAAAACAATTAACCTGACGTCGATAATAAAATTAATACAAAATAATTAAAATCATACCTTAAAAATCATAATATTAAATAAGGATTGAATTTAGAATAATTATAAACATTTAGTGAACTAATGATTATAATTCCTAGATATAATAATGATTAAAAGAAATTATAAACAATAATAATTTATAATGAAACAAAAAAAAATGTAAATTAAATATTCTATTCTTTAGCAAAAATGATAATGAAAATAATTAGTTACATTTCGACAAAGCTGTTATAAAATTAATGCAAAATAATTACAATCATACTTTAAAAATCGTAATATTAAATAAGGATTGAATTTAGAATTCAATAGTGAACTAATAATTATAATTCCTAGAATAAATAGTGATTAAAAGAAATTGTAAACAATAATTTATTATGAAACAAAAAAAAAATGTAAATTAAATATTCTATTCTTTAGCAAAAATGATAATGAAAATAATTAGTTACATTTCGACAAAGCTGTTATAAAATTAATACAAAATAATTACAATCATACTTTAAAAATCGTAATATTAAATAAGGATTGAATTTAGAATTCAATAGTGAACTAATAATTATAATTCCTAGAATAAATAGTGATTAAAAGAAATTGTAAACAATAATTTATTATGAAACAAAAAAAAAATGTAAATTAAATATTCTATTCTTTAGCAAAAATGATAATGAAAATAATTAGTTACATTTCGACAAAGCTGTTATAAAATTAATACAAAATAATTACAATCATACTTTAAAAATCGTAATATTAAATAAGGATTGAATTTAGAATTCAATAGTGAACTAATAATTATAATTCCTAGAATAAATAGTGATTAAAAGAAATTGTAAACAATAATTTATTATGAAACAAAAAAAAATGTAAATTAAATATTCTATTCTTTAGCAAAAATGATAATGAAAATAATTAGTTACATTTCGACAAAGCTGTTATAAAATTAATACAAAATAATTACAATCATACTTTAAAAATCGTAATATTAAATAAGGATTGAATTTAGAATTCAATAGTGAACTAATAATTATAATTCCTAGAATAAATAGTGATTAAAAGAAATTGTAAACAATAATTTATTATGAAAAAAAAAAAATTGTAATTTAAATATTCTATTCTTTAGCAAATACAATAATAAAAATAATTAGTAACATTTTGACATAAGCGGTTATTGATAATAAGGTAAATAAAAGTAATTTATAGATTTAAGAAAATTTAAAATACTGATTAATAAATTAATAAGATTCATTATGATTTATATATTAAGAAATTAATTATACATTAATTATATTAATAAATAATAACCGATTGTAAATAATTAAATATAATAGTAATAGATAATTTAATATAACAATAAATAAATAAACTGATAATAAAATAATAATTAATTTAAAAGAAAAACTTATGTGCTTAATGCCTTGTTAAAACAACCTTCTACAATAAGTGAAAGTAAAATAAATTAATTTAGAAATTCAATAAAACATTTATCAGACATATGTATCCTAATATTAACAAGTGATACCAATTTTGAAACACAAATCAGTACATTATTGATATAATAGTTCCGTTTTAATTATGTAATTATTCTATAATAATTATAAGCCATTATTAATCAGTTTAAAAATATGTTATTTTTAAGCCTTTTTTCCAACAATAATAACAATAATAATATATAAAATATATGTAATGATAAAATTAAGTATTACATTGATAATTAATATAGTATCTACTTAGCGTTTTTCTCTCAGTGAAAATTAAATTCATATATAAATATTAATTTTATAATAGTCATAAAAATATTTTGATGAACATATGATATATTGTATAATATTCATAATCTTAGAGCTTTATGATTAGATTTATCTTTTTATCTAATATGAAAAGTAATAAAAAAATAAAAAAAATAATAATAATAATAATAAAAAAGATATCTATAAATTTAAGCTCGAATTTGATTTTTGTTTTCGCAAAAGGCATTAGATTATTAATGAAGAAAATAATATCAAATTATTGCATATTATTTAATTAGAACTTATGATGAAAATTTTATGAAGGAATGAACATATCTGAATATGAACTTTGAAATTATATAAATTCATCACTAATATTTTATCTTAATATTGATGCACCGATAATTAGTCAATGCGGCTATATTATGCTAGAAAACATATTTACCTATCTAAAAGCTAGTTTATTTAGCCTATATTTAAGGGGAAAATATTGGTTACTGCAAGGGAGTTTATTTTCTTGTTTTGTAAAATAAACAAAAATAAAAAAAAAAGGAGTAGCTTTTATAGTAAATATTAAAGAAAAAATATTTTGTAGTAACCAGATAGTTTATTTTATTGTGAAATGAAAACAAAAATTTTTATGTCACAGAAGAAAATTGTAAAATATGATGAAGATATTAGAAGAAAAAGGTTGCTGAGAATATGTTTTAGTAATTACATTAATAAATTATACAGTAATACTTATAATTATAACAATATATAAGAGTATATTCACTTACAATGCTTCAATCATAGAAAGCATTTCATTATAAGGTAGTACAGTATTATTTAACATTTTAATACTTACTCAATAATTAGATCAACCTAATAATGATTAATTAGATTTATTAAGTCGTTTATTTTTATGTACCTTGAAATTACATATTATTATAAAATAAAAGCATAAATAAAAATGTATTATTTACTGTAAGAGTTTAATTGAACTGTATTGGATGGTCAAATGAAATTATTAAACACTACTGTAACGTAAGTGAAACATAATTACTAGAAATGAAATATGTTTTATATTCAAGTATAATCATAGAAAAAATATATTTATTTGAACTAAATAAATGATATGTATTAGAATGTAAGTAATTATAATTGAAGGATCACTTATTACTTATGTAATTATTAATTTATGTACTGTAATACTAATATTAATAATGATGTACAATTTTAATTTAAAAAAAAAATGGAAATTATTGCTAAAAAAGAAAAAAACTTATTAGGTATTAGTTGACTTATTGTATATTGTAGTATTCATGGAGTCATGAATTAATGTAGGGAAGAACCATGATTGTGCTTATTGTAATTAGGCAATGTAAACATAGAAACTCACAAAACCAAATGTAACAACATTTAGCTACCCAAAATTAACAATCCACATATTAATATCAGAGCTTAGAAGACCCTATAAATATTTACTAGAAAAAAAAATTATTTTAGCTCGGAGCCCTCGCTTCAAAAGGTGGGAGAAGTTAACTAATAATTCTCAAGTCTAATAATTATTTTTATTAGTCTTTGTTATAAACAATAACATTAACATTAGTGAATGGTCCCAGGTCATTTTTTCCGCCTTACCCTTTCCTAAGGTCCAGTTCCCACGTCAAGTTGCATTGGGTTATGTCACCCACATAGTTTACACCACCTTAGGGCCTTCTGCCGAACCCTTTTTCCTAGAACACTTGCCCGTGCTGCATCCTTCCTTTAGCATGCCGTCCTCAGATTTAGGGGTCCTAATTTATCTTTATTTATGGTATCATAAATATGACTCATTCATTGTATCATTTATATGGCTCATTTATGGTATCATTTATCTTGATGTCCAACGGCCGCCCCCCGCCGGCATACCAGGAGACACGGACAAAGATTTTACCCCCTCTCCTCACAAGATTTCCTCATCCCCACTTCTGCTCTTTAGATATATAAGGGTCTGTAAACTTAGTAATAAGGAATTCTAGTTAGTAAACTCTAAGTATAATGTTCATGTAATAATTCTGTACTAAATAAAAGTCTTTTTAGTAAGCTTCACTGTTGTCAGTTCATTAATTCGCAGATTTCATATCTGTTATTAATAGTTAATCTAAATGAGGGGTTCCTAAATAGGGAGTAAATTTTATTTTTTAGATTTTAGCGGTATGACAGACTATTCCAATGTACTCGGGTACGCAGATTTTGTATTTTTTTATTTCGTGTGGGGGTCTCACTTATCGGGAGTAATTTTACTTTTTTCAGATTTTAGCGGTATGACGGTCAATTCTAATATACTCGGGTTTGTAGACCTCAAATATATTATTACTTTTAAATTTCGAGTAGGGAGGGGGAACCTAAATACAGTCCTGTGAATAAATATAAACTCAACTAATAAAATCGAAGTATTTATGAAATTTAAAAGTGAATTCATTGCACAATAATATTCTTAGACTTGTTGTAATGTTATTAGATTGGCAAGAAGCTTTAAATGGCATTAGACATGTTTGTTAATTTACGATCATCAGATTTTGTAAATAAAGCATGTTTACGCTGTGAATAAGTATAAACTCAATGTTTATTTCCTATTCTGATGGATTAATATCACCTCAGTTTTCTTCTAACTGTTAAAGGGAGAGCATATTTGTTTGTTTTTATCCTTTGTAGCGTTTTCTGATTTTTAAATAATGCGGCGCGGGACTCGACTTACTGAAATTGAGCGCCAAAGAATTATAGACTTAAGAAGAGGTGGGATGACCCAGAGGCAAATTGCTAGTGTGCTAAACCGCTCCCAGGTTTAGTAATAAACTTTTTAAACGGCGGCCCAGAGAATTATGGGAAAAACAAAAGAAGTGGAAGGCCTTCAAAAATTTCCAAACAAGTGAAACGAGCGGTTTTGAGAGAAATCTCAAAAACAGGAGCATCCTCTGCACAGATTTTGAGGCGATTTAATTTAGGATGTGATGCTAGCTTGGTTAGGAAGTGGATAATGAAATCAAAGTACTTAAAATATAGTAAGGCTGTGAGAAAACCACAGCTCAAAAAACATCATTTGCAGCGACGACTGCAGTTTGCTGAACAGCATATTCAAGACAGCGAAAAATGGTCAAGAGTTATTTTTAGTGATGAAAAAAAATTAATATTGATGGTCCAGATGGTTTAAATTACTACCGTCATGATCTAAGAAAAGAAAAAAAATCTTGTCACGAAGGTCCCATTGGGGTGGCGGAGTCATAGATTGGGCTGCTTTTAATGAAAAGGGTAAGTCCCAAATCGCATTAATTTCCAGCAAATTGAAAGCAAAAGGTTATCAAAATGTTTTAGAAGAGTTTCTTTTGCCGTTCATTACAATACTGGAAGAGGAAAAAATTATTTTTCAGCAGGATAACGCGCCGATTCATACTGCACGCTCTACAAAACAATGGTTTTCGGATTTCGGGATCAACATTTTGGATTGGCCACCTCTTAGTCCGGATCTCAATCCGATTGAAAATTTATGGGGGATTATGGCAAGAGAAGTCTACGACCTTCAGAAGCCAGAAATCCAAAATATTGATAAACTCAAAGAATGAATAACTCAAGCTTGGGAAAACATATCAGAGAGCACTTTAATTAATTTAGTAAGAAGTGTTCCTAAAAGACTATTGGAGGTGATTAAAAAACATGGAAGAAGTGTTCATTATTGAAATGAATTTACTCATTAATGAGACAGAAAATGTTTGAGTTTATACTTTTTCACAGGTCTGTTTTGTTATTTTGTCCAAATTTTAGCAAATCCTGGCAATATTATTAAATAATTTATTAAAATTGTAACTAATAATTTACAATAAACATTATATAATATCTTTTGTTAATTAGATTCCAAATTAAATGATTTAAAGTTATCAAAATAGTTTTTTTTTCTTGAGTTTATATTTATTCACAGGACTGTATGTGAATGTTGATGGTTGATTCCAATGTACTAGGTTTATTTTTCAGTAGAGAGGCACCATTATTGAGAGTAATTTTACTTTTTCAGATTCTAGCGGGATGAGGGTCGATTTGAATGAACGTGGGTCCATAGATTTCGAAAATATTGAATTTCGAGTGGAGGGATCCTTTATTGGGAGTAACGTTATTTATGAGATATTTGCGGTATGACGGCTGATTCAAGTATACTCGTATTCGAGTTCGTAGTTTTCAAATCTGATATAAATGTTAAATTTAAATTGGGTGGGTGTCTAGAAATGAAGTAATTTATGTTTTCAGATTTTAGCGGTGTGACCGTCTAGCTGATATTAAAGAAACCCTAATTTTCATTAAACATGACGAATTTGATAAAAATCGTTAAAGCCGTTTTTGAGATAATCGAAAAAAAGTTAAAAATTGGAAAAAAGTCATGAAATAAAGTGCCCCCTCAGTGGACCAATGTTGATGAAATGTTGGATTTTACATATATGGTATATACATACAACATATACCCAGTTTGATCAAAATCGTAAAAGCCGTTTTTGAGTAAATAAAAAAAACACGTGAAAATGATACAACATTTATTAAGTAAAGTCCCCCCCCTCCGGTTAATCAATTTTGATGATTTTTTTACAGTCATATCTCGGGCATATAAATAGATCAAAAACTCAGTTTAATCAAAATCGTTAGAGCCGTTTTTGAGAAAATCAAAAAAACGTAAAAAGTTATTAAATAAAGTACCCCCTCCCTTTGAGCAATTTTGATGAAATTTTTGCTGTCACATCGCGGGCATATACCTACACTAAATACCCAATTTCAGGTTCCCACGGTTTATAGTTTTTGAGCTAGTCTGTTCACACACACACACACACACACACACACACACACACACACACAGTTGCGGAACACAGACATCTTCGAGTTTGCGACTTCCTCAAGAGGACTCCAGCAAGGTGACATTGCCAAATAAGCAACCAAGCAAAAAGAAGAGGAAGAAGAACAGAAGACGAAGGACACAAACCGGACAGGAAGAAGCAGAGGTACATATTCCTGCTGAAACTGATCCCCTAAGGAATGAGAGGTGGAAATTAGTGAAGAACAAGAAGATAAGAAAAAAGAAGAACTCTAAGCAGAACACACAAAATAGACCTCCACGGCCAGACGCCTTGATGGTTAAAGCAAAGGAGGGCTCGACCTACGCAGACATCCTGCGTACGATAAAGAATGACCCCGAGCTTCAGGAAGTAGGAGAAAAGGTCCAAAAAATACGGAAGTGCCACACAGGAGGACTCATACTTGTTCTGGAAAAAAATGCGCAGGACAAGACAGAATTAATTCGTTCTGCGATAGCAAAGAAAATGGTCGACAAAGCAGAGGTCACTAGTAAGAGGGATTCGGTTGCTATTGAGCTAAAGGACCTCGATGAACTGACTGACGCTAAGGAAGTACACGAAGCCATCCGAAAACAAATCGATGGAGCAGGAAATATTGATATTTCCGTTGTAAAATCCCTTCGTAAGGCCTATGGTGGCACACAGACAGCAGTGGTAATATTGCCTACCGATTTGGCAAGAAAAACGTTAGAAAAAGGCAGTATTCGAATAGGTTGGATAAATAGCCGTGTGAGAGAGAAGTTTTCTCCCCGGAGATGCTTCCGATGCCTCGACTATGGTCATCTGGCACGAAGCTGTGAAGGGCCTGACAGAACCGGACTTTGTTTCCGATGCGGCGAGGAAGGTCACACAGCAAAAGAGTGTTCCGGAGAACAGCGATGCCTATTGTGTGATGAAGGAAGAAACCGCAGACACGCTACTGGGGGCTTTGGTTGTCCTATGTACCAGCGGGCAGTAGTAGCAGCCAAAAAGTGCGGTAGATGAGGTTTATGCAGTTAAACTTAAACCACTGCGAAGCATCGCAGGACCTCTGCTGGCAAACAATTAATGAGAAGAGCATCGATGTGGCCTTGTTATGCGAGCAGTACAAAAATGTTGATGGACGCCATTTCTGGATGGCGGACAAATCAGGACGAGCAGCAATTTGGGTCAGAAAGGGACTCTTCATTCAGGAGACTCAGCAGACAAGTATTGAAGGTTTTATTTGGATAAAGGTGGCCGGTATCTACATTTGTAGTGTATATGCCCCACCGAGTTACTCCCTGGACGAATTTGAGTTTATGCTCGATAGAATAATCCAGGAACTACGAGGTCGTCAACCGCTCGTAATTGCTGGAGACTTTAACGCTTGGGCTATAGAATGGGGAAGCAGAGAGACTAATAAGAGAGGCGAATCTCTTCAAGACGTATTCGCTGCACTTGATGTTGTTCTTTTGAATACTGGCTACACTCCAACTTTCTCAAGGAATGGAAAGAACTCTATAGTCGATTTGACCTGGGTTAGCGCATCTCTTTCTCGCTTTAAAGACAATTGGCAGGTATGTGATCACTACACTCATAGTGATCATCATGCCATCTTCTTTGAGGCGACTTTATCAGATACCGTAGGAAAAAAAGCTAAACCTAGGAGACCAGTGTGGAGCCATAGATCATTTGACCGAGATTCGTTTTGCACAATGATGGAGGAAAAAGTTATATTACAAGGTTCTGTAGAAGAGAAAGTCTCACAGCTGATGGAGCTTATTACTGATGCCTGCGATGCATCAATGACGAAGACACGCAATATAAACCATCGCATGGCCGTGTATTGGTGGAACGAGGAGATCGCGGTACTTCGACAGGCATGTCTTCGTACAAGAAGACTGGCCCAGAGAGCGAGAGGCCGCCCGGTTTATGATGTCCGAAAACAAGAGCATAAAAATGCTAAAAGGAATCTGGTAAAGGCAATAAAAGAAAGCAAACGTAAGAGTTGGAAAAAGCTATGCGAAGAGGTTAACGAAGACACATGGGGAAGACCATACAAAATAGTCATGGCAAGGTTGAAGACTTCATGCCTATCGCCTCCAACTTCACCTGACCTGATGGAAAAAATAATAGCAGCCTTATTCCCTAGAAGAACAGAGGTGGTCTTTGAAATAAACCAGCTCGAGGATGAGGGACAAATTCCAGAAATCACTATGGAAGAACTAGAAGCAGCTTGCACTAAAATACGGGATTCCAAGGCTCCCGGTCCGGATAACATCCCAAATAAAGCGTTAAAAGCTGCGATCAAATCAAGACCAGAACTATTCCTGGACATCTATAATTCTTGCCTCCGCGAAGGGATCTTTCCAACCCAATGGAAGAAGCAACAGCTCGTGCTCCTGCCTAAGGGAAAAGGACCTCCGGAAGACCCTGCATCTTATAGGCCAATCTGTCTTCTCAACACTGCAGGCAAGGTTTTGGAGAGGATCGTTTATGGCAGAATGACCGATTTCAGTGAAGGAGCTCGAGGACTTTCAGACAACCAATATGGTTTTCGGAAAGGAAGATCGACTATCGAGGCAATAGACTTTGTGATCAGATCTGCTCGAGAAGCAATCGCTGGAAAAAGATGGAGAAGGGGTGGAAAAAAGTACTGCGCCATTATAGCATTGGACATAAGGAATGCTTTCAATTCAGCAAGATGGGACTGTATTATGGAAGGACTGCAAAGGATGAATATTCCGCAATACCTAATAAGGATTATTATCAGTTACTTTACTGATAGAATCTTGTTTTATAATACGGATAATGGAAGTAGAACCTATAAGATTACAGGTGGAGTTCCCCAAGGTTCTGTATTAGGGCCCTTGTTATGGAACATAATGTATGATGCGGTACTGAGGCTCCCCATGCCGGAAGGAACTGTAACACTCGGTTTTGCAGATGATCTGGCAATAATGGTACGTGGAAAACTGCTGGAATTGATTACGTACAATTCTAACAAGGCAGTAGTTAAGATTCGCCAGTGGCTTTCATCGGTAGGCCTTCAGCTTGCTGATCATAAGACTGAAGCAGTCCTCATTACTAGTAGAAAAGTAAGAGAAACGATCAGCCTGACCGTTGGAGAATGCGAAGTCCATTCTAAGCGATCCATTAGATATCTGGGTGTGCAGATTGACGCCAGGTTGCGATTCGACGAACACCTGTACTTAGCTAGCTCCAAAGCAGCCCGGGTTACAAATGCATTGGCCCGAATTATGCCAAATATCGGTGGACCCCAGCAGAGTCGGAGAAGACTGTTGGCTAATGTAGCCAGTTCCACGCTGCTATACGCGGTACCGATATGGGTTAATGCCTTTCACGTACAGTCATATGCCCGTAAAGCTATCAGTATGCATCGAAGAAATGCACTGCGGGTTGCTCGAGCGTTCCGCACTGTTTCCTATGATGCTGCGTGTGTCATAGCTGATATGCCTCCGATTGATCTTCTGGCGGAGGAACGCAATCGAATTTACCATGGAAGACGTGGACAGCCCAATGCTCACTGGCCTACGGTAGATAAAGAAGAGAGAAGGAAAACTGTGGAAAGCTGGCAAAGGCGATGGGATTCATCATCTTCCGGAAGATGGACCCACAAGATGATTCCCGACATATCAATATGGATCGCCCGCAAACATGGAGAGGTTGACTATTATCTCACCCAACTGCTCACCGGACATGGCTGCTTCAGAGCCTATCTAGCCAGATTCATGCTAGAAAAGGAAGCTTTGTGCATTTGTGGCCTCGCCGACGAAACGGTGGAACATGTTTTCTTTTGTTGCAGGAGCTTAGCCAAAGAGAAGGAGCAGCTTGATGTGATTCTGGGGAAGAAGTCTACCCCGGAAAACTTAGTTTCGTTGATGCTGATCAAGCAGGAGAATTGGAGGGCTGTTACAGACTATGCCGCGAAAATCGGCAGGTCCCTTAGAGCCCAGGAGAGGGAAAGGAGAGGCCAAGCAATGGCATGATAAAGAAATAAAGAAAAGAAAAGAAGTAGGCACTTAGCCACTCGGCCCCCCGTGAAGTAATGCCTGACAGCGGTTCCGTGGGGTGGCATTGAAGAATAGGGAGGTGGTTTTTTAGTGAGTAGGAATCTCACACTGTTGTGGACTTATAGTCGCACAGCGTCTTATGTAAGATTTTTCCCCTACCCAGAAAAAAAAAAAAAAAAAAAAAAAAAAAAAAAAAAAAAAAAACACACACACACACACACACAGACCATTTCGCGGGACTTGGTTATTTCGACTCAGGGTGTCCCATAACGTGTATTTCCGTTGAAAACCGGAAGTCGAAATTTTTCACGATCGCAATACTTCCACTTACTATGGTATATATTTCATAATTAGGTAGGTGAAAGTAAAAATTTCGAAATCGGCGGACCCGAGTATATTGGAATAGACTGTCACACCGCTAAAATCTGAAAAAAAAAAAATTACTCTTTAGGCACCCACCCATTTTAAATTTAACATTTACACCAGATTTGAAATCCACGAACGCGAATATATTTGAATCAGCTTTCATACCGCTATTATATGAAAAAAAATCTGGTGCGTGCTCGCAACACACAACTTTCACTTACCAACTTACTTAGATTAGAAATTAATGCGTTTTTTAATTGCTACTTCTCAAATGAACAGAACGGCATTAATTATGAACAATGGTCTTCCATTAAAGGTGTACTCCGCATTCTTTTTTCTCCTCTATATGTTTTCTTTATTTTCATATTTTTACAGTCATATCGCGGGCATATAAATACATCAAATACCCAGTTTGATCAAAATCGTTAAAGCAGTTTTTGAGTAAATAAAAAAAACACGTGAAAATGTACGAAATTTAAAGTCCCCCCTCCCGTTAATCAATTTTGATGAAATTTTTACAGTCATATCTCGGGCATATAAATACATCAAATACCCAGTTGATCAAAACCGTTAAAGCCGCTTTAGAGTAAATAAAAAAAAACACGTGAAAATGATACGAAATTTTTTAAGTTAAGTACCCCCTCCGGTTAATCAATTTTGATGAAATTTTTACAGTCATATCTCAGGCATATTAATACGTCAAATACGCAGTTTAATCAAAATCGTTAGAGCCGTTTTTGAGAAAATCGAAAAAAACGTAAAAAGTTATTAAATAAAGTACCCCCTCCCTTTGAGCAATTTTGATGAAATTTTCGCTGTCACATCGCGGGCATATACCTAAACTAAATACCAAATTTCAGGTTCGCACGGTTTATAGTTTTTGAGCTAGTCTGTTCACACACACACACACACACACACACACACACAGACCATTTCGCGGGACTTGGTCATTTGGACTCAGGGGACCCCAAAACGTGTATTTCCGTTGAAAACCGGAAGTCGAAATTTTTCACGATCGCAATACTTCCACTTACTATATATTTCATATATAGGTAAGTGAAAGTAATAACATTACTCTCAATAACGGTGCCGCTCCACTAGAAATTCAAAATTATCGAAATCTGCGGACCCGCGTACATTCGAATCGACCCTTATATAACTTAAATACGAAACATCAAAACTACTGCCAATTCATGTATTCCCTCCCCACTCGAAATTTAAAATTACTAAAATATCGTATTTGAGGTCTACAAACCGAGTATATTAGAATTGACCGTCATACCGCTAAAATCTGAGAATAGTAAAAATACACTCGATAAGTGAGCCCCCCACACAAAATTAAAAAAATTCGAAATCTGCGGACCCAAATATATTGGAATAGACTGTCATACCACTAAAATCTGAAAAATTAAATTTACTCCTTATTTAGGAACCCCTCTTTTAGATTAACCATTAATAACAGATTTGAAATCTGCGTACCCGAGTATATTGGAATAGACGGTCACACCGCTAGAATCTGAAAAAGTAAAATTACTCTCAAAAATGGAGCCTCTCCATTCAAAAATATATCTTTTCGAAATCTGTGGACCCGAGTACATTGGAATCAACCCTCATACCGCTTAGATATGTAAAATCAAAATTGCTTACAATTTAGGAATCCCCCCAATTAAAAAATAACTTTAATCACAGATTTAATATCGTCAAAGCGTAGTAAAGATATGTGAGCCCCCACACGAAATAAAAAAATACAAAATCTGCGTACCCGAGTACATTGGAATAGACTGTCATACCACTAAAATCTGAAAAATAAAATTTACTCCCTACTTAGGAACCCCTCATTTAGATTAACCATTAATAACAGATTTGAAATCTGCGTACCCGAGTATATTGGAATAAACGGTCACACCGCTAAAATCTGAAAAAAAAATTTACTTCATTTCTAGACACCCAACCAATTTAAATTTAACATTTATGTCAGATTTGAAATCTACGAACTCGAATACGAGTATATTTGAATCAGCCGTCATACCGCAAATATCTGATAAATAACATTATTCCCACTAAAGGTGCCCCTCCACTCAAAATTCAATATTTTCGAAATCAGTGGACCCACGTTCATTCAAATCGACCCTCATCCCGCTAGAATCTGAAAAAGTAAAATTACTCCCAATAATGGTGCCTCTCAACTCAAAAATAAAACTTGCCGAAATCTGTGGACCCGAGTACATTGGAATCAACCTTCATGCCGCTTAAATATGAAAAATCATAATTGCTTACTATTTAGGAATCCCCCCCCCAATTTAAAAATAACATTAATCACAGATTTAATATCTTCGAAACGTAGTATAGTTAAATCAACCCTCATACCGCTAAAATCTGAAAAAATAAAATTGCTACATATTTAGGTTCCCCCTCCCTACTCGAAATTTAAAAGTAATTTAAACCATCTGGACCATCAATATTAATTTTTTTTCATCACTAAAAATAACTCTTGACCATTTTTCGCTGTCTTGAATATGCTGTTCAGCAAACTGCAGTCGTCGCTGCAAATGATGTTTTTTGAGCTGTGGTTTTCTCACAGCCTTACTATATTTTAAGTACTTTGATTTCATTATCCACTTCCTAACCAAGCTAGCATCACATCCTAAATTAAATCGCCTCAAAATCTGTGCAGAGGATGCTCCTGTTTTTGAGATTTCTCTCAAAACCGCTCGTTTCACTTGTTTGGAAATTTTTGAAGGCCTTCCACTTCTTTTGTTTTTCCCATAATTCTCTGGGCCGCCGTTTAAAAAGTTTATTACTAAACCTGGGAGCGGTTTAGCACACTAGCAATTTGCCTCTGGGTCATCCCACCTCTTCTTAAGTCTATAATTCTTTGGCGCTCAATTTCAGTAAGTCGAGTCCCGCGCCGCATTATTTAAAAATCAGAAAACGCTACAAAGGATAAAAAACAAACAAATATGCTCTCCCTTTAACAGTTAGAAGAAAACTGAGGTGATATTAATCCATCAGAATAGGAAATAAACATTGAGTTTATACTTATTCACAGCGTAAACATGCTTTATTTACAAAATCTGATGATCGTAAATTAACAAACATGTCTAATGCCATTTAAAGCTTCTTGCCAATCTAATAACATTACCACAAGTCTAAGAATATTATTGTGCAATGAATTCACTTTTAAATTTCATAAATACTTCGATTTTATTAGTTGAGTTTATATTTATTCACAGGACTGTATTTAGGTTCCCCCTCCCTACTCGAAATTTAAAAGTAATAATATATTTGAGGTCTACAAACCCGAGTATATTAGAATTGACCGTCATACCGCTAAAATCTGAAAAAAGTAAAATAACTCCCGATAAGTGAGACCCCCACACGAAATAAAAAAATACAAAATCTGCGTACCCGAGTACATTGGAATAGTCTGTCATACCGCTAAAATCTAAAAAATAAAATTTACTCCCTATTTAGGAACCCCTCATTTAGATTAACTATTAATAACAGATATGAAATCTGCGTACCCGAGTATATTGGAATAGACGGTAATACAGCTAAAAGCTGAAAAATCTAAATTTACTTCCTTTTTAGGCACCCACCTAATTTAAATTTAACATTTATATTAGATTTGAAATCTACGAACCCGAATATATTTGAATCAGCCGTCATACCGCTAAAGTTGTAATCTTCGTTATCAGAACCCTGATTATCTTCCAGTAATTCTACATAATTTGTCAGGTTACGATGCTCACTTCATCGTTCGGGAGCTGGGATATGATAATAAAAGGATTAACGTAATCGCAAATACTGCAGAAAATTATATTTCATTTTCAAAATTTGTAGATGGGAAATTTAGTATAAGATTTTTAGATTCCTTCAGATTTATGCCTTCTAGTCTAGAAAAACTGATAGCTAACTTACCTTATTTTAACATATTAAATAGTTTAATACCTTACGATCGAGTTCCTTTCCTCACTAGAAAAGGCATTTTCCCCTATGAGTATGTCACGTCCCCCAAAATGTTAGAAGATACAACCCTTCCTCCAATAGATGAATTTCATAGTTCACTACAAGATTCCTCAGTTACAGAAGAGGAGTATGCCCATGCTAAAGATGTATGGAATATATTTGAATGCAAAACTTTGGGTGATTACGCAGACATATACTTGAAGTCTGACGTAATTTTACTGGCTGAAGTATTCGAAGAATTTAGGAATGTTACGATGAGATCTCACAAATTAGATCCATGTCACTACTATACGGTTGCTGGGATGACATGGGATGCAATGCTAAGGTTTACAGGTGTTAAATTAGAATTATTGACCGATTATGAAATGATTCTAATGATCGAGAAAGGAATAAGAGGAGGATTGGTGCAAGCATCTCATAGATTCCACGTGGCAAATAACAAACATGTCTAATGCCATTTAAAGCTTCTTGCCAATCTAATAACATTACAACAAGTCTAAGAATATTATTGTGCAATGAATTCACTTTTAAATTTCATAAATACTTCGATTTTATTAGTTGAGTTTATATTTATTCACAGGACTGTATTTAGGTTCCCCCTCCCTACTCGAAATTTAAAAGTAATAATATATTTAAGGTCTACAAACCCGATTATATTAGAATTGACCGTCATACCACTTAAATCTGAAAAAAGTAAAATTACTCGCGATAAGTGAGCCCCCCACACGAAATTAAAAATTTTCGAAATCTGCGGACCCGGGTATATTGGAATAGACTGTCATACAAATAAAATCTGAATAATAAAATTTACTCCCTATTTAGGAACCCCTCATTTAGATTAACCAATAATAACAGGAGCGGCACACTAACGGAGTAATTTTACTTTTTAAGATTCTTGCGGTATGACTAATGATTCTAATACACTCGGGTTCGCAGATTTCAAATCTGATATTCTTGTTAAATTTAAATCGGGTGGGTGCCTAAAAAGGGAGTAAAATTCCTTTTTCAAATTTTAGCGGTATGAAGGTCTATTCTAATAAACTCGGGTTCGCAGATTTTAAATCTGTTATGTATTTTAGATTTTAATTGGTGGGGGGGGGCGGAGTGCCTAAAGAGGGAATAATTTTAATGTTTCATATTAAAGCGGTATGAGGGTCGATTTGAATGTACTCGGGTCCGCAGATTTCGAAAATTTTTAATTTTGTATGGTGGCGAACTTATCCAGAGTAATTTTATTTTTTCAGATTTTAACGGTATGACGGTCAATTCTAATATACTCGGGTTTGTAGACCTCATTTATTTTATTAATTTTAAATTTCGAGTTGGGAAGGGAAACCTAAATATGTATTAATTTTACTTTTTCAGATTCTAGCGGGATGAGGGTCGATTTGAATGAACGTAGGTCCGCAGATTTCAAATTTGATATAAATGTTAAATTTAAATTGGGTGGGTGCCTAAAAAGGAGGTAAATTTACTTTTTCCCATTTTAGCGGTATGGCGGTCTATTGCAATATACTCACTCGGGTTCGCATATTTCAAATCTGTTATTAATTTTATATTTCAATTGGTTCAACAGTTTGGTTCTACTGTATGTCTTCCAGGCCAAAGTCTTCAGCTTTACAAAAGAGTTGTAAAGCTGAAGAAGTTGGCCTGGAATACATAGAGTAGAATCAAACTGCCTATTCACTAGGATGAGTATGTTATGAGGAGAAATGAAGCTAAAGGAGTTGTCAGAGCTGCTAAGACAAATACCTGGGAAGAGTTCGGTCAAGAGCTGGAAAGAAATTATAGAGAAAAATAAAGGAAGTTCTGGCATATTGGTAAAGCCTTAATAGGTAAAAGAGCAAAACCAGTCAGGAACATAAAACGCGAATGGAAAGTTAGTGACCGAAGAAAAGGAAGTCCTGGAGGTATGAAGGAAGTTCTTCAAAGAAAAATTCAACATGTAAGAACGTCGACGATATAACCAACGGGATTGCAGAAAGAGAGGAAGAGTAGTTGAGGCTAATTCTGAAGACATGGATGATGCAATCGGAGAGGATAAAATGCTATTGGCGAACGAAAGAATCCAGTTTTGAAAGGCTCCAGGACCAGACAACATAGCCCTGGAATACATTAGATTGGTGGGCATGAAATGGTTAAATGCCTGCAAATGATCTTCCAAAAGATCTGGGATCTCAAGATGCTGCCACGAGAATGGGAAAACAACATCATAATCCCCATACACAAGAAAAGCTGACCCCATACACAGCCAAAGTGAATGTGGAAACTATAGAACCTATATACCTCTCATCGGTCGTGTACAAGTCTACAAGGATTTTAGAGCTACGACTGCGGGCTATAGTAGAGCAGGATATTGAAGAGGAGCAAGCATCTTTTAGACCGGGAAGACAGACCCAGGACCATACCTTCTCCCTGAGGATGATTGTCGAAAAAGCAGGGGATCGCGGAAAGGCTGTCTACTGACTTGGTAAATTAGTAGGGAGGGGTGGAGTGCCTAAAGAGGGAATAATTTTACTTTTTCAGATTTTAGCTGTATGAGTGTCCATTCGAATGAACGCGGGTCCGCAAATTTCGAAAATTTTTAGATTCTGGAGGCCTCACTTATCGGGAGTAATTTTACTTTTTTCAGATTTTAGCAGTATGACGGTCAATTCTAATATACGCGGGTTTGTAGACCTCAAAGTAGACCTCAAATACTTTATTAATTTTAAATTTCGAGTGGGAAGGGGGAACCTAAATAAGTAGCAATTTTACTTTTTCAGATTTTAGCGGTATGACGGCTGATTCAAATATCCTCGGGTTCGTAGATTTCAAATCTAATATAAATATTAAATTTAAATTGGGTGGGTGCCCAAAAAGGAAGTAAATTTACTTTTTCACATTTTAGCGGTATGACGATCAATTCTAATATACTCGGGTTTGTAGACCTTAAATATTTTATTAATTTTAAATTTCGAGTGGGGAGGGGGAACATAAATATGTAGCAATTTTACTTTTTCAGATTATAGCGGTATGACGGTTGATTTAAATATACTACGCTTCGAAGATATTAAATCAGTGATTAATTTTATTTTTAAATTGGGGGGATCCCTAAATAGAAAGCAATTTTGATTTTCATATTTAAGCGGTATAACAGATGATTCAAATATACTCGGGTTCGCAGATTTCAAATCTTATATTAATGTTAAATTTAAATTGGGTGGGTGCCTAAAAAGGAAGTAAATTTCTTTTCTTCCGATTTTAGCGGTGTGACCGTCTATTCCAATATAATCGGGTACGCAGATTTCAAATCTGTTATTAATTGTTAATCTAAATGAGGGGGGTTCCTAAATAGGGAGTAAATTTAATTTTTCAGATTTTAGCGGTATGACGGTCTATTCCAATATACTCGGGTTCCCAGATTTCAAATCTGTTATTATTGGTTAATCTAAATGAGGGGTTCCTAAATAGGGAGTAAATTTTATTATTCAGATTTTATTTGTATCTGTTATGTATTTTAGATTTTAATTGGTGGGGGGGGGGCTGAGTGCCTAATGAGGGAATAATTTTAGTGTTTCATATTTAAGCGGTATGAGGGTCGATTCGAATGTACTCGGGTCCGCAGAATTTGAAAATTTTTAATTTTGTATGGGGGGCAAACTTATCCAGAGTAATTTTACTTTTTTCAGATTTTAGCGGTATGACGGTTGATTTAACTATCCTAACTATTAGAAACGACGGATTGTGCAATTGTGAACTAGGTCACGCCGCACAGTGGGCAAATATCAATTTTTATACTGCTACATCCTTCAGCATTTTCTTCTGACGAGTCAGTATCGTCAGCATCTATTTCTAATGACAGTTCTTGAAGTTCATCATACGGTAAACTACACTTCAATAGGCTAATTACTACAATAGTTGCTTTTTTTAGGCAAAGTTTTCCGAAAACTGGCGACAATTGGGTCCGATGAAACTAAGATCTTTGTTAGCGACCTCTCTAGAACATTTCCTTGTGTTATGCTTTCTAAATCGACGTGAATCTTTGTTACGGGCCTCTTGTGCTTCTTCGCTCCTTAAAAAAGTTCTTAAAAAAAACATGAGCTCTCCGATGACATTTTTTCCACCTGACACTGATTTTTTTAGAATAATCTTTTATGGCGTCTTTAATTCTTTGTCTATTTGTTATTTTATCTTCATCGTTATTCCAAAGTTTTAAAATGTAGATTAAAAGACATTTATTTCTATCTTTTGACCCATATTTCAACCATTCAATTAAAAATTCTTTTCGTGGAACGGTGAGCACGAAACCTGAAATCCATCCTAAATTAGTAAATATTCTTCAAAACGCAAAATATCGCAAAAAAAAACTATGTGAATATGAAAAATATATGGTTTGAGTGAAATAATGATGAAATAATTAGCTTGGCACTCCTTGGCCCTTTACAAGTAATTCTCCATTGAAATATGGAAATGTTCTATCTAATTATATTATTTATTATAGGTAAAACTATATCCATGTAGCAACCCCGATTAGTGAAATATTAATACTTACTTGTTTCTGTGGAATCCATTTCTCATGAAATTTAAAAAATCAAGTGAAGTTTTTGGTCAAAGAATGGCAAGGTTATTACAAGAACAGCACTGCAATGAACACTGTGAAAAATATGGCCGTTGTTATAGACGGATTAATAATCCTCTCCGGCGCTTGTTGACAATCCAAGAAAGTAAATATTTACATTTTCCCTTCTTCCAACTCATACTAAACAATTTTTAGTGGGTGATTTATATAATCTTTTATATGAATTTTGTCCACCTAAAATCTGATTTTCGCCCACTGTGCGCCGTGTGGAAGTGCGAGGGGGGTGTATAACTAGGGTGAGGGGGGACGGTTGGTTGCACAATCCGGCAACGTCGCATGGAATGTGTGAGATGTGGCAACATCGCTTTGTTTACATTCGATACAGCGTGCAGTATTAAGGCTATATGTGACCTTGAGGGTCATTGACCGATCTTGTGAGGGCGAGGGGGTGGGGCGGTTCGTTTAGCGGCCTTTGTTTACATTATCATCTCCCTGGCAACATCGCTTTGTTTACATTCGATACAGCTTGCAGTAGTAAGGCTATACGTGACCTTGAGGGTCATTGACGGACCTTGTGAGGGCGAGGGGGGGCGGTTGGTTTAGCGGACTTTGTTTACATTATCATCTCCCTGGCAACATCGCTTTGTTTACATTTGATACACCGTGCAGTAGTAAGGCTATAGGTGACCTTGAGGATCATTGACCGACCGAGGGCAGGCGGGGGGCTGTTTAGCGGCCTTTGTTTACATTATGCCTTTGACGTCATCCTCTGAGTGGGAGTTTTGTTTGTTTACATTTAACGGGTTGACCCAGTTCACAACCCGGCCAGGTGTAATGCATAGGTGCATGAATCAGCCGGTTCAATGACCCTTTGTTTACATTATGCCTGTGACGTCATCCTCTGAGTAGGAGTTTTGTTTGTTTACATTTAACGGGTTGACCCAGTGCACAACCCAGCCAGGTGTGTGTGATTTAATGCATAGGTGCATGACTCAGCTGTTTCATTCAAGTTCATTCATAATTGTCGTTACGAAGCAATGATGTTGGAGGAATAACGGTGGCTCCACTCTTATATAGCCCGCTTGCAGTGGCGGGGGCATTCAGCACTGATTACGATGCCTTGATCGGGTCGACGGGTCTGTTATCTGTTTAAAAGGATGCCGCCCAGATATCAGCCGCGCTGATTATAAACAATACGACAAAGAACCATTCATTCGCTTATCGATGGTCAGTCAGCGTTTAGTAAGCCCAGTCGGCGCGAGCTCTGCACTATGATAATCGAGGATATAATATATAATTAAATCGAGGAGTTAAGTCGATAAAGAACCATTCATTCGCTTATCGATGGTCAGTCAGCGTTTTGTAAGCCGCCTAGACATGAAGTATTATTTTATCAATGTCAGCAGATGAATCGCTATCTATTTGAAAGGATGCCGCACCGACTATTTTATTTATGTCCAGTCAGCGGATGTATCGCACTACGTGTACGCCGCCCAGACATGAAAGAGCGGTTTCTCTGGAAATCGTTGCAGATGCATTTCCTACTGCAGGTGGAGACAAGGCGATAATGATCTATTTATTCATAGCACTCAGTCAGCACTACTGCGCATATATACACCCAGCTTCACACGTGGCGAGAGCCATTGATTGCCCTACACCTACATTGAGGATATAAGGAGTAAAAGCGAGAGGTTTCTGCCCCCACTACCCCTCACCACATACATAAACCTTCGTCATAGTCCTAGTACTGATAAACCAGTTTATTATGGGACGACTAACAAGTAAGAATATGAGGTATGAGGCCGACCGACTGTCCACATTCGTCGATTGGAATTCACCAGTGAGTGCATTAAAACTATCGGCAGCCGGATTTTATTATTTGAATAACTCAGATCGGACAAGGTGTCCTTTTTGTGGAGCAATATTACATGAATGGTTGGAAAATGACAATCCTCTTATAGATCACAAGAAATGGTCTAAATATTGTCCTTTTATCGAGTACTTGGAACAACTAGAGAAGCTACCAATGATGATAGATTACGTATGTGATAAAAAAGAAGAGGAAAACTGTTGGGGATGTTGCTGATGTCCGCAAGAAACTTAGAAATTTTCTGCAACAGATAAACGACTTGAAAAACCAGATATCGATGTATGAAATAGAGAGAGACAAAATAACTCAACTAATAAAAAAAATAGAGAAACTTCATCTTTCTTTCCTCCTCTGTATTGAACCTTTTAGTCTTAACGTTGAAGCATAGGAAGATGGTTGTGCCGCGTCGATTGGAACTGGTGACCGACTAATCCATCACCACTAGCAAAGTAGTGCGAGTCGGTCTTAGCGATTTTGTGCCCACTTTCGCGGTCATCGACAAGAAAACTACAGTGTATATGAATACGGAAGAATGGAGATTCATCGCCGATCAGATTCCAAGGATGTTATTTCTTTTGCAAAGCAGGCCCAAGAAAGTGGAGGTTGAAGACCGAGTAAGGTGTAAAAATGTGTATTGTACACTTTCCAAGAGGGGAAGGAACAGAGTTATAAAAATAGAACAGGTTTTTATTTCTTTTGCAATGTTTAATCAGAGTTCGCCAACCCTTCAGCTCAATTCACCTTCGACATGTTTTAGCAGAAATAAAACGGCAAAGCTTTGTAAATACGTTAAGAACATCAACAACTCATTGGAATTGATAACCAAAATGGCTGAACTATATAAGAAACATGAAGAAGGTCAACTGATTGAACCTTTGGAACCAACATCAATGGACTTTAATATTAATACTGAGACTCTTTATAATTTACTAAATGAACTCAAGAAAAGACCCTTATGAGTTGTAATTTATGCAATAAATAATATTTCTGTATTACTTTTTATTTCTTGAACCCTTCCCTAGGTAAAAATGAGAATAAAGGTAAATAAATAAAAAAAATTTAATTTACATAGTTTATTTGAAATAATACATGGGATAAATTACAGATATAATAGTACAATTAATAATTAACATATTCATTGAGGTAAGAAAGTCTTCGCTTCTGGATAAATTCCACGTCCTCTTGCCACTCCTCATTTAAATTTTCCCAGATGTAGTCTAATGTATAGTCGAAAAGGTACAAAAGTAATGATCGAGGTAAAGCTCTCAATTCTTCAGTAGTTAAAGTTTCGATTCCTTCCTCTCCCAAACGACGTATCGCTGATTCCATTTTATCCATCATACTGATAAGGTACTTCCTAGGAGGTATTTATAAATACTCCTCCTCCTCCTGGAACCACAAACACTGTGGACTATTTTTTTATGGTATCTGAGAGGGTTGACTAATGATGTGCTGTTGTATACCAGTCCACAGTATACACATTCAACTCTATCCTTGACTCCTCGAATAAATCCAGCATATGAGAGTTGATGATGAGGTGTACCAATATTTTTAAATGTTTGTCTTCTTATCTCTTCTTTTTTTAAATTTACAGCTTCAGAATTTTTAATGGTGAAACTATACATATTTAATGTAATTTACCTTCCCACCCTATTGTATGGAAGCGAAAGTTGGGTTCCTCTTAACAGCCATCTAAGCAGAATTACGGCCGTAGAGATGAAGTACCTTAGAAGAGTAGCAGGCAGAACTCGGAGGGTTCTCATTAGAAATGAAAGAACAAGAAATGATCTAGGAGTAAAGCCAATATGTGAGATCATAGAGAAGAAGCAGCTAAAGTGGTTCGATCACGTCTGCCGAATGAGCGAAGATCGAGAACCACGTAAGTTTCTCGAAGCTAGGCCTACAGGCAAGAGACCAAGAAAGACGTGGATGGACCGAATGGAACAAGTGGGAGAAAAAAGAGGAAGACGGCTGGAATCCATGAAGGCACTGGCTAGGGACCGTGATGCTTCGTCCGCTTGGGTCGAGGCTCCTCCACGCTGAGAGGCAGAAAGGAGGTAAAGGTAGTAAAAGAAGAAGAAGAAGAATTTTTTCTGACCCATGTTACCAAACGATGGGCTTGATTTAATGAGCAAACAAGGGAAGTGTTCAAATGGAAATGACAAGCTATCTGTTCATTATTTAACTGTTTCAAGTTTGGACAGCCGAAATCATGAAGATCATAGACTGGTCTATCGATGAGTTCTTCTATAAACTTGCACTTTTCCATTCCCTTTCCCCATAATATGTCATAGTCTTCTGTAACATATACTAATAAATTCTTCATATCGTCATATTCTACATCGCCATAGGTCCAGTTCAATCCGTGAATATTTTTCATTACCCAGATGTTCGTCCGTGCTTTAGCCAGTTCTTCACTCGCACCCTGAGGCGGTTTGAAAAACCAATGGCATGATGAACCATGACTCACAGAGACTACAGATAGTTCTTTAACGATTAATGAGTTGGAGGCTGATCGATAGCCTTGAAAATCAATGACCGCTGAACGCATCATGTGTGTCATAGTCAAAGTCCTGCATTGGAGTGATTTCGTTTAGGTTTTAAATAATGAATATATGCAGCCAAACGTGTGCAGAGGTTCAGTACATTTTGCGGACTAAACCGGTTCCCACTTCGTAGTCCACTATATTATCATGAAGAATGAGGCAGTATGCCTTAGTATTAGGCGGAAAGCTCTCACTCGCCTCTAGTTGAACGCGAATATCAATAGTCGTACTTTTTATTGCTTCAGATTGCTTAGAACAATCTATAACGACTATAGGTGCGAGGGTCTCAAAATCGGATCGTGATAGCAGAGGTTGAAAGTTTCTATTACCATAATAGCTCGTTTGAAACTCATTATACATTTCGTAGAGAAGGGCGACTTTTCCTTGTGCAAAATCTGAATTCAAATCATCATAAGGATAATGTTCACTATTCAGATAGAGTTTCAAGTTTTTCAATTTACAACTATCAAACTGACTGTTATCTTTGGCTGCGTTTATCGTTCGATCAGACCGGAATGCGATAATAACATACCGCGGCTTTTCTAAATTTGTCGATGTTTTGACAGTCCAATTTTCTTGCTGCGAAGTAGGTAAATTTGGGTATTCGTAAAGATCCATGATCTGAACGGTATAGTAATTATCTTGTTTTTCTCTACCATTTTCAACAACCTCAGTCGTTCTTGATCGGGAACACGAACATGTGGCATCCTCCATACCACTTTACCTAATTTTATTTGTACGTCATCGCTACCCTATATGCAGTTCAAGTCCGTACTCGATCTAATCAAAACGAGTTCTTGCTTAAGATTACTTAAAATTTTGCAATAGTCCTCACATATCCCTAAGAGAATATCCAGTGGCAGGCATAAGCTAAAAAATCCGTCTTTATCGATAGAAAGAGTTTTATCGATGCCAGGTATTATCCACCCCGAATTTTCAAGACCTTTTACTTGAATAGGTGAAAACGAAGCATAACCTTTAAGCGTTGCAATTATTCCAGGGTTTCTGACTCTATCAACTTCAATGCCATTTAATTCGTATCTGATCTCATCAAACAAAAACGTAAACGCGTTATTAGTTAATTTTGAAGTAGTTCCTGGAGTACCATCATTTTTTAAAATTCGTCCTTCAATGTAAATAAAACTTAAAGAAGGAAATGTATAAACATCTTGTTGATGGATCGGAATTCTGATTTCATTAGACTTGTTAAAAGTGTTCCCTGCATACGACTGATGTGAATGATATTGAAATTGTGAAAAAGGTAGTCATCAAATTTCACGTCTGATGTTATGTTTAGTATATTATTCATGTTTTTATTTTTAATCGAAAACCACACTGTTTTAAAAAGTTCGTGTTTGCAAGTGTTAACCGCCTTGATGGTTTAGGTTTACTAAATCTTAATGGGTCTTACATCTCCTTTTATAACCAGCTAGATTCCGGTCAAGACTATCTCTGGTAAAATCAATCCCCATTTTTCTTTAAATGTAATCTTATAGTAATTGTTTCTCCTCTAAAATCAATAAGCTCGCCGTTCTGATCTACTAAACGAACAGTAATATTGTCAACAGTCCTCACGTTAGTAGGATAGTAAATGACTGGATTCGGGGTTTCGTTGATTTTATATCCTGGTTCTACTGCAGGAAAGAATTGATGTATACTATGATCCGGATCTCCATTCATGAATGACCCCGACGCGATGTTACAATGAATCGAAATACTATTTACACTAAGAATTTTCACAATATCGTTTGATCCAGTATACTGATGCTCTGGGTTAATGACTTGTTCGGGGCTAGTAAAACCCAATGGCGGGCCTATGGAATGTGGTTTGCCTTGACAGTTGAAAAAAACCTGCTTAGACGATCTAATTTCAGTCTTTAGGGTACTTGGATTTCCTCTAAGTTCAAGTCCAGCACCCGGATCACGGTGAGTAATTTCATCGCTTAGAAAAGATTGTATAGCATCGATATCATACGATCCTTCAGGTGATTGATTGATTGACAGGTGATTCATTTGAATGGCCAGATCACCGAAATAAAATATATCGTTAACACCATTTCTTATTTTTGGAATAGTATTATATGTGTCAAAAGATAATAACCCGATTGTACAATCCGACCCTAATTCCAGAGGAGGTAGGAAGTTTGCCTGTGAACGTTACTGTGTAGCTCATGGTTATTAATGATCTAAATTTATGAGAAACATCGGCTAAATACTTTAAGCAAAGGTGTCCACAAACCGGAGTATTCCACTTTCTATAACGACGGTGGTTATATAATACTTGAAAACTTTTGAAATAATCTAACAATTGAGGAGGAGGTTTTAAATTAAATTGTAATTAACTTTACAATAGCTGAATCGAGTCTTTTTGGATATTTTGGAAGATTATCAATCATAAACACTCCACGAAAATTTGGAACATTTAAAACTTTTGCTAAATGATTCAATTCCAAATCGGTCAAAGGTTTATATGGTAGTCATATTTATCTTGGTCTTTTTTGTCGGGTTATAAATATACCGTAACCATTCTTATACGGTTTCAAATAAAGTCCGTTTCCAACTTTTTGACCTTTCATGGCCAAATTATGCCTCTTTTGCTCATCCAATTTTAGTTTGGCTTCTTTAGCTTCATTGATCGCCTTGGCTACACTCGCGGCTCCACCTGTTAAAGACCCCAAAGCGGAAAGTCCTGCCATCAATGATACAGGAAATTAGACAAAACCTCCCTGTTTTGGTAGCGGAAGAACTCTTGGCGGTGAAGGTTTCGCCTTACCACGTAGATGCATTTTAGCCTTTTTATATCCCGCTTTTGATGCATTGAGAATAGATGATACATCATCTACTTTTGACGATTTAACCAAATATTTAAAACTAATCTTCTTCTTTTTCTTCCTCAGCCCCGAACCAATTTTCTTTTTGCTTTCATGGCATTCGTAAGTAACCAAGCCGCGCCTTTTTCTCCCCATGACGAATCTGGAGCTTTAACCCGTTTCCAAGCATTAACAGCAAGAATCTTATCCGCTTGTTTACGACTCTCCATATCCTTATTCATGCTATAAGCTATATCGTGTTCTTTACAAGCTCGTTTATTAAGCTATGACCTTTAGCTAATCGTTTTTCTAGTTTCGTACCGGGACCGCAATATTGATATCTTGGAAGGTGCAATTCAATCGGCAACCTATTGATAAGACTGTTTAGCCTCTGCGAGCCTTGTGACTCATACTGTACTCAGGAAATGAAACAATAGGGTATATATAGCCGTCTTGATGTTGATTGCATTCAGAATGAAATTAGTTAAACAAGTGCAATGTTTCCCTACTACCAACATTTCCCCAGTTAAAGGACAAACAAAGGAGAGGCATAGTTCATTATTACCAAACACTATCGGAGCCACGATATGTGGCCCCAGCGGATGTGGAAAGACCAATTATAATTGGTTTGCTATTAAACCCTAACGGCTTAAAATTTAAAAATGTGTATCTGTTTGGAAAAACTTTACATTAACCTAAATACCAGTATTTCAAAAGCGTCATAAATCTTGCTCCTGAAATATAATAAAATGAATTTGAAGATGCAAAGGAATTGCCTCAAAAAGTCGAATCAAATTCGGTCTGCATATTTGATGATGTCACCATGGAAGATCAGGATATAATTGAACGATACTTTAGTTATGGCGGTCATATGAACCTCGATTGCTTTTATTTAACACAAAGTTATGTTTGTATCCCGAGACATCTTATCAGGTGTAATTTTAACTTTTTAATAGTTTTTTCTCAAAATGAATTAAATTTAAAACATATTTATGATGAACATGTAAGCATGCCAGATTTAAGTTTTACTCTTTTTACTTTCACTTACCTATATATGAAATATATAGTAAGTGGAAGTATTGCAATCGTGAAAAATTTCGACTCCCGTTTTTCAACGGAAATACACTTTTTGGGGTCCCATGAGTCAAATTAACCAAGTCCCGCGAAATGGTCTGTGTGTCTGTGTGTCTGTGTGTCTGTGTGTGAACAGACCAGCTCAAAAACTATCAACCGTGCGAATCTGAAATTGGGCATTTAGTGTATGTATATGCCCGCGATGTGACAGCGAAAATTTCATCAAAATTGCTCAAGGGGAGGGGGTACTTTATATAATAACTTTTTATGTTTTTTTCGATTTTCACAAAAACGGCGCTAACGATTTTGATTAAACTGAGTATTTGATCTATTTATATGCCCGAGATATGACTGTAAAACTTTCATCAAAATTGATCAACCGGAGGGGGGACTTTACTTAATAAATTTTGTTTCATTTTTACGAGTTTTTTTTTATTTACACAAAAACGGTTTTAAGGATTTTGATCAAAAACGGTATTTGATGTATGTATATGCGTAAGATGCGATAGCCAACATTAAAGCAAAATTGATCAACTGGAGGGGGGGACTTTACTTAATAAATTGTGTATCATTTTTACGTGTTCTTTTTATTTACTCAAAAAAGGCTTTAACGATTTTGATCAAACAAGGTATTTGATGTATGTATATGCCTAAGATGCGATAGCCAACATTAAATCAAAATTGATCAACTGGAGGGGGGACTTTACTTAGTAAATTGTGTATCATTTTCACGTGTTTTTTTTATTTACTCAAAAAAGGCTTTAACGATTTTGGTCAAACTGGGTATTTGATGTATGTATATGCCAAAGATGTGATAGCCAACATTTCATCAAAATTGGTCAAACGGAGCGGGCACTTTATTTCATAATTTTTTTCCAATTTTTACCTTTTTTTCGATGAAATCAAAAACTGCTTTAACGATTTTTATCAAATTTGTCATATTTAATGAAAATTATGTGTTCTTTAATATCAGGTAAGCTTTATCATTATTAAAATGTTCTGAAGGTGCTTTTTTTTGGGGGGGGCCATTTTTTTTGTTTTTTTTCTATAAAGCACCTTTGTTTTTGTTTATATGGAGAAATTAAATGTCTCTCGTTACGCCTAAAAATAAGAAATGGCTATATATGAGATATGATAAAAATAAAGAAAACATAAAGAGGAGAAAAAAATAAAAATATTCAGTCATCTCATAAAACTCGTTGAGCCCACGCATGCGGAGTACGCCTTTAATGACAGACCATTGTTCATAATTAAAACCGTTCAGTTCATTTGAGAAGTGGCTATTAACAAAACGCATTAATTTCTAATCTAAGTAAGTTGGTAAGTGAAAGTTGTGTGTTGCGCGCACGCACCAGATTTTTTTTATATTTAAGCTGTATGATGGCCGATTCGAATTTACTCGAGTCTACAAATTTCAAAAAAATTAAATTTTGAGGTGGGGGGCACCCATATAGTGAGTAAATTCTCTTTTTTAGATTTAAGTGGTAAAGGGTCTATTCGAATGTACTCAGGTTCACAGATTTCAAATCTGATATTAATGTTAAATTTAAATTGGGAGGGGTGTCTAAATAGGGAGTAATTTTACTTTTTCAGATTCTATTGGTATGAGGGTCGATTCGAATATACTCAGGTTAATAGATTATTAATCTTATATGTATTCTAAATTAAAATTGGGAGGGGTGCCTAAAAAGGGAACAACTTTACTTTTTTACTTTCACTTACCTATATATGAAATATATAGTAAGTGTTACTTTCACTTACCTATATATGATATATATAGTAAGTGGAAGTATTGCGATCGTGAAAATTTTCGACTTCCGGTTGGGGTCCCCTGAGTCCAATTAACCAAGTCCCGCGAAATGGTCTGTGTGTGTGTGAACAGACTAGCTCAAAAACTATAAACCGTGCGAACCTGAAATTGGGAATTTAGTGTATTTATATTCCCGCAATGTGACAGCAAAAATTTCATCAAAATTGGTCAAAGGGAGGGGGTACTTTATTTATTAACTTTTTTTCGATTTTCTCAAAAATGGCTCTAACGATTTTGATTAAACTGAGTATTTGATCTATTTATATGCCCGAAATACGACTGTAAAAATTTCATCAAAATTGATCAACCGGAGGGGGGACTTTACATAATAAATTTTGTATCATTTTCACGTGTTTTTTTTTTTTTTTTTATTTACTCAAAAACGGTTTTAACGATTTTGATCAAACTGGCTATTTGATGTATGTATATGCCAAAGATGTGATAGCCAACATTTCATCAAAATTGCTCAAACGGAGCGGGCACTTTATTTCATAATTTTTTTTCCGATTTTTACCTTTTTTTCGATGATCTCAAAAACGGCTTTAACGATTTTTATCAAATTCGTCATATTAAATGAAAATTAGGTGTTCTTTAATACCAGGTTAGCTTTATCATTATTAAAATGTGTTGAGGTGGCTTTTTTGGGGCGGGGGGGGGGGGGCTTGGGGCCTTTTTTGTCTGTTTATTTCCTATAAAGTACCTTTGTTTTTTTTTATATGGAGAAATTAACTGTCTCTCTTTACTCCTAAAAATAAGAAATGGCTAAATATGAGATATGATAAAAATAAAGAATACATAAATAGGAGAAAAAAATAAAAATATTCAGTCAACTCATAAAACTCGTTGAGCCCAGGCATGCGGAGTACGCCTTTAATGACAGACCATTGTTCATAATTAAAGCCGTTCTGTTTATTTGAGAAGTGGCAATTAACAAAACGCATTAATTTTTAATCTAAGTAAGTTGGTAAGTGAAAGTTGTGAGTTGCGCGCAAGCACCAGATTTTTTTTATATTTAAGCTGTATGATGGCCGATTCGAATTTACTCGAGTCCACAAATTTCAAAAAAATTAAATTTTGAGGTGGGGGGCACCCATATAGTGAGTAAATTCTCTTTTTTAGATTTAAGTGGTAAAGGGTCTATTCGAATGTACTCAGGTTCACAGATTTCAAATCTGATATTAATGTTAAATTTAAATTGGGAGGGGTGTCTAAATAGGGAGTAATTTTACTTTTTCAGATTCTATTGGTATGTGGGTCGATTCGAATATACTCAGGTTAATAGATTATTAATCTTATATGTATTCTAAATTAAAATTGGGAGGGGTGTCTAAAAAGGGAACAACTTTACTTTTTTACTTTCACTTACCTATATATGAAATATATAGTAAGTGTTACTTTCACTTACCTATATATGAAATATATAGTAAGTGTTACTTTCACTTACCTATATATGAAATATGCCTAAATATGGAGTTGTTTTATTTTTTTATAATTAAGCTGTATGATGGCCTTTTCGAATTTACTTGAGTCCTGAGTTTTCAAAAAAATGAAGTTTTGAGGTAGGGAGCGCCTATCTAGTAAGTAATTTCTCTTTTTAGATTTATGCGGTATGAGAGTCTAATGGAATGTACTTGGCTTAGCAGATTAAAAATCTGATAATTTTTAATTTAAATTGGGAGGATTGCCAAAAAATGGGATAAATATACTTTTTCAGATTTTCGCGGTATGACGGTCTATTCCAATATACTCGGGTTAACAGATTTCTAATCTGATATTAATTACTTTCACTTACCTATATATGAAATATATGTGGAAGTATTGCGATCGTGAAAAATTTCGACTTCCGGTTTTCAACGGAAATACACGTTTTGGGACCCCCTGAGTCGAAATAACCAAGTCCCGCGAAATGGTCTGTGTGTGTGTGTGTGTGTGCGTGTGTGTGTGTGTGTGAACAGACTAGCTCAAAAACTATAAACCGTGGGAACCTGAAATTGGGTATTTAGTGTAGGTATATGCCCGCGATGTGACAGCAAAAATTTCATCTAAATTGCTCAAAGGGAGGGGGTACTTTATTTAATAACTTTTTACGTTTTTTTCGATTTTCTCAAAAACGGCTCTAACGATTTTGATTAAACTGAGTATTTAATCTATTTTTATGCCCGGGATATGACTGTAAAAATTTCATCAAAATTGATTAACTGGAGGGGGGACTTTACTTTATAAATTTTGTATCATTTTCACGTTTTTTTTTTATTTACTCAAAAACGGCTCTAACGATTTTGATCAAACTGGGTATATGATGTATGTATATGCCCGAGATACGACTGTAAAAATTTCATCAAAATTGATCAACCGGAGGGGGGACTTTACTTAAAGAATTTTATCTAATGCTTACGTTTTTTTTTTTTTTTCTCAAAAACGGCTTTGATGATTTAGATGAAACTGGGTATTTGATGTATGTATATGCCCGCGATGCGACAGCCGTAATTTCATCAATATTGGTGAAACGGAGGGGGTACTTCATTTAATAAACTTTTAATTATGTTCACCTGTTTTTTTTATTTACTCAACAGCGGCTGTAATGATTTTTATCAGACTGGATATTTGGTGTATGTATATGCTCACACTGTGACAGACAACATTTCATCAAAATTGATCAAATGCTGGGGGCTCTTTATTTCATAACTTTTTTTTCCAATTTTTACATTTTTTTGGAATATCTGAAAAACGGCTTAATTGATTTTGATTAAATTAATCATTTTTAATCAAAATCAAGTCATCTTTTTTATATTATTTATAAAAATGGCAATTAAAAAAACATGTCGATTTCTAATGTAAGTATGTTGGTAAGTGAAAGTTGTGTGTTGCGCGCATCGCACCAGATTTTTTTAAATCAAAATTGGGAGGGGTGCCTAAAAAGGGAACGATTCGAATATACTCGAGACCGCAGATTTCAAATCTATTATAAATTTTAGATTTAAATTGGGGGGCGGGTGCCTATATATGGAGTTGTTTTGATTTTTTACTTTCACTTACCTATATATGAAATATATAGTAAGTGGAAATATTGCAATCGTGAAAATTTTCGACTTCCGGTTTTCAACGGAAATACACGTTTTGGGACCCCCTGAGTCGAAATAACCAAGTCCCGCGAAATGGTCTGTGTGTGTGTGTGTGTGTGTGTGTGTGTGTATGTGAACAGACTAGCTCAAAAACTATAAACCGTGGGAACCTGAAATTGGGTATTTAGTGTAGGTATATGCCCGCGATGTGACAGCAAAAATTTCATCAAAATTGCTCAACGGGAGGGGGTACTTTATTTAATAACTTTTTACGTTTTTTTCGATTTTCTCAAAAACGGCTCTAACGATTTTGATTTAACTAACATAACAACTAATAACAACTTTGTGATAGTTAAATCAAAAATATTAAGAGCATATTCGTTTTTACAAAATTTATTAAGTAAAGTACCCCCTCCGATTGATAAATTTTGATGTAATTTTAGATATCGCATCATTGGCATATACATACATCAAATACTCAGTTTGATCAAAATCGTTAAAGCCTTTTTTGAGATTATCGAAAAAAAGGTAAAAATTGGAAAAAAAAATTATGAAATAAAGTGCCCGCTCCGTTTGACCAATTTTGATAAAATGTTGGCTATTACATCTTTGGCATATACATACATCAAATAACCAGTTTGATAAAAATCGTTAAAGCCTTTTTGAGTAAATAAAAAAAAAAAACACATGAAAATGATACAAAATTTATTATGTAAGGTGCCCGCTCCGTTTGACCAATTTTGATGAAATGTTGTATATCGCATCTTTGGCATATACATACACCAAATACCCAGTTTGATCAAAATCGTTAAAGCCGTTTTTGAGATCATCGAAAAAAAGGTAAAAATTGGAAAAAAAAATATTATTTCATAATTTTTCTTCCAATTTTTTGCAATTAGTTCCAAGTGCCCGCTCCGTTTGACCAATTTTGATGTAATGTTGGCTATCACATCTTTGGCGTATACATACATCAAATACCCAGTTTGATAAAAATCGTAAAAGCCTTTATTGAGTAAATAAAAAAAACACATGAAAATGATACAAAATTTATTAAGTAAAGAACCCCCTCCGATTGATAAATTTTGATGTAATGTTGGATATCGCATCTTTGGCATATAAATACATCAAATACCCAGTTTGATCAAAATCGTTAAAGCCGTCTTTGAGATCATCGAAAAAAAAGGTAAAAATTGGAAAAAAAATTATGAAATAAAGTGCCCGCTCCGTTTGACCAATTTTGATGAAATGTTGGCTATCACATCTTTGGCATATACATACATCAAATACCCAGTTTGATAAAAATCGTTAAAGCCTTTTTTGAGTAAATAAAAAAAAACACATGAAAATGATACAAAATTTATTAAGTAAAGTGCCCGCTCCGTTTGACCAATTTTGATTAAATGTTGTATATCGCATCTTTGGCATATACATACATCAAATACCCAGTTTGATCAAAATCGTTAAAACCGTTTTTGAGTAAATAAAAAAAACACTTGAAAATTATACAAAATGTATTAAGTAAAGACCCCCTCCGGTTGATCAATTGTGATGAAATTTTTACAGTCATATCTCGGGCATATAAATAGATCAAATACTCAGTTTAATCAAAATCGTTAGAGCCGCTTTTGAGAAAATCTAAAAAAGAGAATTTACTCACTATATGGGTATTTGAAATTTGTGGACTCAAGTAAATTCGAATCGGCCATCATACAGCTTAAATATAAAAAAATCTGGTGCGTGCGCGCAACACACAACTTTCACTTACCAACTTACTTAGATTAGAAATTAATGCGTTTTGTTAATTGCCACTTCTCAAATGAACTGAACGGCTTTAATTATGAACAATGGTCTGTCATTAAAGGCGTACTCCGCATGCGTGGGCTCAACGAGTTTTATGAGATGACTGAATATTTTTATTTTTTTCTCCTCTTTATGTTTTCTTTATTTTCATCATATCTCATATATAGCCATTTCTTATTTTTAGGCGTAACGAGAGACAGTTAATTTCTCCATATAAACAAAAACAAAGGTACTTTATAGGAAAAAAACAAACAAAAAAGACCCCCCCCCCAAAAAAAAAAGCCCCTTCTGAACATTTTAATAATGATAAAGCTTACCTGATATTAAAGAACACATAATTTTCATTAAATATGACGAATTTGATAAAAATCGTTAAAGCAGTTTTTGATATCATCGAAAAAAAGGTAAAAATTGGAAAAAATTATGAAATAAAGTGCACGCTCTGTTTGACCAATTTTGATGAAATGTTGGCTATCACATCTTTGGCATTAGCCCAGGCAATGAAGGTTTTGTGTCGGGAATAATTAGAGACAAGCTGAATTTTTGCCAGTTGTTAGTACTTACTAAAAGCAGTACTTTCTCAAAAGTCCCCGACTCTCCCCTTTGTGCTAACTTGAGGGAGCCCTCTTGAACATCCGTTTCGGGATTCTTTTTGGTATTAATCACAACTCCGCTATTTTTCATTAGATATTGATACTGCTTGTATCCTTTTATTACTCATTTCCTATTCTTCAAAAGTGGTCATGTAATGTTTCTTCGAGAAAATAACCCTTTTGCTATAATTCCCTAAAATATGCCAAATTTTCGAGTAAAAGTTCGTATCTTTTATAGTTTCTAGGGAACAGTTCTTTGTATTGAAATATTATGAAAAAACTTCTCAAATAAAAGTTTTTGCTCGTTTTCCATTCTTTAAAAATATGTAGTTAGCTTTACATTTTGGAGATCGCGAACATGAACAGTGTTACGTATTAGTACGCGTCCGACACTTACCAAGCAATAATGTCTGCAATAACTGTCTCTCTTTACGCCTAAAAATAAGAAATGGCTAAATATGAGATATGATAAAAATAAAGAAAACATAAATAGGAGAAAAAAATAAAAATATTCAGTCAACTCATAAAACTCGTTGAGCCCACGCATGCGGAGTACGCCTTTAATGACAGACCATTGTTCATAATTAAAGCCGTTCAGTTCATTTGAGAAGTGGCAATTAACAAAACGCATTAACTTTTAATCTAAGTAAGTTGGTAAGTGAAAGTTGTGAGTTGCGCGCAAGCACCAGATTTTTTAGGATCTAGCGGTATGTGGGTCGATTCAAATATACTCGAGCCCGCGGATTACAAATCTGTTATAAATTTTAGATTTAAATTAGGGTGCGGGTGCCTAAATATAGAGTTGTTTTATTTTTTTATAATTAAGTTGTATGATGGCCTTTTCGAATTTACTTGAGTCCTGAGTTTTCAAAAAAATGAAGTTTTGAGGTAGGGAGCGCCTATCTAGTAAGTAATTTCTCTTTTTAGATTTATGCGGTATGAGTGTCTAATCGAATGTACTTGGCTTAGCAGATTAAAAATCTGATAATTTTTAATTTAAATTGGGAGGATTGCCAAAAAATGGGATAAATATACTTTTTCAGATTTTCGCGGTATGACGGTCTATTCCAATATACTCGGGTTAACAGATTTCTAATCTGATATTAATTACTTTCACTTACTTATATATGAAATATATGTGGAAGTATTGCGATCGTGAAAAATTTCGACTTCCGGTTTTCAACGGAAATACACGTTTTGGGACCCCCTGAGTCGAAATAACCAAGTCCCGCGAAATGGTCTGTGTGTGTGTGTGTGTGTGTGTGTGTGTGAACAGACTAGCTCAAAAACTATAAACCGTGGGAACCTGAAATTGGGTATTTAGTGTAGGTATATGCCCGCGATGTGACAGCAAAAATTTCATCTAAATTGCTCAAAGGGAGGGGGTACTTTATTTAATAACTTTTTACGTTTTTTTCGATTTTCTCAAAAACGGCTCTAACGATTTTGATTAAACTGAGTATTTGATCTATTTTTATGCCCGGGATATGACTGTGAAAATTTCATCAAAATTGATTAACTGGAGGGGGGACTTTACTTTATAAATTTTGTATCATTTTCACGTTTTTTTTTTATTTACTCAAAAACGGCTCTAACGATTTTGATCAATCTGGGTATATGATGTATGTATATGCCCGAGATACGACTGTAAAAATTTCATCAAAATTGAACAACCGGAGGGGGGACTTTACCTAAAGAATTTTATCTAATGCTTACGTTTTTTTTTTTTTTCTCAAAAACGGCTTTGATGATTTAGATGAAACTGGGTATTTGATGTATGTATATGCCCGCGATGCGACAGCCGTAATTTCATCAATACTGGTGAAACGGAGGGGGTACTTCATTTAATAAACTTTTTCTTATGTTCACCTGTTTTTTTTATTTACTCAACAGCGGCTGTAATGATTTTTATCAGACTGGATATTTGGTGTATGTATATGCTCACACTGTGAGAGACAACATTTCATCAAAATTGATCAAATGCTGGGGGCTCTTTATTTCATAACTTTTTTTTCCAATTTTTACATTTTTTTGGAATATCTGAAAAACGGCTTAATTGGTTTTGATTAAATTAATCATTTTTAATCAAAATCAAGTCATCTTTTTTATATTATTTATAAAAATGGCAATTAAAAAAACATGTCGATTTCTAATGTATGTTGGTAAGTGAAAGTTGTGTGTTGCGCGCATCGCACCAGATTTTTTTAAATTAAAATTGGGAGGGGTGCCTAAAAAGGGAACGATTCGAATATACTCGAGCCCGCAGATTTCAAATCTATTATAAATTTTAGATTTAAATTGGGGGGCGGGTGCCTAAATATGGAGTTGTTTTGATTTTTTACTTTCACTTACCTATATATGAAATATATAGTAAGTGGAAGTATTGCGATCGTGAAAATTTTCGACTTCCGGTTTTCAACGGAAATACACGTTTTGGGGTCCCCTGAGTCCAATTAACCAAGTCCCGCGAAATGGTCTGTGTGTGTGTGAACAGACTAGCTCAAAAACTATAAACCGTGCGAACCTGAAATTGGGAATTTAGTGTATTTATATTCCCGCGATGTGACAGCAAAAATTTCATCAAAATTGGTCAAAGGGAGGGGGGACTTTAATTAATAACTTTTGTATCATTTTCATATTTTTTTTTTATTTACTCAAAAACAGTTTTAAAGATTTTGATCAAACTGGGTATTTAATGTATGTATATGCCAAAGACGCGATAGCCAACATTACATCAAAAGTGATCAACCGGAGGGGGGACTTTACTTAATAAATTTAGTATCATCTTCACGTGTTTTTTTTAAGTACTCAAAAACGGCTTTAAAGATTTTTATCAAACTGGGTATTTGATGTATGTATATGCTAAAGATGTAATAGCAAACATTTCATCAAAATTGGTCAAACGGAGGGGGCACTTTATTTCATAACTTTTTTTGCAATGTTTACCTTTTTTCGATTATCTCACAAACGGCTTTAATGATTTCCATCAAATTCGTCATGTTTAATGAAGATTTGATATTCTTTAATATCAGGTAAGCTTTATCATTCTTAAAATGTTCTGAGGGGGCTTAAATGGGGTAGGGGCCTTTTTGTTTGTTTGTTTTTGTTTCCTATAAAGTACCTTTGTTTTTGTTTATGTGGAGAAATTAACTGTCTCCCATTACGTCTAAAAATAAGAAATGGCTAAATATGAGATATGATAAAAACCAAGTAAACATATTGAGGAGAAAAAAATAAAAATATTCAGTCTACTCAAAAAACACGTTGAGCCCACGCATGCGTAGTACGCCTTTAATGATAGATCATTGTTCATAATTAAAGCCGTTCTGTTCATTTGAGAAGTGGCAATCAACAAAACGCATTAATTTCTAATCTAAGTAAGTTCGTAAGTGAAAGTTGTGTGTTGCGAGAACGCACCAGATTTTTATATTTAAGCTCTATGACTGTCTATTCGAATGTACTTGAGTGTAAAGTTTTCTAAAATTGTAAATTTTGAGGTGGGGAGCACCCATATTGTGAGTAATTTCACTTTTTTATATTTATGCGGTATGAGGTAGGGATGCGACATCGATGTAGATGTTTCTAAAACATCGATGTTTTGGGCAAAACAGCGATGTTATATAGCCGATTTTTCTGAACATCAATGTTTGTGGGCCGATGTTTTTAGCAGTAAGAATTTTTTTTTTTTTTTTTTTTTTTTTTTTTTTTTTTTTTTTTTTTTTTTTTTTTTTTTTTTTTGAAATATCAAATGTATATTAACATCGATGTTTTAACAATAACCATGTTCTTTACAACATCGCTGTTATACACAAAAACCAGTTTACCAGTTTACTATCAACTTGTTTTTAACATCGATATTTTTGTCCAAAACATCTATGGTCAAACATATTTGTTTTTGCATAAAACATCTATGTTTTAAAAAAGTTTCTCTTAACATCGATGTAATAAATTTAAATAAATGTTTTTTTTTAACCTCGATGGTTTTGTCCAAAACATCGAGGGTAAATCATATTTGTTTTTGCAGAAACAACAACAATTTTTTGAAAACATCGATGTTTAAAAAAAATTATTTTTAACATCGATGTATATAACAAATACAAAAATGTTTTGACATCGATGTTTTGGAAAAAAAAAACAATATATATGCTCTTAACATCGATGTTTATAACAAATACAAAAATGTTTTAACATCGATTTTTTGGACAAAAAACATCTATATATATGCTCTTAACATCGATGTTTTGGACAAAAACAAATATGTTATAACATCGATGTTTATATCAAATACAAAAATGTTTTAACATCGATGTTTTGGACAAAAAACATCTACATATATATGTTCCTAACATCGATGTTTTAATAATAAAAAGTGGTTTTTAACATCGATGTTTATAACAAATACAAAAATGTTTTAACCACTTTTTATTATTAAAACATCGATGTTAGGAACATATATATGTTGATGTTTTTTGTCCTAAACATCGATGTTAAAACATTTTTGTATATTATATAAACATCGATGTTAAAAACCACATTTTATTGTTAAAACATCGATGTTATAACATATTTGTTTTTGTCCAAAACATCTTTAATAACAGCATATATATTGTTGTGTTTTGTCCAAAACATCGATGTTAAAACATTTTTGTATTTGTTATAATCATCGATGTTAAAAACAACATTTTATTGTTAAAACATCGATGTTAAAAACCACTTTTTATTGTTAAAACATCGATGTTAAGAGCCTACATGTGTTGATGTTTTTGTCCAAAACGGTTAACAGCATACATATTGTTGTTTTTTGTTCAAAACATCTTTTTATTGTTAAAACATCAATGATTTTAATTAATCAATTAATTAATTATTAATTCAATATTTAATTAGTTAAACATGATGATTTAAAACATCGATGTTAAGAGCAAATATATCAATTTTTTTTTGTCTAAAACATCGATGTTAAATATTTTTGTTTTTGTCATAAACATAGAAGTTAAAAACAATTATGTCAAAAACATCGATGTTTAAAACAATTTTTTTTAAATCATCGATGTTTTCTGTTAAAAACAAATATGTGTATTGTTAATGATGTTAAGAGCATATATATTGATGTTTTTTGCCGAAAACATCGATGTTAAAAACAACTAAGATATTGTTAAAACTTCGATGCTAAAACATATTTGTTTTTGACCAAAACATCGATTTTAAAAACAACTTTAAATTGTTAAAAGATCACTGATTTCAACATCGATGTTAAGAGCATATTTATTGATGTTTTTTCCAAAACATCGATGTAAAAACATGTTCGTCTTTGTCAAAAACTTCGAAGTTAAAAACAATTGTTTTAAAAAAATTGTTGTTGCTGTTTCTGCAAAAACAAATATAATTTAACATCGATGTTTTGGACAAAACCATCAATGTTAAAAACAATTTTGTTAAAATTTATATCATGGATGTTAAGAGCATATTTGTTTTTTTATATAACGCCGATATTAAAAAGAACTTGGTTATTGTTAAAACATCGATGTAAAAACATATTTGTTTTTGTCATCAATTCGATGTTAAAATAACTTTTTTTAAAACATCGATATATTCTGCAGAAACAATTATGTTTTATGTCTGCTAAGGATCTTTTTCCTCACTTAGAGGGGAAGAGTGCTGTAAATTGTAGGATTTTCTTTAATGAAGGAGCTCTTCCGTGTTTAATATTTATTTATTTATTATTTAGATATTATAAGATAAGGTAATGTAATGCCAATATATAAAAAAATGGTAAAAAACATACATGGATATTATATTTAAGTTTAGTAGATTAATGTAATGTATTCAATGTAGATAACCCCAGAAGATGAGCCACAAGCTCGAAACGTCGGGGAAAAAATAATAAATAAATAAATATTAAACACGGAAGAGCTCCTTCATTAAAGAAAATCCTACAATTATGTTTTAACATAGATGTTTTGGAAAAAAACAAATATTTTTTTACATCGATGTTTTGGACCAAAAACATCAATATATATGCTCGTAACACCAATGTTTTAAAAAAATTTAAATATTTTTTAACATCGATGTTATATAAAAAAACAATTATGCTCTTAACATCCATGATATAAATTTTAACAAAATGTTTTTACAATAGAAAGTGGTTCTTAACATCGATGTTAATAACAACTTTGTGATAGTTAAATCAAAGATATTAAGAGCATATTCGTTTTTACAAAATTTATTAAGTAAAGTACCCCCTCCGATTGATAAATTTTGATGTAATGTTAGATATCGCATCATTGGCATATACATACATCAAATACTCAGTTTGATCAAAATCGTTAAAGCCGTTTTTGAGATCATCGAAAAAAAGGTAAAAATTGGAAAAAAAAATATGAAATAAAGTGCCCGCTCCGTTTGACCAATTTTGATAAAATGTTGGCTATTACATCTTTGGCATATACATACATCAAATACCCAGTTTGATAAAAATCGTTAAAGCCTTTTTGAGTAAATAAAAAAAAAACACATGAAAATGATACAAAATTTATTATGTAAAGTGCCCGCTCCGTTTGACCAATTTTGATGAAATGTTGTATATCGCATCTTTGGCATATACATACACCAAATACCCAGTTTGATCAAAATCGTTAAAGCCGTTTTTGAGATCATCGAAAAAAAGGTAAAAATTGGAAAAAAAATTATTATTTCATAATTTTTCTTCCAATTTTTTGCAATTAGTTCCAAGTGCCCGCTCCGTTTGACCAATTTTGATGAAATGTTGGCTATCACATCTTTGGCGTATACATACATCAAATACCCAGTTTGATAAAAATCGTAAAAGCCTTTTTTGAGTAAATAAAAAAAAAAACACATGAAAATGATACAAAATTTATTAAGTAAAGTACCCCCTCCGATTAATAAATTTTGATGTAATGTTGGATATCGCATCTTTGGCATATAAATACATCAAATACCCAGTTTGATCAAAATCGTTAAAGCCGTTTTTGAGATCATCGAAAAAAAGGTAAAAATTGGAAAAAAAAATTATGAAATAAAGTGCCCGCTCCGTTTGACCAATTTTGATAAAATGTTGGCTATTACATCTTTGGCATATACATACATCAAATACCCAGTTTGATAAAAATCGTTAAAGCCTTTTTGAGTAAATAAAAAAAAAAAAACACATGAAAATGATACAAAATTTATTATGTAAAGTGCCCGCTCCGTTTGACCAATTTTGATGAAATGTTGGATATCGCATCTTTGGCATATACATACACCAAATACCCAGTTTGATCAAAATCGTTAAAGCCGTTTTTGAGATCATCGAAAAAAAGGTAAAAATTGGAAAAAAAATTATTATTTCATAATTTTTCTTCCAATTTTTTGCAATTAGTTCCAAGTGCCCGCTCCGTTTGACCAATTTTGATGAAATGTTGGCTATCACATCTTTGGCGTATACATACATCAAATACCCAGTTTGATAAAAATCGTAAAAGCCTTTTTTGAGTAAATAAAAAAAAAACACATGAAAATGATACAAAATTTATTAAGTAAAGTACCCCCTCCGATTGACAAATTTTGATGTAATGTTGGATATCGCATCTTTGGCATATAAATACATCAAATACCCAGTTTGATCAAAATCGTTAAAGCCGTTTTTGAGATCATCGAAAAAAAGGTAAAAATTGGAAAAAAAAATTATGAAATAAAGTGCCCGCTCCGTTTGACCAATTTTGATAAAATGTTGGCTATTACATCTTTGGCATATACATACATCAAATACCCAGTTTGATAAAAATCGTTAAAGCCTTTTTGAGTAAATAAAAAAAAAAAAACACATGAAAATGATACAAAATTTATTATGTAAAGTGCCCGCTCCGTTTGACCAATTTTGATGAAATGTTGTATATCGCATCTTTGGCATATACATACACCAAATACCCAGTTTGATCAAAATCGTTAAAGCCGTTTTTGAGATCATCGAAAAAAAGGTAAAAATTGGAAAAAAAATTATTATTTCATAATTTTTCTTCCAATTTTTTGCAATTAGTTCCAAGTGCCCGCTCCGTTTGACCAATTTTGATGAAATGTTGGCTATCACATCTTTGGCGTATACATACATCAAATACCCAGTTTGATAAAAATCGTAAAAGCCTTTTTTGAGTAAATAAAAAAAAAACACATGAAAATGATACAAAATTTATTAAGTAAAGTACCCCCTCCGATTGATAAATTTTGATGTAATGTTGGATATCGCATCTTTGGCATATAAATACATCAAATACCCAGTTTGATCAAAATCGTTAAAGCCGTTTTTGAGATCATCGAAAAAAAGGTAAAAATTGGAAAAAAAATTTATTAAGTAAAGTGTCCGCTCCGTTTGACCAATTTTGATTAAATGTTGTATATCCCATCTTTGGCATATACATACATCAAATACCCAGTTTGATCAAAATCGTTAAAACCGTTTTTGAGTAAATAAAAAAAACACTTGAAAATTATACAAAATTTATTAAGTAAAGACCCCCTCCGGTTGATCAATTGTGATGAAATTTTTACAGTCATATCTCGGGCATATAAATAGATCAAATACTCAGTTTAATCAAAATCGTTAGAGCCGCTTTTGAGAAAATCTAAAAAAGAGAATTTACTCACTATATGGGTATTTGAAATTTGTGGACTCAAGTAAATTCGAATCGGCCATCATACAGCTTAAATATAAAAAAATCTGGTGCGTGCGCGCAACACACAACTTTCACTTACCAACTTACTTAGATTAGAAATTAATGCGTTTTGTTAATTGCCACTTCTCAAATGAACTGAACGGCTTTAATTATGAACAATGGTCTCTCATTAAAGGCGTACTTCGCATGAGTGGGCTCAACGAGTTTTATGAGTTGACTGATATTTTTCTTTTTTCTCCTCTTTATGTTTTCTTTATTTTTATCATACCTCATATTTAGCCATTTCTTATTTTTAGGCGTAACGAGAGACAGTTAATTTCTCCACATGAACAAAAACAAAGGTACTTTATAGGAAACAAACAAACTAGAAAGGCCCCAAACCCATTTAAGCCCCCTCAGAACATTTTAAGAATGATAAAGCTTACCTGATATTAAAGAATATCAAATCTTCATTTAACATGACGAATTTGATGGAAATCATTAAAGCCGTTTGTGAGATAATCGAAAAAAGGTAAACATTGCAAAAAAAGTTATGAAATAAAGTGCCCCCTCCGTTTGACCAATTTTGATGAAATGTTGGCTATCACATCTTTGGCATTAGCCCAGGCAATGAAGGTTTTGTGTCGGGAATAATTAGAGACAAGCTGAATTTTTGCCAGTTGTTAGTACTTACTAAAAGCAGTACTTTCTCAAAAGTCCCCGACTCTCCCCTTTGTGCTAACTTGAGGGAGCCCCCTTGAACATCCGTTTCGGGATTCTTTTTGGTATTAATCACAACTCCGCTATTTTTCATTAGATATTGATACTGCTTGTATCCTTTTATTACTCATTTCCTATTCTTCAAAAGTGGTCATGTAATGTTTCTTCGAGAAAATAACCCTTTTGCTATAATTCCCTAAAATATGCCAAATTTTCGAGTAAAAGTTCGTATCTTTTATAGTTTCTAGGGAACAGTTCTTTGTATTGAAATATTATGAAAAAACTTCTCAAATAAAAGTTTTTGCTCGTTTTCCATTCTTTAAAAATATGTAGTTAGTTTTACATTTTGGAGATCGCGAACATGAACAGTGTTACGTATTAGTACGCGTCCGACACTTACCAAGCAATAAGGCGGGACCGATAGTTGTGACATTTATAGCTTATTTGATTTTTATTCATCATAGATAACGCTTTCATCATGCGTAAATATATAATATATATAATTAAAATATTATTTAATTTAAAAAAAACAAATTAAAAAAATGTATTCCTTTTGATAGAAAATACTTTATCATAAAAATGTATTAAATTTTTTTTCTATGCATGTTTTGGTTCAGGGAAGATTTTTACTCCTGATCTTAATACTAAAGATCTTTCCATTATCCACCAACTATGGACCCTCCGCATTACGGACTTGCAAAAAACGGCAGCTGTGAACTTTGGAAAACTGTTTTTTTGATGTTCTATCAATTTTAATAATTATCAGCATCACGGACTACCCTCACACTTTATATTTATTTTCATTTTTAAAATTAGATACCATTGTTATTTATTAAAAAATATGTCTCACAATAAAAATAATCTCACTAATAACGCTTTAATTATATATATATCAATTTATTATTGATTATATAATTAATTTATATTATATGATTAATTTATAATTAACTAGCTGTAAATCCCGGTTTCACCCGGAGAATTTCATTATTTAAATCCATAAAATCTATAAACTGAGACTTTTATCGACTCAAACGGCCGATTTTGTATAAACCAATGTAAAGCGATATCAAAACGATTATTATAACAATAAAGGATACACCCAGAGATCGGCTGAAGTTATGCAATTTTAATACGGACAGGTGTTTGGACCTGGTACGAAAGTACCAATGAGCGAAATTTGGATAGAATTTAGGAAAAACGGTGTGGATTTCTATAAATAACAAACAGAATTTGATCTTTATATACATAGATTATAGCTGTATCCCGGTGTAGCGGTGCATTATTATCAAATAAATAATCTCGTCCCGACCTCTTTGGGTTGAAGACAGATGAATTATACGAGACATATGACGATTGTCACTAATCAAGCAATTAAAGTAGAAGAGGTACCATTGTGGATATAAATGAGTGAAAATAAAAAATTGAGCTCAGTATGGTGACAGGCCTGTTATAAATATTGTTTTTGTTAATAATATTAGTTATAAGGTGCACCTAAGTTTGTAAGTAGGACATTATTCATTAATTATTAATTTATTAGTTACGAAATTAGGTTATTCATTTTTGTTTCCTTTATTAACTTTTGTATATTAAGTTCTGTCTTGAATGTTTATTTTCTGATATTGTCTTAAGTATAAGTATTTATTTTGTTAGTCATAATCTGTATAATAAAAGTAGGTTTATTGAGTGACATAGTTATTTATTTATCTAAAATAACCAAATATCTGGTTAAAGTGGTGACCCCCGACAGTTGTAATGATATAGTAATTACAGAGAGTAATTAAAGCTTACATAAACTTATTTTGATGAATTATTAAATTGTTCTTTTCTGTATTTATTTAAAATATTAATATAACCAGTCAATATTAATTTTTATAAAACATATGTTTACGTTCGCCATATGTCACTCATTGAACACATTTAATTTTATAATTCTTTTCATTCATTGATAAATTCAGAAATTGTAAAATACCCAATTATTTCATCATTAATAAATAAATAGGAATGACGGAAAATAGCGATAAGTGTCACCTAAACAATGGTTTTCCATCCCCAAGCCCGGAAACGATATCTGCATTTTCAGCTGTAGATAAAATACCCCCGTTTTGGAAACGCGATCCAGAACTTTGGTTTTGTCAAATTGAGGCATTATTTGCTAGAGCTAATATCACAAATAGCCTTACCAAATTTTATACAATTATACCTAAAATTGATTTCGACGTGTTAGAACAAGCAGCCGACATAGTAAAGCGTCCGAGCGATTCTCCCTATGAAGACATTAAGAATAGGCTAGTTAATATATATGCGGATTCGGAGTCCAAACGGATTCAACAATTGTTAGAGGGTAAGCAGCTAGGCGATCAAAAACCTTAACAACTTTTAAGGCATATGCGGCAGTTAGCAGGAAATGCAATAGCAGAGGGTATTCTAAAGACAGTCTGGATGCGGGCACTCCCTCCAAATATGCAGGCTATTTTGATGAGTACGGAACAGGCGGATGTATCAAAATTAGCCGACATAGCAGATAAAATACAGGAAGTTACCCAACCAGCAGACATATATTCAGTGTCCACTCAGAGCCAAAATACTAGGGGAGAGGGAAGCGAAAATGTAATTAGCATTTTGGAACAAAAAATTGAAAAGTTATCCCTGCAGGTCGCCGCCCTTAGCTTAAACCAACAACGAGGCCGATATGGGAGTAAAAGTCCATACAGAGGAAGAAGTAGGTCGAATAGCGGGCAGCGAAGGAACTCCAGCAACCCCTATTGGCTGTGCTTCTACCATTACAGGTTTAAAGAAAAAGCCAAAAAGTGTGTGGAGCCCTGCGCCTGGAAGGAAAATATAAACCAGCCAGCGGGAAACTAAATAGCGGATCGGAAGTAGCGGCAGCCGATTCTGCACAAGCCCAACGCCGCCTTTTCATCCGAGATCAGCGGACGGGTCAGATGGTTCTAATAGATACCGGGGCTGCCATTTCCTTTTTACCTCCAGGTCGTAACAAGAATTGTAGTCCTCAGGCATTTTATCTCTACGCGGCCAATGGGACCAGGATCAAAACATATGGAGAGATGGTCTTGAAGCTCAACCTAGGTTTAAGAAGAGATGTTTCGTGGACATTTATACTTGCCGATGTTCCGAAGCCAATCATCGGAGCAGGCCTTATGTACCATTTTAATTTACGTTGACCTCAAAGGGAAGCAGCTGATCGACAAGACAACGGGTCTTTCTTCAAGAGGAAAAGTTTTCAAAGAATCAGGGGCATCCATCTCTTCAGTTCCCTATGGACATCCCTTTGCTGATCTCCTTCATCGTTTTCCAGGGATAACCAGACCGACGCCGACGAAGGAGCCTGCGAAGCATAAAACTGAACATGTAATAGAGACCCAGGACGCCCGGTTTTTGCAAAGGCTCGGAGACTTCCCCCAGAAAGGTACAAAGAAGTAAAGGAGGAATTTCAGAAGATGGTTGAGCAAGGTATATGCAGACCTTCAAAAAGTCAGTGGGCCAGTGCATTGCATGAGGTTGAAAAGTCAGATGGAGGAATAAGTCCGTGTGGGAATTACAGGCAATTGAATGCACAAACGATCCCTGACCGCTACGGAGTCCCTCACATCATGGACTTTAGAAACAATCTCTATGGGAAAACTGTATTCTCTCGATTAGATCTAGTCAGAGCGTACTACCAAATACCAGTGCGCGAAGAGGGCAAACCGAAGACAGCCGTGATAACTCCGTTCGGATTATTTGAATTCTGCAGAATGTGTTTTGGTTTGCGTAACGCCGCCCAAACCTTTCAGAGATTCATGGATGAGATCTTTAGAGACTTAGACTTCGTCTGGATCCTTTTAGACGACATGTTAATCGCTTCGAGTAATGAGGAAGAACATGTGGACCATCTCACCATAGTATTTCGACGACTAGAGGATAATGGACTCACCTTAAACCCGGATAAGTGTGAATTCGGCGTTCAAGAAATACGATTCTTGGGATACCACATATCTCCGGAAGGTATCAGGCCCCAGAAGGAGAAAATTCAGGCTATAATAGATTATCCTAAACCTAAAGATGTGAAAGCTCTTCGGAGATTTTTAGGGATGATTAACTTTTATAGGCCATGTTTACCGAGAGATGCAGCAATTCAGAAACCTCTCAATAGATACCTACATGGGGCAAAGAAAAATGGTCAAAGTGCTATCGAGTGGAATGAAGTCAGCGAACAAGCTTTTGAAGAATGCAAGAATACACTGAAAGAAGCTGTCCTACTATCCTATCCTAAGCATGAAGGTGAACTGTCCCTGGCTTGTGACGCGTCGAATCACTGTGTAGGGGCTGTTCTTCAACAGTGGGACGATGGAAAATGGGCACCTCTAGGTTTCTTCTCAAAGGCTCTGACGGAATCCCAGCAGCAGTATTCCGCTTATGATCGTGAACTGCTGGCAATATACTTAAGCGTTAAGCATTTTAGGCAAATATTAGAGGGAAGGGAGTTCTGTATTCTTACAGACCAGAGTATTCTGTATTCTTAAGCCCTTAATTTATGCAATGCAGCAAAAAGCCACATCTGCAACACACATCAGAATCAGGTGGCTAAACTATGTGAGCCAGTTCAGCACGGATATCCGACACGTAGAAGGCTCTGGTAATCAAGTAGCTGACGCTCTCTCAAGGATTGAGGAAATCAGTTTCTTGAACAATTTAGATGAGCTTGCCAATCTTCAGAAATCCGACAACGAGGGTAAGACTTTGAAGTCACAGCCTAACTTAAAACTTAAACTGCTTACACTGCCAGGAGCAACACAGCCGATACTCTGTGAGACAACGACATCTCAAGCTAGGATTTATCTTCCACAAGGGTGTAGGAAACCAGTTTTCGACGGTATTCATGGATTAAGCCACCCGGGTATGCGCGCCTCTCGTAAATTGGTAGCGCAGAGATATTTTTGGCCATCCATGAACAAAGATATATCCGATTGGACACGTTCTTGTATTGGATGTCAGCGCTCTAAAGTTATTTGCCACACAGTTTCACCACCAGGGAAGTTCCAAGGGGTCGGACGACTAGAACACGTCCACTTAGACATCATTTTAAATTTTAAATTCATATCAGATTAGAAATCTGTTAACTTGAGTATATTGGAATAGCCCGTCATACCGTCAGAATCTGAAAAAGTATATTTACTCCCTTTTTTTGGCACCCACCCAATTTAAATTTAAAATTTATATCAGAATAGAAATCTTTAAATTTAACATCAATATCAGATTTAAAATCTCTGAACCCGAGTACATTCGAATAGACCCTCATATAGCTTAAAAATAAAAAATCAAAACAACTTCATATTTATGCACCCCCCCGCAAATTTAAATATAAAATTTATAACAGATTTGAAAATGTGGGCCCGAGTACATTCGAATATCACTATAATCTGAAAAAGTAAAATTACTCGATCGACCATCATACAGCTTAATTATGAAAAATCAAAAAAACTCCCCATTTAAGAACCCGCCCACAATTTAAATCTAAAATTTACAACAGATTTGAAATCTGCGGGCTCGAGTATATTCGAATCGACCCTCATACCGCTAGATCCTAAGAAGGTAATGTTATTCTCTTTTTAGGCACCCCTCCCAATTTTAATTTATAATTATAACAGATTTGAAATCTGCGAGCTCGAGTAATTTCGAATTGACCCTCATACCCCTAGAATCTGAAAAAGTTAAATTACTCCCTATTTAGGTACTCCTCCCAATTTTAATTTAAAATTAATATCAGATAAGAAATCAGTTAACCCGAGTATATTGGAATAGACCGTCATACCGCTAAAATCTGAAAAAGTATATTTACTCCTTTTTTTAATTACCCACCCATTTTAAAATTAACGTTAATATCAGATTTAAAATCTGTGAATCCGAGTACAATCAAATAGACTCTCATACTACTTAAATCTTAACAAAGAGAAATTACACACTAGATGGGTTCCCCCAACCTCGAAATTTACTTTTTTGAAATCTGTGGACTCAAGTAAATTCGTATCGACCATCATACAGCTTAAAAATAAAAAATAAAAATAACTTCATATTTATGCACCCCCCCCCCGCAAGTTTAAATATGAAATTTATAACAGATTTGAAAATGTGGGCCCGAGTACAATCGAATATCACTATAATCTGAAAAAGTAAAATTACTCGATCGACCATCATACAGCTTAATTATGAAAAATCAAAACAACTCCCCATTTAAGAACCCGCCCACAATTTAAATCTAAAATCTACAACAGATTTGAAATCTGCCACCTCGAGTAATTTCGAATTGACCCTCATACCCCTAGAATCTGAAAAAGTTAAATTACTCCCTATTTAGGTACTCCTCCCAATTTTAATTTAAAATTAATATCAGATAAGAAATCAGTTAACCCGAGAATATTGGAATAGACCGTCATACCGCTAAAATCTGAAAAATAAATTTACACTCTTTTTAGGCACCCATCCAATTTAAATTTAACATTAATCTCAGATTTAAAATCTCAGAACCCGAGTACATTCGAATAGACCCTCATACCGCATAAATCTAAAAAAAAGAAATTACTCACTATATGGGTGTGCCCCCACCTCAAAATTTAGAAATATTGAAAACTGTACACTTAAGTAAATTCGAATCGGCCATCATACATAAATATAAAAAAATCAAAACAACTCCATATTTAGGAACCCGCCCCCAATTTGAATCTAAAATTTACAACAGTTCTAAAATCTGCGGGATCGAGTATATTCGAGGCTACACTCATACCGCTAGAATTTGAAAAAGTAAAATTACTCGATCGACCATCATACAGCTTAAATATGAAAAATCAAAACAACTCCCTACTTAAGAACCCACCTACAATTTAAATCTAAAATTTATAACAGATTTGAAATCTGCGGGCTCGAGTATATTCGAATCGACCCTCATACAGCTAGATCCTAAGAAAGTAATGTTATTCTCTTTTTAGGCACCCCTCCCAATTTTAATTTAAAATTAATATCAGATTAGAAATCTGATAACCCGATTATATTGATATAGACCGTCATACCGCTAAAATCTGAAAAAGTTAATTTACACTCTTTTTAGGCACCCATCCAATTTAAATTTAACATTAATCTCAGATTTAAAATCTCAGAACCCGAGTACATTAGAATAGACCCTCATACCACTTAAATCTAAAAAAGAGAAATTACTCACTATGTAGGTGCCCCCCACCCCAAAATTAAAATTTTTGGGCTTAATAATAATCTTTGGACAGCTTAAAAATAAAAAATAAAAACAACTTAATATTTATGTACACCCCCCCCGCAAATTTAAATCTAAAATTTATAACAGATTTGAAAATGTGGGCCCGAGTACATTCGAATATTACTATAATCTGAAAAAGTAAAATTACTCGATCGACCAACATACAGCTTGATTATGAAAAATCAAAACAACTCCCTATTTAAGAACCCGCCCACAATTTAAATCTAAAATTTGACACAGATTTGAAATCGGCGGGCTCGAGTATATTCGAATCATCATACCGCTATCATACCGCTAGAATTTAAAAAAGTAAAATTATTCGTTATTGAGGGACCCCTCCTAATTTTAATTTGAAATTAATTTCAGATACGAAATCTGTTAATATTCGAATGGACCCTCATACCACTAGAATCTGAAAAAGTAAATTTGTCTTCCTTTTTTTGCACCCCTCCCAATTTTAACTTAAAATTAATATCAGATCAGAAATCAGTTAACCCGAGTATATTGGAATAGACCGTCAGATTTTCAGATTTGAAAATGTGGGCCCGAGTACAATCGAATATCACTATAATCTGAAAAAGTAAAATTACTCGATCGACCATCATACAGCTTAATTATGAAAAATCAAAACAACTCCCCATTTAAGAACCCGCCCACAATTTAAATCTAAAATCTACAACAGATTTGAAATCTGCCACCTCGAGTAATTTCGAATTGACCCTCATACCCCTAGAATCTGAAAAAGTTAAATTACTCCCTATTTAGGTACTCCTCCCAATTTTAATTTAAAATTAATATCAGATAAGAAATCAGTTAACCCGAGAATATTGGAATAGACCGTCATACCGCTAAAATCTGAAAAATAAATTTACACTCTTTTTAGGCACCCATCCAATTTAAATTTAACATTAATCTCAGATTTAAAATCTCAGAACCCGAGTACATTCGAATAGACCCTCATACCGCATAAATCTAAAAAAAAGAAATTACTCACTATATGGGTGTGCCCCCACCTCAAAATTTAGAAATATTGAAAACTGTACACTTAAGTAAATTCGAATCGGCCATCATACATAAATATAAAAAAATCAAAACAACTCCATATTTAGGAACCCGCCCCCAATTTGAATCTAAAATTTACAACAGTTCTAAAATCTGCGGGATCGAGTATATTCGAGGCTACACTCATACCGCTAGAATTTGAAAAAGTAAAATTACTCGATCGACCATCATACAGCTTAAATATGAAAAATCAAAACAACTCCCTACTTAAGAACCCACCTACAATTTAAATCTAAAATTTATAACAGATTTGAAATCTGCGGGCTCGAGTATATTCGAATCGACCCTCATACAGCTAGATCCTAAGAAAGTAATGTTATTCTCTTTTTAGGCACCCCTCCCAATTTTAATTTAAAATTAATATCAGATTAGAAATCTGATAACCCGATTATATTGATATAGACCGTCATACCGCTAAAATCTGAAAAAGTTAATTTACACTCTTTTTAGGCACCCATCCAATTTAAATTTAACATTAATCTCAGATTTAAAATCTCAGAACCCGAGTACATTAGAATAGACCCTCATACCACTTAAATCTAAAAAAGAGAAATTACTCACTATGTAGGTGCCCCCCACCCCAAAATTAAAATTTTTGGGCTTAATAATAATCTTTGGACAGCTTAAAAATAAAAAATAAAAACAACTTAATATTTATGTACACCCCCCCCGCAAATTTAAATCTAAAATTTATAACAGATTTGAAAATGTGGGCCCGAGTACATTCGAATATTACTATAATCTGAAAAAGTAAAATTACTCGATCGACCAACATACAGCTTGATTATGAAAAATCAAAACAACTCCCTATTTAAGAACCCGCCCACAATTTAAATCTAAAATTTGACACAGATTTGAAATCGGCGGGCTCGAGTATATTCGAATCATCATACCGCTATCATACCGCTAGAATTTAAAAAAGTAAAATTATTCGTTATTGAGGGACCCCTCCTAATTTTAATTTGAAATTAATTTCAGATACGAAATCTGTTAATATTCGAATGGACCCTCATACCACTAGAATCTGAAAAAGTAAATTTGTCTTCCTTTTTTTGCACCCCTCCCAATTTTAACTTAAAATTAATATCAGATCAGAAATCAGTTAACCCGAGTATATTGGAATAGACCGTCAGATTTTCAGATTTGAAAATGTGGGCCCGAGTACATTCGAATATCACTATAATCTGAAAGAGTAAAATTACTCGATCGACCATCATACAGCTTGATTATGAAAAATTAAAACAACTCCCTATTTAAGAACCCGCCCACAATTTAAATCTAAAATTTATAACAGATTTGAAATATGCGGGCTCGAGTATATTCGAATCGACCCTTATACCGCTAGAACCTAAGAAAGTAATGTTATTCTCTTTTCAGGCACCCCTCCCAATTCTAATTTACAATTAATATCAGATTAGAAATCTGATAACCCGATTATATTGGAATAGACCGTCATGCCGCTATAATCTGAAAACGTAAATTTACTCTCTTTTTAGGCTCCCACCCAATTCAAATCTAAAACAGATTTGAAATCTGCCAGCTCGAGTATTTTCGAATCGACCCTCATACCGCTAGAATCTGAAAAATTAAATTACTCCCTATTTAGGCACCCCTCCCAATTTTAATTTAAAATTAATATCAGATCAGAAATCAGTTAACCCGAGTATATTGGAATAGACCGTCATACCGCTAAAATCTGAAAAAGTTAATTTACACTCTTTTTAGGCACCCATCCAATTTTATTTTAATCTCAGATTTAAAATCTCAGAACCTGAGTACATTAGAATAGACCCTCATACCACTTAAATCTAAAAAAGAGAAATTACTCACTATGTAGGTGGCCCCCCCCCACCCCAAATTTAAATTTTTTGAAATCTGTTGACTCAGGTAAATTCGAATCGACCATCATACAACTTAAAAACAAAAAATCAAAACAACTTCATATTTATGCACCCCCCCCCCTGCAAGTTTAAATATGAAATTTATAACAGATTTGAAAATGTGGGCCCGAGTACATTCGAATATCACTATAATCTGAAAGAGTAAAATTACTCGATCGACCATCATACAGCTTGATTATGAAAAATTAAAACAACTCCCTATTTAAGAACCCGCCCACAATTTAAATCTAAAATTTACAACCGATTTGAAATCTGCGGGCTCGAGTATATTCGAATCGACCCTCATACCGCTAGAATCTAAAAAAGTAAAATTACTCGTTATTTAGGGACCTCTCCTAATTTTAATTTGAAATTAATTTCAGATATGAAATCTGTTAACCCGAATATATTCATATGGACCCGCATACCACTAGAATCTGAAAAAGTAAATTTGTCTTCCTTTTTTTGCACCCCTCCCAATTTTAATTTTAAATTCATATCAGATTAGAAATCTGTTAACTTGAGTATATTGGAATAGCCCGTCATACCGTCAGAATCTGAAAAAGTATATTTACTCCCTTTTTTTGGCACCCACCCAATTTAAATTTAAAATTTATATCAGATTAGAAATCTTTAAATTTAAAATCAATATCAGATTTAAAATCTCTGAACTCGAGTACATTCGAATAGACCCTCATACAGCTTAAAAATAAAAAATTAAAACAACTTCATATTTATGCACCCCCCCCCAAATTTAAATCTAAAATTTATAACAGATTTTAAAATGTGGGCCCGAGTACATTCGAATATCACTATAATCTGAAAAAGTAAAATTACTCGATCGACCATCATACAGCTTGATTATGAAAAATCAAAACAACTCCCTATTTAAGAACCCGCCCACAATTTAAATCTAAAATTTACAACAGATTTGAAATCTGCGGGCTCGAGTATTTTCGAATCGACCCTCATACCGCTAGAATCTGAAAAATTAAATTACTCCCTATTTAGGCACCCCTCCCAATTTTAATTTAAAATTAATATCAGATCAGAAATCAGTTAACCCGAGTATATTGGAATAGACCGTCATACCGCTAAAATCTGAAAAAGTTAATTTACACTCTTTTTAGGCACCTATCCAATTTAAATCTAACATTAATCTCAGATTAAAATCTCAGAACCCGAGTACATTAGAATAGACCCTCATACCACTTAAATCTAAAAAAGAGAAATTACTCACTATGTAGGTGCCCCCCACCCCAAAATTAAAATTTTTTGAAATCTGTTGACTCAAATAAATTCGAATCGACCATCAAACAGCTTAAAAACAAAAAATCAGACCAACTTCAAATTTATGCACCCCCCCCCCCTCGCAAGTTTAAATATAAAATTTATAACAGATTTGAAAATGTGGGCCCGAGTACATTCGAATATCACTATAATCTGAAAGAGTAAAATTACTCTATCGACTATCATACAGCTTAATTATGAAAAATAAAAACAACTCCCTATTTAAGAACCCGCCCACAATTTAAATCTAAAATTTACAACCGATTTGAAATCTGCGGGCTCGAGTATATTCGAATCGACCCTTATACCGCTAGAACCTAAGAAAGTAATGTTATTCTCTTTTCAGGCACCCCTCCCAATTCTAATTTACAATTAATATCAGATTAGAAATCTGATAACCCGATTATATTGGAATAGACCGTCATGCCGCTATAATCTGAAAACGTAAATTTACTCTCTTTTTAGGCTCCCACCCAATTCAAATCTAAAACAGATTTGAAATCTGCCAGCTCGAGTATTTTCGAATCGACCCTCATACCGCTAGAATCTGAAAAATTAAATTACTTCCTTTTTAGGCACCCCTCCCAATTTTAATTTAAAATTAATATCAGATCAGAAATCAGTTAACCCGAGTATATTGGAATAGACCGTCATACCGCTAAAATCTGAAAAAGTTAATTTACACTCTTTTTAGGCACCTATCCAATTTAAATCTAACATTAATCTCAGATTTAAAATCTCAGAACCCGAGTACATTAGAATAGACCCTCATACCACTTAAATCTAAAAAAGAGAAATTACTCACTATGTAGGTGCCCCCCACCCCAAAATTAAAATTTTTTGAAATCTGTTGACTCAAATAAATTCGAATCGACCATCAAACAGCTTAAAAACAAAAAATCAAAACAACTTCAAATTTATGCACCCCCCCCCCCCCTTCGCAAGTTTAAATATAAAATTTATAACAGATTTGAAAATGTGGGCCCGAGTACATTCGAATATCACTATAATCTGAAAGAGTAAAATTACTCGATCGACTATCATACAGCTTGATTATGAAAAATAAAAACAACTCCCTATTTAAGAATCCGCCCACAATTTAAATCTAAAATTTACAACAGATTTGAAATCTGCCACCTCGAGTAATTTCGAATTGACCCTCATACCCCTAGAATCTGAAAAAGTTAAATTACTCCCTATTTAGGTACTCCTCCCAATTTTAATTTAAAATTAATATCAGATAAGAAATCAGTTAACCCGAGAATATTGGAATAGACCGTCATACCGCTAAAATCTGAAAAATAAATTTACACTCTTTTTAGGCACCCATCCAATTTAAATTTAACATTAATCTCAGATTTAAAATCTCAGAACCCGAGTACATTCGAATAGACCCTCATACCGCATAAATCTAAAAAAAAGAAATTACTCACTATATGGGTGCCCCCACCTCAAAATTTAGAAATATTGAAAACTGTACACTTAAGTAAATTCGAATCGGCCATCATACATAAATATAAAAAAATCAAAACAACTCCATATTTAGGAACCCGCCCCCAATTTGAATCTAAAATTTACAACAGTTCTAAAATCTGCGGGATCGAGTATATTCGAATCGACCCTCATACCGCTAGATCCTAAGGAAGTAATGTTATTCTCTTTTTAGGCACCCCTCCCAATTTTAATTTTAAATTATAACAGATTTGAAATCTGCCAGCTCGAGTAATTTCGAATAGACCGTCATACCGCTAAAATCTGAAAAAGTTAATTTACACTCTTTTTAGGCACCTATCCAATTTAAATCTAAAACAGATTTGAAATCTGCCAGCTCGAGTATTTTCGAATCGACCCTCATACAACTTAAAAACAAAAAATCAAAACAACTTCATATTTATGCACCCCCCCCCCTGCAAGTTTAAATATGAAATTTATAACAGATTTGAAAATGTGGGCCCGAGTACATTCGAATATCACTATAATCTGAAAGAGTAAAATTACTCGATCGACTATCATACAGCTTGATTATGAAAAATAAAAACAACTCCCTATTTAAGAACCCGCACACAATTTAAATCTAAAATTTACAACAGATTTGAAATCTGCGGGCTCGAGTATATTCGAATCGACCCTTATACCGCTAGAACCTAAGAAAGTAATGTTATTCTCTTTTCAGGCACCCCTCCCAATTCTAATTTACAATTAATATCAGATTAGAAATCTGATAACCCGATTATATTGGAATAGACCGTCATGCCGCTATAATCTGAAAACGTAAATTTACTCTCTTTTTAGGCTCCCACCCAATTCAAATCTAAAACAGATTTGAAATCTGCCAGCTCGAGTATTTTCGAATCGACCCTCATACCGCTAGAATCTAAAAAATTAAATTACTCCCTATTTAGGCACCCCTCCCAATTTTAATTTAAAATTAATATCAGATCAGAAATCAGTTAACCCGAGTATATTGGAATAGACCGTCATACCGCTAAAATCTGAAAAAGTTAATTTACACTCTTTTTAGGCACCCATCCAATTTTAATTTAATCTCAGATTTAAAATCTCAGAACCCGAGTACATTAGAATAGACCCTCATACCACTTAAATCTAAAAAAGAGAAATTACTCACTATGTAGGTGGCCCCCCCCACCCCAAATTTAAATTTTTTGAAATCTGTTGACTCAAGTAAATTCGAATCGACCATCATACAACTTAAAAACAAAAAATCAAAACAACTTCATATTTATGCACCCCCCCCTGCAAGTTTAAATATGAAATTTATAACAGATTTGAAAATGTGGGCCCGAGTACATTCGAATATCACTATAATCTGAAAGAGTAAAATTACTCGATCGACAATCATACAGCTTGATTATGAAAAATTAAAACAACTCCCTATTTAAGAACCCGCCCACAATTTAAATCTAAAATTTACAACCGATTTGAAATCTGCGGGCTCGAGTATATTCGAATCGACCCTCATACCGCTAGAATCAAAAAAAGTAAAATTACTCGTTATTTAGGGACCTCTCCTAATTTTAATTTGAAATTAATTTCAGATAGGAAATCTGTTAACCCGAATATATTCATATGGACCCGCATACCACTAGAATCTGAAAAAGTAAATTTGTCTTCCTTTTTTTGCACCCCTCCCAATTTTAATTTTAAATTCATATCAGATTAGAAATCTGTTAACTTGAGTATATTGGAATAGCCCGTCATACCGTCAGAATCTGAAAAAGTATATTTACTCCCTTTTTTTGGCACCCACCCAATTTAAATTTAAAATTTATATCAGATTAGAAATCTTTAAATTTAAAATCAATATCAGATTTAAAATCTCTGAACTCGAGTACATTCGAATAGACCCTCATACAGCTTAAAAATAAAAAATTAAAACAACTTCATATTTATGCACCCCCCCCCCAAATTTAAATCTAAAATTTATAACAGATTTTAAAATGTGGGCCCGAGTACATTCGAATATCACTATAATCTGAAAAAGTAAAATTACTCGATCGACCATCATACAGCTTGATTATGAAAAATCAAAACAACTCCCTATTTAAGAACCCGCCCACAATTTAAATCTAAAATTTACAACAGATTTGAAATCTGCGGGCTCGAGTATTTTCGAATCGACCCTCATACCGCTAGATCCTAAGGAAGTAATGTTATTCTCTTTTTAGGCACCACTCCCAATTTTAATTTTAAATTATAACAGATTTGAAATCTGCCAGCTCGAGTAATTTCGAATAGACCGTCATACCGCTAAAATCTGAAAAAGTTAATTTACACTCTTTTTAGGCACCTATCCAATTTAAATCTAACATTAATCTCAGATTTAAAATCTCAGAACCCGAGTACATTAGAATAGACCCTCATACCACTTAAATCTAAAAAAGAGAAATTACTCACTATGTAGGTGCCCCCCACCCCAAAATTAAAATTTTTTGAAATCTGTTGACTCAAATAAATTCGAATCGACCATCAAACAGCTTAAAAACAAAAAATCAGACCAACTTCAAATTTATGCACCCCCCCCCTCGCAAGTTTAAATATAAAATTTAAAAGATTTGAAAATGTGGGCCCGAGTACATTCGAATATCACTATAATCTGAAAGAGTAAAATTACTCTATCGACTATCATACAGCTTGATTATGAAAAATAAAAACAACTCCCTATTTAAGAACCCGCCCACAATTTAAATCTAAAATTTACAACCAATTTGAAATCTGCGGGCTCGAGTATATTCGAATCGACCCTTATACCGCTAGAATCTGAAAAATTAAATTACTCCCTATTTAGGCACCCCTCCCAATTTTAATTTAAAATTAATATCAGATCAGAAATCAGTTAACCCGAGTATATTGGAATAGACCGTCATACCGCTAAAATCTGAAAAAGTTAATTTACACTCTTTTTAGGCACCTATCCAATTCAAATCTAAAACAGATTTGAAATCTGCCAGCTCGAGTATTTTCGAATCGACCCTCATACCGCTAGAATCTGAAAAATTAAATTACTCCCTATTTAGGCACCCCTCCCAATTTTAATTTAAAATTAATATCAGATCAGAAATCAGTTAACCCGAGTATATTGGAATAGACCGTCATACCGCTAAAATCTGAAAAAGTTAATTTACACTCTTTTTAGGCACCTATCCAATTTAAATCTAACATTAATCTCAGATTTAAAATCTCAGAACCCGAGTACATTAGAATAGACCCTCATACCACTTAAATCTAAAAAAGAGAAATTACTCACTATGTAGGTGCCCCCCACCCCAAAATTAAAATTTTTTGAAATCTGTTGACTCAAATAAATTCGAATCGACCATCAAACAGCTTAAAAACAAAAAATCAAAACAACTTCAAATTTATGCAGCCCCCCCCTCGCAAGTTTAAATATAAAATTTATAACAGATTTGAAAATGTGGGCCCGAGTACATTCGAATATCACTATAATCTGAAAGAATAAAATTACTCGATCGACTATCATACAGCTTGATTATGAAAAATAAAAACAACTCCCTATTTAAGAACCCGCCCACAATTTAAATCTAAAATTTACAACAGATTTGAAATCTGCGGGCTCGAGTATATTCGAATCGACCCTTATACCGCTAGAACCTAAGAAAGTAATGTTATTCTCTTTTCAGGCACCCCTCCCAATTCTAATTTACAATTAATATCAGATTAGAAATCTGATAACCCGATTATATTGGAATAGACCGTCATACCGCTATAATCTGAAAACGTAAATTTACTCTCTTTTTAGGCTCCCACCCAATTCAAATCTAAAACAGATTTGAAATCTGCCAGCTCGAGTATTTTCGAATCGACCCTCATACCGCTAGAATCTGAAAAATTAAATTACTCCCTATTTAGCCACCCCTCCCAATTTTAATTTAAAATTAATATCAGATCAGAAATCAGTTAACCCGAGTATATTGGAATAGACCGTCATACCACTAAAATCTGAAAAAGTTAATTTACACTCTTTTTAGGCACCCATCCAATTTTAATTTAATCTCAGATTTAAAATCTCAGAACCCGAGTACATTAGAATAGACCCTCATACCACTTAAATCTAAAAAGGAGAAATTACTCACTATGTAGGTGCCCCCCCCCACCCCAAATTTAAATTTTTTGAAATCTGTTGACTCAAGTAAATTCGAATCGACCATCATACAACTTAAAAACAAAAAATCAAAACAACTTCATATTTATGCACCCCCCCCCCGCAAGTTTAAATATGAAATTTATAACAGATTTGAAAATGTGGGCCCGAGTACATTCGAATATCACTATAATCTGAAAGAGTAAAATTACTCGATCGACCATCATACAGCTTGATTATGAAAAATTAAAACAACTCCCTATTTAAGAACCCGCCCACAATTTAAATCTAAAATTTACAACAGATTTGAAATCTGTGGGCTCGAGTACGAGTATATTCGAATCGACCCTCATACCGCTAGAATCTAAAAAAGTAAAATTACTCGTTATTTAGGGACCTCTCCTAATTTTAATTTGAAATTAATTTCAGATAGGAAATCTGTTAACCCGAATATATTCGAATGGACCCTCAGACCACTAGAATATGAAAAAGTAAAATTACTCCCTTTTTAGGGACCCCTTCCAATTTTAATTTTAAATTCATATCAGATTAGAAATCTGTTAACTTGAGTATATTGGAATAGCCCGTCATACCGCCAGAATCTGAAAAAGTATATTTACTCCTTTTTTTTGGCACCCTCCCAATTTAAATTTAAAATTTATATCAGATTAGAAATCTTTAAATTTAACATTAATATCAGTTTTAAAATCTGTGAACCCGAGTACATTCGAATAGACTCTCATACCACTTAAATCTAAAAAAGTGAAATTACTCCCAATATGGGTGCTACCCACCTTAAAATTTAGAATTTTTAAAAACTTTACACTCAAGTACATTCGAATCGACAGTCATACAGCTTAAATATAATAAATCAAAACAACTCCATGTTTAGGCACCCGCCCCTCAATTTAAATCTAAAATTTATTTTTTTATTAACAACTTTTACAATTTATGTCATATGTTGTCCCCAAGAATAATAGTTCGCCACCTTCCTCTGTCTTCCCAGTCTCTCTCACGCAGTCCCCTGTTCATCATTGCTTCTTCGATGTTCTCCATCTAGTGGCTCCTTGGGCGACCCCTCTTCCTTCTCCTTTCTAGTCTCCATTTCAACATTCTTTTTGACCAACGATTCATTTCCATCCTCATAACATGGCCATACCATTTTAGCCTCATTGTTTCTATTGTATAGAGGATGTTTTCTATTTGATAGACTCGCTGTCTAATCTCTAAATTTGGTACTTTTTGAAGACGGGAGACCCCACATGATCGCCTCCAGAAGTCCATTTCCAGTGCTAAGAGTCTCTTTGATTGACTCTCCTTAATCGTCCATGATTCGGCTGCATAAAGAGTGACACTTTCAAGGAACGATTTATAGATTATTTTTTTGGTTCTCAAGGACACTGCCTTGCTCCATAACACCGAGTTCAAGAGTCTAATTACGATCTTTCCATCGCTTATACTTCGTTCGATTTCCGTATCAGCTGTTCCTACAGCGTTCACCCAGTTCCCTAGATATTTAAATTGCGCTTCGGGATTCAGGATCCATGAATCTATATCAAGACATTTGCCTTGACCATTACAGGCCATATACACTGTTTTTTCCTTGCTAACTTTCAGGCCCCATCGTGAGTACTCCTGAAGGATTGTTTTCATCATATACTCTGCATCCTCCGCCTCTGATGCAATGAGAACCTGGTCGTCAGCAAATTGAAGATTATATAAGCAATGGTTTCCAATCTTCATTCCCATGCCTTGACATTTTTCCTTCCACTCTTTTATGGCCCGTTCCACATAAATATTAAAAAGAAGCGGAGATGAAGTGAACATCCTTGTTTCAAACCCGTTATGGAGAAACATTTACTAATAGAGGCTCCGATTTTAACTTGCGCTCTTGCATCAAGATAAAGGCTTTTTATGGCAGTTATAAGGTAGGGACTTATATTAAAAAACTCTAGTGCCTCCCATAGATTCTTTAGTGGCACTGTGTCATATGCCTTTTGTAAATCCACAAAGATTAGGTGTACTTCTTCATTGTGTGCCATTGCCTTTTCAAGAAGTTGCCTAATTACAAAGATGTGATCGCTGCAGGACCGTCCTGTTTTGAAACCGGCTTGTTCTTCAGGAATTATATGTGTACATTCTTCTTCTAGTCTCTGTTTAATTATTCTGCCATACAACCTACTCATGCTGCTGGTCACAGTTATTCCACGATAATTTGAGCATAACTTACTGCTACCTTTCTTAAAGATCGGAGTAATGTGGCCAATTTTCCATTCTTCTGGTACTGTACCTTTACTCATGCAGTTGGTCATGTACTCTGCAAGGGATTGCATAAGTTCCTTTGGTCCATTTTTTATTAGTTCAATTGGTATATCACCAGGACCAGCAGATTTATGGTTTTTCATCCCTTTGAGAGCGAACATTATTTCATCAACTGATACATGTATGAAGTCATCCTGTTCCCTGTTACCTATTATCGTGTTTATTGGCTCGGTAATGTAAGCCGTTCTCTCTTCCTTTAATAGCTTTGAAAAATACTGTGCCCAAGTATCTATGTTTATAACATCAGGTTCTATACTCTTCATTTTTGGGTTTTTAATTGCCTTTAAACTCTTCCAAAAAAATGAATGAAGTAGTTCCTGGAGTACCATCATTTTTTAAAATTCGTCCTTCAATGTAAATAAAACTTAAAGAAGGAAATGTATAAACATCTTGTTGATGGATCGGAATTCTGATTTCATTAGACTTGTTAAAAGTGTTCCCTGCATACGACTGATGTGAATGATATTGAAATTGTGTAAGGTAGTCATCAAATTTCACGTCTGATGTTATGTTTAGTATATTATTCATGTTTTTATTTTTAACCGAAAACCACACTGTTTTAAAAAGTTCGTGTTTGCAGGTGTTAACCGCCTTGATGGTTTAGGTTTACTAAATCTTAATGGGTCTTACATCTCCTTTTATAACCAGCTAGATTCCGGTCAAGACTATCTCTGGTAAAATCAATCCCCATTTTTCTTTAAATGTAATCTTATAGTAATTGTTTCTCCTCTAAAATCAATAAGCTCGCCGTTCTGATCTACTAAACGAACAGTAATATTGTCAACAGTCCTCACGTTAGTAGGATAGTAAATGACTGGATTCGGGGTTTCGTTGATTTTATATCCTGGTTCTACTGCAGGAAAGAATTGATGTATACTATGATCCGGATCTCCATTCATGAATGACCCCGACGCGATGTTACAATGAATCGAAATACTTGTAACGAAAAATAAATAAACAAAAAAAAAATTTTTTTACTTAATAAAACTCATTAAGTAATAATCGAAGAGGGCTTAATATATTTTTGTATATAATTAAAATATGTGTTGTTTTAAAAGCTTTGTATTAGTTTTTTTATTGATATAATATTTTTTTATTTAGCTATAAAAATAATTATGTTTTATTTTAAAAGAAGAGACGGGACCGAAGAAATTAATTGAAAAACAGCTGTTATTAAGGCATTTGTTTTTTTTTTGAAAAAGAACGAAGGAAAATACAGCAGATGTTCGCTAGCGTTCCACGAGTGACGATAAAATGAGACTGTTTTCGTGATTAACGTAGTTGTGGTCTATATCGCTAAATATCAGAGAATTGAAGAATAGTGGCGTTTACGGAAGAGATTCCGGTGACGAGGATCGCCAAGCCGAGTGGCTGCTGGCAACAAAGCTACGAGAAGACAGGCGAGTTAAGAGAACAGACTGGAGATATTTTTCTTTTAATTTCTTTGTTAAACCTTGCTTTTTTTTATTGTATAGTTATAAGTTTAAATTGTTTCTAGTTGTGTGAATAGAGTTAGATTTTGATCAGGCCTGACTACAGAAATTGTGAGTAAATTTTATTTTTAATATCGTAGTGTAAATATAGTGTTAATTAAAAGTTTTTTTATTTGAGTTTAATTTGTTTTGTTCAATTTCTTTTTAACTTACCATTAAGTAGTTCATAAGTGTAAATTGCAAATTGTATTTTATGTACAGCCCTCTCCGAGATTTTAAGGTAATCTTCACTTATTAAATTTAAATTTTTTTTTTTTATTCAGTTTGCTTTAGGTTTTCGCTATTTCCTTAAAATAAATAGGGTGGCGCCCCTTAATTTATTTCAATTTTTTTTAATCACTAGTCATTTAAGAACCCGCCCGTCTCCACTGAGCTACCACCTTTTTGTTACGATTGTTTTATTTATTTATAACCAATTAATATTTTTTTTAACGTAACATACTATTTACACTAAGAATTTTCACAATATCGTTTGATCCAGTATACTGATGCTCTGGGTTAATGACTTGTTCGGGGCTAGTAAAACCCAATGGCGGGCCTATGGAATGTGGTTTGCCTTGACAGTTGAAAAAAACCTGCTTAGACGATCTAATTTCAGTCTTTAGGGTACTTGGATTTCCTCTAAGTTCAAGTCCAGCACCCGGATCACGGTGAGTAATTTCATCGCTTAGAAAAGATTGTATAGCATCGATATCATACGATCCTTCAGGTGATTGATTGATTGACAGGTGATTCATTTGAATGGCCAGATCACCGAAATAAAATATATCGTTAACACCATTTCTTATTTTTGGAATAGTATTATATGTGTCAAAAGATAATAACCCGATTGTACAATCCGTCCCTAATTCCAGAGGAGGTAGGAAGTTTGCCTGTGAACGTTACTGTGTAGCTCATGGTTATTAATGATCAAAATTTATGAGAAACATCGGCTAAATACTTTAAGCAAAGGTGTCCACAAACCGGAGTATTCCACTTTCTATAACGACGGTGGTTATATAATACTTGAAAACTTTTGAAATAATCTAACAATTGAGGAGGAGGTTTTAAATTAAATTGTAATTAAATTTACAATAGCTGAATCGAGTCTTTTTGGATATTTTGGAAGATTATTAATCATAAACACTCCACGAAAATTTGGAACATTTAAAACTTTTGCTAAATGATTCAATTCCAAATCGGTCAAAGGTTTATATGGTAGTCATATTTTTCTTGGTCTTTTTTGTCGGGTTATAAATATACCGTAACCATTCTTATACGGTTTCAAATAAAGTCCGTTTCCAACTTTTTGACCTTTCATGGCCAAATTATGCCTCTTTTGCTCATCCAATTTTAGTTTGGCTTCTTTAGCTTCATTGATCGCCTTGGCTACACTCGCGGCTCCACCTGTTAAAGACCCCAAAGCGGAAAGTCCTGCCATCAATGATACAGGAAATTAGACAAAACCTCCCTGTTTTGGTAGCGGAAGAACTCTTGGCGGTGAAGGTTTCGCCTTACCACTTAGATGCATTTTAGCCTTTTTATATCCCGCTTTTGATGCATTGAGAATAGATGATACATCATCTACTTTTGACGATTTAACCAAATATTTAAAACTAATCTTCTTCTTTTTCTTCCTCAGCCCCGAACCAATTTTCTTTTTGCTTTCATGGCATTCGTAAGTAACCAAGCCGCGCCTTTTTCTCCCCATGACGAATCTGGAGCTTTAACCCGTTTCCAAGCATTAACAGCAAGAATCTTATCCGCTTGTTTACGACTCTCCATATCCTTATTCATGCTATAAGCTATATCGTGTTCTTTACAAGCTCGTTTATTAAGCTATGACCTTTAGCTAATCGTTTTTCTAGTTTCGTACCGGGACCGCAATATTGATATCCTGGAAAGTGCAATTCAATCGGCAACCTATTGATAAGACTGTTTAGCCTCTGCGAGCCTTGTGACTCATACTGTACTCAGAAAATGAAACAATAGGGTATATATAGCCGTCTTGATGTTGATTGCATTCAGAATGAAATTAGTTAAACAAGTGCAATGTTTCCCTACTACCAACATTTCCCCAGTTAAAGGACAAACAAAGGAGAGGCATAGTTCATTATTACCAAACACTATCGGAGCCACGATATGTGGCCCGAGCGGATGTGGAAAGACCAATATTATAATTGGTTTGCTATTAAACCCTAACGGCTTAAAATTTAAAAATGTGTATCTGTTTGGAAAAACTTTACATTAACCTAAATACCAGTATTTCAAAAGCGTCATAAATCTTGCTCCTGAAATATAATAAAATGAATTTGAAGATGCAAAGGAATTGCCTCAAAAAGTCGAATCAAATTCGGTCTGCATATTTGATGATGTCACCATGGAAGATCAGGATATAATTGAACGATACTTTAGTTATGGCCGTCATATGAACCTCGATTGCTTTTATTTAACACAAAGTTATGTTTGTATCCCGAGACATCTTATCAGGTGTAATTTTAACTTTTTAATAGTTTTTTCTCAAAATGAATTAAATTTAAAACATATTTATGATGAACATGTAAGCATGCCAGATTTAAGTTTTACTCTTTTTACTTTCACTTACCTATACATGAAATATATAGTAAGTGGAAGTATTGCGATCGTGAAAAATTTCGACTCCCGTTCTTCAACGGAAATACACTTTTAGGGGTCCCATGAGTCAAATTAACCAAGTCCCGCGAAATGGTCTGTGTGTCTGTGTGTCTGTGTGTGAACAGACCAGCTCAAAAACTATCAACCGTACGAATCTGAAATTGGGTATTTAGTGTATGTATATGCCCGCGATGTGACAGCAAAAATTTCATCAAAATTGCTCAAGGGGAGGGGGTACTTTATATAATAACTTTTTATGTTTCTTTCGATTCTCACAAAAACGGCGCTAACGATTTTGATTAAACTGAGTATTTAATCTATTTATATGCCCGAGATATGACTGTAAAACTTTCATCAAAATTGATCAACCGGAGGGGGGACTTTACTTAATAAATTTTGTTTCATTTTTACGAGTTTTTTTTTATTTACTCAAAAACGGTTTTAAGGATTTTGATCAAAAACGGTATTTGATGTATGTATATGCGTAAGATGCGATAGCCAACATTAAAGCAAAATTGATCAACTGGAGGGGGGACTTTACTTAATAAATTGTGTATCATTTTCAAGTGTTCTTTTTATTTACTCAAAAAAGGCTTTAACGATTTTGATCAAACACGGTATTTGATGTATGTATATGCCTAAGATGCGATAGCCAACATTAAATCAAAATTGATCAACTGGAGGGGGGACTTTACTTAGTAAATTGTGTATCATTTTCACGTGTTTTTTTTTTTTACTCAAAAAAGGCTTTAACGATTTTGGTCAAACTGGGTATTTGATGTATGTATATGCCAAAGATGTGATAGCCAACATTTCATCAAAATTGGTCAAACGGAGCGGGCACTTTATTTCATAATTTTTTTCCAATTTTTACCTTTTTTTCGATGAAATCAAAAACTGCTTTAACGATTTTTATCAAATTCGTCATATTTAATGAAAATTATGTGTTCTTTAATATCAGGTAAGCTTTATCATTATTAAAATGTTCTGAAGGTGCTTTTTTTTTGGGGGGGAGGCCATTTTTTTTGTTTTTCCTATAAAGCACCTTTGTTTTTGTTTATATGGAGAAATTAACTGTCTCTCGTTACGCCTAAAAATAAGAAATGGCTATATATGAGATATGATAAAAATAAAGAAAACATAAAGAGGAGAAAAAAATAAAAATATTCAGTCATCTCATAAAACTCGTTGAGCCCACGCATGCGAAGTACGCCTTTAATGACAGACCATTGTTCATAATTAAAACCGTTCAGTTCATTTGAGAAGTGGCTATTAACAAAAGGCATTAATTTCTAATCTAAGTAAGTTGGTAAGTGAAAGTTGTGTGTTGCGCGCACGCACCACATTTTTTTTATATTTAAGCTGTATGATGGCCGATTCGAATTTACTCGAGTCCACAAATTTCAAAAAAATTAAATTTTGAGGTGGGGGGCACCCATATAGTGAGTAAATTCTCTTTTTTAGATTTAAGTGGTAAAGGGTCTATTCGAATGTACTCAGGTTCACAGATTTCAAATCTGATATTAATGTTAAATTTAAATTGGGAGGGGTGTCTAAATAGGGAGTAATTTTACTTTTTCAGATTCTATTGGTATGAGGGTCGATTCGAATATACTCAGGTTAATAGATTATTAATCTTATATGTATTCTAAATTAAAATTGGGAGAGGTGCCTAAAAAGGGAACAACTTTACTTTTTTACTTTCACTTACCTATATATGAAATATATAGTAAGTGTTACTTTCACTTACCTATATATGAAATATATAGTAAGTGTTACTTTCACTTACCTATATATGAAATATATAGTAAGTGTTACTTTCACTTACCTATATATGAAATATATAGTAAGTGGAAGTATTGCGATCGTGAAAATTTTGGACTTCCGGTTTTCAACGGAAATACACGTTTTGGGGTCCCCTGAGTCAAAATAACCAAGTCCCGCGAAATGGTCTGTGTGTGTGTCTGTGTGTGTGTGTGTGTATGTGAACAGACTAGCTCAAAAACTATAAACCGTGCGAACCTGAAATTGGGTATTTAGAGTATGTATAAGCCCGCGATGTGACAGCAAAAATTTCATCAAATTTGCTCAAAGGGAGGGGGTACTTTATTTAATAACTTTTTACGTTACGTTTTTTTCGATTTTCTCATAAACGGCTCTAACGATTTTGATTAAACTGAGTATTTGATCTATTTTTTTGCCCGGGATATGACTGTAAAAATTTCATCAAAATTGATCAACCGGAGGGGGGACTTTACTTAATAAATTTTGTATCATTTTCACATATTTTTTTTATTTAGTCAAAAACGGTTTTAACGATTTTGATCAAACTTGGTATTTGATGTATTTATATGTCAAAGATGTGATAACCAACATTTCATCACAATTGATCAACCGGAGGGGGGACTTTACTTGATAAATTTTGTATCATTTTCACGTGTTTTTTTTATTTACTCAAAAACGGTTTAACGATTTTGATCAAACTTGGTATTTGATGTATTTATATGCCCGAGATATGACTGTAAAAATTTCATAAAAATTGATCTACGGGAGGGGGGACTTTACTTAATAAATTTTGTATCATTTTCACGGGTTTTTTTTATTTACTCAAAAACGGCTTTAACGATTAACAAAAATAAGATATGAATGTAGAAAAATGTGTGACTTTGGGAAATGATATTTAGCAAAACACGTCAATCTCCCAAGTACGTACCAAGTACCAAGTAAGTTGGTAAGTGAAAGTTGTGTGTTGCGTGCACGCATCAGATTTTTTCTATGATATTCACATTTATTTTTCCTCTATTTTTACTTTCACTTACCTACATATGAAATATATAGTAAGTGGAAGTATTGCGATCGTGAAAAATTTCGACTTCCGGTTTTAAACGGAAATACACGTTTTGGGGTCCCCTGAGTCCAATTAACCAAGTCCCGCGAAATGGTCTGTGTGTGTGTGAACAGACTAGCTCAAAAACTATAAACCGTGCGAACCTGAAATTGGGAATTTAGTGTATTTATATTCCCGCGATGTGACAGCAAAAATTTCATCAAAATTGGTCAAAGGGAGGGGGTACTTTATTTATTAACTTTTTTTCGATTTTCTCAAAAACGGCTCTAACGATTTTGATTAAACTGAGTATTTGATCTATTTATGTGCCCGAAATACGACTGTAAAAATTTCATCAAAATTGATCAACCGGAGGGGGGACTTTACTTAATAAATTTTGTATCATTTTCACGTGTTTTTTTTTTTTATTTACTCAAACACGGTTTTAACGATTTTGATCAAACTGGCTATTTGATGTATGTATATGCCAAAGATGTGATAGCCAACATTTCATCAAAATTGCTCAAACGGAGCGGGCACTTTATTTCATAATTTTTTTTCCGATTTTTACCTTTTTTTCGATGATCTCAAAAACGGCTTTAACGATTTTTATCAAATTCGTCATATTAAATGAAAATTAGGTGTTCTTTAATACCAGGTTAGCTTTATCATTATTAAAATGTGTTGAGGTGGCTTTTTTGGGGCGGGGGGGGGGGTGGGGCCTTTTTTGTCTGTTTTTTTCCTATAAAGTACCTTTGTTTTTGTTTATATGGAGAAATTAACTGTCTCTCGTTACGCCTAAAAATAAGAAATGGCTAAATATGAGATATGATAAAAATAAAGAATACATAAATAGGAGAAAAAAATAAAAATATTCAGTCAACTCATAAAACTCGTTGAGCCCAGGCATGCGGAGTACGCCTTTAATGACAGACCATTGTTCATAATTAAAGCCGTTCTGTTTATTTGAGAAGTGGCAATTAACAAAACGCATTAATTTTTAATCTAAGTAAGTTGGTAAGTGAAAGTTGTGAGTTGCGCGCAAGCACCAGATTTTTTAGGATCTAGCGGTATGAGGGTCGATTCAAATATACTCGAGCCCGCGGATTACAAATCTGTTATAAATTTTAGATTTAAATTAGGGTGCGGGTGCCTAAATATGGAGTTGTTTTATTTTTTTATAATTAAGCTGTATGATGGCCTTTTCGAATTTACTTGAGTCCTGAGTTTTCAAAAAAATGAAGTTTTGAGGTAGGGAGCGCCTATCTAGTAAGTAATTTCTCTTTTTAGATTTATGCGGTATGAGAGTCTAATCGAATGTACTTGGCTTAGCAGATTAAAAATCTGTTAATTTTTAATTTAAATTGGGAGGATTGCCAAAAAATGGGATAAATATACTTTTTCAGATTTTCGCGGTATGACGGTCTATTCCAATATACTCGGGTTAACAGATTTCTAATCTGATATTAATTACTTTCACTTACCTATATATGAAATATATAGTAAGTGGAAGTATTGCGATCGTGAAAAATTTCGACTTCCGGTTTTCAACGGAAATACACGTTTTGGGACCCCCTGAGTCGAAATAACCAAGTCCCGCGAAATAGTCTGTGTGTGTGCGTGTGTGCGTGTGTGTCTGTGTGTGTGTGTGTGTGTGTGTGTGTGTGTGTGTGTGTGTGTGTGTGTGTGTGTGTGTGTGTGTGTGTGTGTGTGTGTGTGTGTGTGTGTGAACAGACTAGCTCAAAAACTATAAACCGTGGGAACCTGAAATTGGGTATTTAGTGTAGGTATATGCCCGCGATGTGACAGCAAAAATTTCATCAAAATTGCTCAACGGGAGGGGGTACTTTATTTAATAACTTTTTACGTTTTTTTCGATTTTCTCAAAAACGGCTCTAACGATTTTGATTACACTGAGTATTTTATCTATTTATATGCCCCAAATATGACTGTAAAAATTTCATCAAAATTGATTAACCGGAGGGGGGACTTTACTTAATAAATTTTGTATTATTTTCACGTGTTTTTTTTATTTACTCAAAAACGGTTTTAACGATTTTGATCAAACTTGGTATTTAATGTATTTATATGCCCGAGATATGACTGTATAAATTTCATCAAAATTGATTAACCGGAGGGGGTACTTTATTTATTAACGTTTTAAGTTTTTTTCGATGTTCTCAAAAACGGCTCTAACGATTTTGATTAAACTGAGTATTTAATCTATTTATATGCCCGATATATGACTGTAAAAATTTCATCAAAATTGATCAACCGGAGGGGGGACTTTAATTAATAACTTTTGTATCATTTTCATATTTTTTTTTTTAAATTAATCTAATCTTAATTTGTGGCTGACCACCATTTTTAAATTATTTTTAAATAATTTATTTTTTGAAGAGAAAAGATTTGGCTCCGCCGGGAGTCGAACCCGGGTCTCCTGCGTTACATGCGAGGATGCTAACCGCTACACCACAGAGCTCGGCTCAAGGCAGAGCAAATCCTTGAATCAAATCCAAGGTATCAGTGAAGAGGAAGGATTTGCTCTGCCTTGAGCCGAGCTCTGTGGTGTAGCGGTTAGCATCCTCGCATGTAACGCAGGAGACCCGGGTTCGACTCCCGGCGGAGCCAAATCTTTTCTCTTCAAAAAATAAATTATTTAAAAATATTTTTTTTTTATTTACTCAAAAACAGTTTTAAAGATTTTGATCAAACTGGGTATTTGATGTATGTATATGCCAAAGACGCGATAGCCAACATTACATCAAAAGTGATCAACCGGAGGGGGGACTTTACTTAATTAATTTAGTATCATCTTCACGTGTTTTTTTTAAGTACTCAAAAACGGCTTTAAAGATTTTTATCAAACTGGGTATTTGATGTATGTATATGCTAAAGATGTAATAGCAAACATTTCATCAAAATTGGTCAAACGGAGGGGGCACTTTATTTCATAACTTTTTTTGCAATGTTTACCTTTTTTCGATTATCTCACAAACGGCTTTAATGATTTCCATCAAATTCGTCATGTTAAATGAAGATTTGATATTCTTTAATATCAGGTAAGCTTTATCATTCTTAAAATGTTCTGAGGGGGCTTAAATGGGTTTGGGGCCTTTCTAGTTTGTTTGTTTCCTATAAAGTACCTTTGTTTTTGTTCATGTGGAGAAATTAACTGTCTCTCGTTACGCCTAAAAATAAGAAATGGCTAAATATGAGGTATGATAAAAATAAAGAAAACATAAAGAGGAGAAAAAAGAAAAATATCAGTCAACTCATAAAACTCGTTGAGCCCACTCATGCGGAGTACGCCTTTAATGAGAGACCATTGTTCATAATTAAAGCCATTCTGTTCATTCGAGAAGTAGCAATTAACAAAACGCATTAATTTCAAATCTTTATAAGCTTTATCATTATTAAAATGTTCTGAGGGGGCTTAAATGGGGTAGGGGCCTTTTTGTTTGTTTGTTTTTGTTTCCTATGAAGTATCTTTGTTTTTCTTTATATGGAGAAATTAACTGTCTCCCATTACGTCTAAAAATAAGAAATGGCTAAATATGAGATATGATAAAAACCAAGTAAACATATTGAGGAGAAAAAAAGAAAAATATTCAGTCTACTCAAAAAACACGTTGAGCCCACGCATGCGTAGTACGCCTTTAATGATAGATCATTGTTCATAATTAAAGCCGTTCTGTTCATTTGAGAAGTGGCAATCAACAAAACGCATTAATTTCTAATCTAAGTAAGTTCGTAAGTGAAAGTTGTGTGTTGCGAGAACGCACCAGATTTTTATATTTAAGCTCTATGACTGTCTATTCGAATGTACTTGAGTGTAAAGTTTTCTAAAATTGTAAATTTTGAGGTGGGGAGCACCCATATTGTGAGTAATTTCACTTTTTTATATTTATGCGGTATGAGGTAGGGATGCGACATCGATGTCGATGTTTCTTTTTGGGCAAAACAGCGATGTTACATAGCCGATTTTTCTGAACATCAATGTTTGTGGGCCGATGTTTTTAGCAGTTAGATTTTTTTTTTTTTTTTTTTTTATTTTTTTTTTATTTTTTTTTTTTTTTAGCATTAACAAAGTTGTTTTTAACATCGATGTTTTTGAAATATCAAATGTATATTAACATCGATGTTTTAACAATAACCATGTTCTTTACAACATCGATGTTATACACAAAAACCAGTTTACTATCAACCTGTTTTTAACATCGATATTTTTGTCCAAAACATCTATGGTCAAACATATTTGTTTTTGCATAAAACATCTATGTTTTAAAAAAGTTTCTCTTAACATCGATGTAATAAATTTAAATAAATGTTTTTTTTTAACCTCGATGGTTTTGTCCAAAACATCGAGGTTAAATCATATTTGTTTTTGCAGAAACAACAACAATTTTTTGAAAACATCGATGTTTAAAAAAAATTATTTTTAACATCGATGTATATAACAAATACAAAACTATGTATATAACAAAAATGTATATAACAAATACAAAAATGTTTTGACATCGATGTTTTGGAAAAAAAAAAACAATATATATGCTCTTAACATCGATGTTTATAACAAATACAAAAATGTTTTAACATCGATTTTTTGGCCAAAAAACATCTATATATATGCTCTTAACATCGATGTTTTGGACAAAAACAAATATGTTATAACATCGATGTTTATATCAAATACAAAAATGTTTTAACATCGATGTTTTGGACAAAAAACATCTACATATATATGTTCCTAACATCGATGTTTTAATAATAAAAAGTGGTTTTTAACATCGATGTTTATAACAAATACAATAATGTTTTAACCACTTTTTATTATTAAAACATCGATGTTAGGAACATATACATGTTGATGTTTTTTGTCCTAAACATCGATGTTAAAACATTTTTGTATATTATATAAACATCGATGTTAAAAACCACATTTTATTGTTAAAACATCGATGTTATAACATATTTGTTTTTGTCCAAAACATCTTTAATAACAGCATATATATTGTTGTGTTTTGTCCAAAACATCGATGTTAAAACATTTTTGTATTTGTTATAATCATCGATGTTAAAAACAACATTTTATTGTTAAAACATCGATGTTAAAAACCACTTTTTATTGTTAAAACATCGATGTTAAGAGCCTACATGTGTTGATGTTTTTGTCCAAAACGGTTAACAGCATACATATTGTTGTTTTTTGTTCAAAACATCTTTTTATTGTTAAAACATCAATGATTTTAATTAATCAATTAATTAATTATTAATTCAATATTTAATTAGTTAAACATGATGATTTAAAACATCGATGTTAAGAGCAAATATATCAATTTTTTTTTGTCTAAAACATCGATGTTAAATATTTTTGTTTTTGTCATAAACATAGAAGTTAAAAACAATTATGTCAAAAACATCGATGTTTAAAACAATTTTTTTTAAATCATCGATGTTTTCTGTTAAAAACAAATATGTTTATTGTTAATGATGTTAAGAGCATATATATTGATGTTTTTTGCCGAAAACATCGATGTTAAAAACAACTAAGATATTGTTAAAACATCGATGCTAAAACATATTTGTTTTTGACCAAAACATCGATGTTAAAAACAACTTTAAATTGTTAAAAGATCACTGATTTCAACATCGATGTTAAGAGCATATTTATTGATGTTTTTTCCAAAACATCGATGTAAAAACATGTTCGTCTTTGTCAAAAACTTCGAAGTTAAAAACAATTGTTTTAAAAAAATTGTTGTTGTTGTTTCTGCAAAAACAAATATAATTTAACATCGATGTTTTGGACAAAACCATCAATGTTAAAAACAATTTTGTTAAAATTTATATCATGGATGTTAAGAGCATATTTGTTTTTTTATATAACGCCAATGTTAAAAAGAACTTGGTTATTGTTAAAACATCGATGTAAAAACATATTTGTTTTTGTCATAAATTCGATGTTAAAATAACTTTTTTTAAAACATCGATATATTCTGCAGAAACAATTATGTTTTATGTCTGCTAAGGATCTTTTTCCTCACTTAGAGGGGAAGAGTGCTGTAAATTGTAGGATTTTCTTTAATGAAGGAGCTCTTCCGTGTTTAATATTTATTTATTTATTATTTAGATATTATAAGATAAGGTAATGTAATGCCAATATATAAAAAAATAGTAAAAAACATACATGGATATTATATTTAAGTTTAGTAGATTAATGTAATGTATGCAATGTAGATAACCCCAGAAGATGAGCCACAAGCTCGAAACGTCGGGGAAAAAATAATAAATAAATAAATATTAAACACGGAAGAGCTCCTTCATTAAAGAAAATCCTACAATTATGTTTTAACATAGATGTTTTGGACAAAAACAAATATTTTTTTACATCGATGTTTTGGACCAAAAACATCAATATATATGCTCGTAACAACGATGTTTTAAAAAAATTTAAATATTTTTTAACTTCGATGTTATATAAAAAAACCATTATGCTCTTAACATCCATGATATAAATTATTAACAAAATTGTTTGCATCCATGTTTTTACAATAGAAAGTGGTTCTTAACATCGATGTTAATAACAACTTTGTGATAGTTAAATCAAAGATATTAAGAGCATATTCGTTTTTACAAAATTTATTAAGTAAAGTACCCCCTCCGATTGATAAATTTTGATGTAATGTTGGATATCGCATCATTGGCATATACATACATCAAATACTCAGTTTGATCAAAATCGTTAAAGCCGTTTTTGAGATCATTGAAAAAAAGGTAACAATTGGAAAAAAAAATTATGAAATAAAGTGCCCGCTCCGTTTGACCAATTTTGATAAAATGTTGGCTATTACATCTTTGGCATATACATACATCAAATACCCAGTTTGATAAAAATCGTTAAAGCCTTTTTGAGTAAATAAAAAAAAAAAAAACACATGAAAATGATACAAAATTTATTATGTAAAGTGCCCGCTCCGTTTGACCAATTTTGATGAAATGTTGTATATCGCATCTTTGGCATATACATACACCAAATACCCAGTTTGATCAAAATCGTTAAAGCCGTTTTTGAGATCATCGAAAAAAAGGTAAAAATTGGAAAAAAAATTATTATTTCATAATTTTTCTTCCAATTTTTTGCAATTAGTTCCAAGTGCCCGCTCCGTTTGACCAATTTTGATGAAATGTTGGCTATCACATCTTTGGCGTATACATACATCAAATACCCAGTTTGATAAAAATCGTAAAAGCCTTTTTTGAGTAAATAAAAGAAAAAACACATGAAAATGATACAAAATTTATTAAGTAAAGTACCCCCTCCGATTGATAAATTTTGATGTAATGTTGGATATCGCATCTTTGGCATATAAATACATCAAATACCCAGTTTGATCAAAATCGTTAAAGCCGTTTTTGAGATCATCGAAAAAAAGTTAAAAATTGGAAAAAAAATTATGAAATAAAGTGCCCCGAAATAAAGTACCCCCTCCTATTGATAAATTTTGATGTAATGTTGGATATCGCATCTTTGGCATATAAATACATCAAATACCCAGTTTGATCAAAATCGTTAAAGCCGTTTTTGAGATCATCGAAAAAAAGGTAAAAATTGGAAAAAAAATTATGAAATAAAGTGCCCGCTCCGTTTGACCAATTTTGATGAAATGTTGGCTATCACATCTTTGGCATATACATACATCAAATACCCAGTTTGATAAAAATCGTTAAAGCCTTTTTTGAGTAAATAAAAAAAAAAAACACATGAAAATGATACAAAATTTATTAAGTAAAGTGCCCGCTCCGTTTGACCAATTTTGATTAAATGTTGTATATCGCATCTTTGGCATATACATACATCAAATACCCAGTTTGATCAAAATCGTTAAAACCGTTTTTGAGTAAATAAAAAAAACACTTGAAAATTATACAAAATTTATTAAGTAAAGATCCCCTCCGGTTGATCAATTGTGATGAAATTTTTACAGTCATATCTCGGGCATATAAATAGATCAAATACTCAGTTTAATCAAAATCGTTAGAGCCGCTTTTGAGAAAATCTAAAAAAGAGAATTTACTCACTATATGGGTATTTGAAATTTGTGGACTCAAGTAAATTCGAATCGGCCATCATACAGCTTAAATATAAAAAAATCTGGTGCGTGCGCGCAACACACAACTTTCACTTACCAACTTACTTAGATTAGAAATTAATGCGTTTTGTTAATTGCCACTTCTCAAATGAACTGAACGGCTTTAATTATGAACAATGGTCTGTCATTAAAGGCGTACTCCGCATGCGTGGGCTCAACGAGTTTTATGAGATGACTGAATATTTTTATTTTTTTCTCCTCTTTATGTTTTCTTTATTTTCATCATATCTCATATATAGCCATTTCTTATTTTTAGGCGTAACGAGAGACAGTTAATTTCTCCATATAAACAAAAACAAAGGTACTTTATAGGAAAAAAACAATCAAAAAAGACCCCCCCCCCCAAAAAAAAAGCCCCTTCTGAACATTTTAATAATGATAAAGCTTACCTGATATTAAAGAACACATAATTTTCATTAAATATGACGAATTTGATAAAAATCGTTAAAGCAGTTTTTGATATCATCGAAAAAAAGGTAAAAATTGGAAAAAATTATTAAATAAAGTGCCCGCTCCGTTTGACCAATTTTGATGAAATGTTGGCTATCACATCTTTGGCATTAGCCCAGGCAATGAAGGTTTTGTGTCGGGAATAATTAGAGACAAGCTGAATTTTTGCCAGTTGTTAGTACTTACTAAAAGCAGTACTTTCTCAAAAGTCCCCGACTCTCCCCTGTGTGCTAACTTGAGGGAGCCCCCTTGAACATCCGTTTCGGGATTCTTTTTAGTATTAATCACAACTCCGCTATTTTTCATTAGATATTGATACTGCTTGTATCCTTTTATTACTCATTTCCTATTCTTCAAAAGTGGTCATGTAATGTTTCTTCGAGAAAATAACCCTTTTGCTATAATTCCCTAAGGTATGCCAAATTTTCGAGTAAAAGTTCGTATCTTTTATAGTTTCTAGGGAACAGTTCTTTGTATTGAAATATTATGAAAAAACTTCTCAAATAAAAGTTTTTGCTCGTTTTCCATTCTTTAAAAATATGTAGTTAGCTTTACATTTTGGAGATCGCGAACATGAACAGTGTTACGTATTAGTACGCGTCCGACACTTACTAAGCAATAAGGCGGGACCGGTAGTTGTGACATTTATAGCTTATTTGATTTTTATTCATCATAGATAACGCTTTCATCATGCGTAAATATATAATATATATAATCAAAATATTATTTAATTTAAAAAAACAAATTAAAAAAATGTATTCCTTTTGATAGAAAATACTTTATCATAAAAATGTATTAAATTTTTTTTCTATGCATGTTTTGGTTCAGGGAAGATTTTTACTCCTGATCTTAATACTAAAGATCTTTCCATTATCCACCAACTATGGACCCTCCGCATTACGGACTTGCAAAAAACGGCAGCTGTGAACTTTGGAAAACTGTTTTTTTGATGTTCTATCAATTTTAATAATTATCAGCATCACGGACTACCCTCACACTTTATATTTATTTTCATTTTTAAAATTAGATACCATTGTTATTTATTAAAAAATATGTCTCACAATAAAAATAATCTCACTAATAACGCTTTAATTATATATATCAATTTATTATTGATTATATAATTAATTTATATTATATGATTAATTTATAATTAACTAGCTGTAAATCCCGGTTTCAACTGAGACTTTTATCGACTCAAACGGCCGATTTTGTATAAACCAATGTAAAGCGATATCAAAACGATTATTATAACATTAAAGGATACACCCAGAGATCGGCTGAAGTTATGCAATTTTAATACGGACAGGTGTTTGGACCTGGTACGAAAGTACCAATGAGCGAAATTTGGATAGAATTTAGGAAAAACGGTGTGGATTTCTATAAATAACAAACAGAATTTGATCTTTATATACATAGATTATAGCTGTATCCCGGTGTAGCGGTGCATTATTATCAAATAAATAATCTCGTCCCGACCTCTTTGGGTTGAAGACAGATGAATTATACGAGACATATGACGATTGTCACTAATCAAGCAATTAAAGTAGAAGAGGTACCATTGTGGACATAAATGAGTGAAAATAAAAAATTGAGCTCAGTATGGTGACAGGCCTGTTATAAATATTGTTTTTGTTAATAATATTAGTTATAAGGTGCACCTAAGTTTGTAAGTAGGACATTATTCATTAATTATTAATTTATTAGTTACGAAATTAGGTTATTCATTTTTGTTTCCTTTATTAACTTTTGTATATTAAGTTCTGTCTTGAATGTTTATTTTCTGATATTGTCTTAAGTATAAGTATTTATTTTGTTAGTCATAATCTGTATAATAAAAGTAGGTTTATTGAGTGACATAGTTATTTATTTATCTAAAATAACCAAATATCTGGTTAAAGTGGTGACCCCCGACAGTTGTAATGATATAGTAATTACAGAGAGTAATTAAAGCTTACATATACTTATTTTGATGAATTATTAAATTGTTCTTTTCTGTATTTATTTAAAATATTAATATAACCAGTCAATATTAATTTTTATAAAACATATGTTTACGTTCGCCATATGTCACTCATTGAACACATTTAATTTTATAATTCTTTTCATTCATTGATAAATTCAGAAATTGTAAAATACCCAATTATTTCATCATTAATAAATAAATAGGAATGACGGAAAATAGCGATAAGTGTCACCTAAACAATGGTTTTCCATCTCCAAGCCCGGAAACGATATCTGCATTTTCAGCTGTAGATAAAATACCCCCATTTTGGAAACGCGATCCAGAACTTTGGTTTTGTCAAATTGAGGCATTATTTGCTAGAGCTAATATCACAAATAGCCTTACCAAATTTTATACAATTATACCTAAAATTGATTTCGACGTGTTAGAACAAGCAGCCGACATAGTAAAGCGTCCGAGCGATTCTCCCTATGAAGACATTAAGAATAGGCTAGTTAATATATATGCGGATTCGGAGTCCAAACGGATTCAACAATTGTTAGAGGGTAAGCAGCTAGGCGATCAAAAACCTTAACAACTTTTAAGGCATATGCGGCAGTTAGCAGGAAATGCAATAGCAGAGGGTATTCTAAAGACAGTCTGGATGCGGGCACTCCCTCCAAATATGCAGGCTATTTTGATGAGTACGGAACAGGCGGATGTATCAAAATTAGCCGACATAGCAGATAAAATACAGGAAGTTACCCAACCAGCAGACATATATTCAGTGTCCACTCAGAGCCAAAATACTAGGGGAGAGGGAAGCGAAAATGTAATTAGCATTTTGGAACAAAAAATTGAAAAGTTATCCCTGCAGGTCGCCGCCCTTAGCTTAAACCAACAACGAGGCCGATATGGGAGTAAAAGTCCATACAGAGGAAGAAGTAGATCGAATAGGGGGCAGCGAAGGAACTCCAGCAACCCCTATTGGCTGTGCTTCTACCATTACAGGTTTAAAGAAAAAGCCAAAAAGTGTGTGGAGCCCTGCGCCTGGAAGGAAAATATAAACCAGCCAGCGGGAAACTAAATAGCGGATCGGAAGTAGCGGCAGTCGATTCTGCACAAGCCTAACGCCGCCTTTTCATCCGAGATGCGGACGGGTCAGATGGTTCTAATAGATACCGGGGCTGCCATTTCCTTTTTACCTCCAGGTCGTAACAAGAATTGTAGTCCTCAGGCATTTTATCTCTACGCGGCCAATGGGACCAGGATCAAAACATATGGAGAGAAGTTCTTGAAGCTCAACCTAGGTTTAAGAAGAGATGTTTCGTGGACATTTATACTGGCCGATGTTCCGAAGCCAATCATCGGAGCAGGCCTTATGTACCATTTTAAATTACGTCGACCTCAAAGGGAAGCAGCTGATCGACAAGACAACGGGTCTTTCTTCAAGAGGAAAAGTTTTCAAAGAATCAGGGGCATCCATCTCTTCAGTTCCCTATGGACATCCCTTTGCTGATCTCCTTCATCGTTTTCCAGGGTAACCAGACCGACGCCGACGAAGGAGCCTGCGAAGCATAAAACTGAACATGTAATAGAGACCCAGGACGCCCGGTTTTTGCAAAGGCTCGGAGACTTCCCCCAGAAAGGTACAAAGAAGTAAAGGAGGAATTTCAGAAGATGGTTGAGCAAGGTATATGCAGACCTTCAAAAAGTCAGTGGGCCAGTGCATTGCATGAGGTTGAAAAGTCAGATGGAGGAATACGTCCGTGTGGGGATTACAGGCAATTGAATGCACAAACGATCCCTGACCGCTACGGAGTCCCTCACATCATGGACTTTAGAAACAATCTCTATGGGAAAACTGTATTCTCTCGATTAGATCTAGTCAGAGCGTACTACCAAATACCAGTGCGCGAAGAGGGCAAACCGAAGACAGCCGTGATAACTCCGTTCGGATTATTTGAATTCTGCAGAATGTGTTTTGGTTTGCGTAACGCCGCCCAAACCTTTCAGAGATTCATGGATGAGATCTTTAGAGACTTAGACTTCGTCTGGATCCTTTTAGACGACATGTTAATCGCTTCGAGTAATGAGTAAGAACATGTGGACCATCTCACCATAGTATTTCGACGACTAGAAGATAATGGACTCACCTTAAACCCGGATAAGTGTGAATTCGGCGTTCAAGAAATACGATTCTTGGGATACCACATATCTCCGGAAGGTATCAGGCCCCAGAAGGAGAAAATTCAGGCTATAATAGATTATCCTAAACCTAAAGATATGAAAGCTCTTCGGAGATTTTTAGGGATGATTAACTTTTATAGGCCATGTTTACCGAGAGATGCAGCAATTCAGAAACCTCTCAATAGATACCTACATGGGGCAAAGAAAAATGGTAAAAGTGTTATCGAGTGGAATGAAGTCAGCGAACAAGCTTTTGAAGAATGCAAGAATACACTGAAAGAAGCTGTCCTACTATCCCATCCTAAGCATGAAGGTGAACTGTCCCTGGCTTGTGACGCGTCGAATCACTGTGTAGATGCTGTTCTTCAACAGTGGGACGATGGAAAATAGGCACCTCTAGGTTTCTTCCCAAAGGCTCTGACGGAATCCCAGCAGCAGTATTCCGCTTATGATCGTGAACTGCTGGCAATATACTTAAGCGTTAAGCATTTTAGGCAAATATTAGAGGGAAGGGAGTTCTGTATTCTTACAGACCAGAGTATTCTGTATTCTTAAGCCCTTAATTTATGCAATGCAGCAAAAAGCCACATCTGCAACACCCATCAGAATCAGGTGGCTAAACTATGTGAGCCAGTTCAGCACGGATATCCGACACGTAGAAGGCTCTGGTAATCAAGTAGCTGACGCTCTCTCAAGGATTGAGGAAATCAGTTTCTTGAACAATTTAGAGGAGCTTGCCAATCTTCAGAAATCCGACAAGGTTAAGGTTAAGAATTTGAAGTCACAGCCTAACTTAAAACTTAAACTGCTTACACTGCCAGGAGCAACACAGCCGATACTCTGTGAGACAACGCCATCTCAAGCTAGGATTTATCTTCCACAAGGGTGTAGGAAACCAGTTTTCGACGGTATTCATGGATTAAGCCACCCGGGTATGCGCGCCTCTCGTAAATTGGTAGCGCAGAGATATTTTTGGCCATCCATGAACAAAGATATATCCGATTGGACACGTTCTTGTATTGGATGTCAGCGCTCTAAAGTTATTTGCCACACAGTTTCACCACCAGGAAAGTTCCAAGGGGTCGGACGACTAGAACACGTACACTTAGACATCATAGGTCCCCTGCCTCCGTCCGAGGGAATGAAGTATTGCGTCACCCTAATTGACCGCTACACTCGTTGGCCAGAAGCCATTCCAGTGGAGGACATAACCGCTGATACAGTTGCAGCTGTTTTTTATAATGGATGGATCAGCCGGTTTGGTGTTCCCAGTAAGATAACCACAGACCAGGGTAGGCAATTTGAAAGTGACCTATTTAGGCGACTGATGAGCTACCTTGGAACTGAGTGAATTAGAACCACGTCTTACCACCCGCAGTCCAATGGTTTAGTTGAGAGGTGGCACCGGTCATTGAAGAGCGCTCTTATGGCTCACCTTGACACCGATCGTTGGACCAAATACCTGCCTTCAGTGTTGCTTGGTCTACGGACAACAATTAAGGAAGAAACGGAGCATAGTGTGGCAGAAGCTCTCTATGGTCAGTCTCTGGGACTTCCTGGAGATCTCTTTAAACCACTTTCACAAGCAACCGACCCAGGATCCATCGTGAGAGAGGTGAGAGATGCCATTAATCGAATTCGTCCAGTTCCGTTTAGAGAGAGCAGTAAATCAATTTTTGTTCATCCGGCAATGGAAAAGTGCACTCATGCTTTCTTAAGGGAGGACAAAGTTAAGAAAGCCCTGTCAACACCATATACTGGACCTTTTCGTGTCATGAGCCGGACTGATAAACTCTGCACCTTACAGTTACCAAATCGAGAAGTCACAGTGTCCTTGGACAGAGTGAAACCAGCCTTTCTTCTGGCTGAGGAAATGCCCACTACCACGGCGCAGATCATCGTTCCCCCAACATCTACCAGGAATGAAGCAGTCCATCCTATGCCTTCTGCACCTCCTCCGGTCATCAAGAGTCAATCAGGAAGACTTCTAAAACGGACCGTTCGCTTCATGGACGAGATTATTTGGGGGGTGCATTATTATCAAATAAATAATCTCGTCCCGACCTCTTTGGGTTGAAGACAGATGAATTATACGAGACATATGACGATTGTCACTAATCAAGCAATTAAAGTAGAAGAGGTACCATTGTGGACATAAATGAGTGAAAATAAAAAATTGAGCTCAGTATGGTGACAGGCCTGTTATAAATATTGTTTTTGTTAATAATATTAGTTATAAGGTGCACCTAAGTTTGTAAGTAGGACATTATTCATTAATTATTAATTTATTAGTTACGAAATTAGGTTATTCATTTTTGTTTCCTTTATTAACTTTTGTATAATAAGTTCTGTCTTTAATGTTTATTTTCTGATATTGTCTTAAGTATAAGTATTTATTTTGTTAGTCATAATCTGTATAATAAAGGTGGGTTTATTGAGTGACATAGTTATTTATTTATCTAAAATAACCAAATATCTGGTTAAACCGGTTTATAACGGGGAATTTCATTTTTCTAAAGGAACGGTCGATTTCGTAAAAAAAAACATTGTAAAGTGAGATGATTATGATTTTTATAAAAATAAAGAATATCAGATAAAGATCGGCTGAAGTTATGCAATTTTCATATGAACAGGTGTTCGCACCTAGTATCAAAGAACCGCTGTGCGAAATTTGGAGAATTTAGGAGAAACGGTATGGATTTCTATAAAGAACAAATAAACAAACAAACAAACAGAATTTCATCTTTATATATATAGATTTATAATAGGTTAAATAATGGTCAGGATTTTCAGTTACAATGATATTTATTATGGTAAGCCATCGTTTCGATCTAACTTGTGGATCTTCATCAGGGCTACTGAGTCCAGGTGGATACTAAGAGGAAGTCTTAGTATCCACCTGGACTCAGTTATACCCATAATTAAAGTGTTGTGACAAAATAACCACTGCAGTGCTCGCACATATTTGTACAAATGCAGACCTGACTTCCTGCAGTCACAATAAACTCCACAAACAGATTTACAGGAGCATGATACTATACGTTAGAAGATCTTCTGGAGCAAATGGCTTTAATGAGGTTACAGGTTGAAATAAATTCCTCTCTCTTCCACCATCACTTACTTCCTCGAACATCCATCCCCATTCTGTAGCCAGTATACGTAGCCTAACCATTTTTGCACTTGCACATTTTTACACTCTCAATATATGTCGATGACATGCCTCAGTTGTCGGGGGTAATTTTGCCATATCGAAATTTGCTCTGAGATTAGTTTTTTTTTGTCAGGTTCATGAATTCGAAATATCGAGCTTCATTTAAGTTTGCAAACCTGGTTAGTCCATACAGCTCAAGTGCGAATCTTTCTCCATTTATTAGTAATTGTTCTTTTGGTGCATTTTTCAGTAAGAACAAAGAAGCGTGATTCTTCGCTGCAGGCGAAGATTTAATTATTTCGTCGCTTTTATCTATCCTAAACCATAAAAGCTGGATGTTGTATGACATCCTGTCATTGCATAAGCAAACAACAAACATTTTCTAATATCATTATGCTGCTTGATCAAAATATCAATATTATAATATTGTTTGGTCGGAATATTTCCAATTTTATGTTTACAGAAGTAAATATCTTGGTTTTCTGGTGCAAAAGCCACTAATAGAATTATTAAGTCTGTATCCGAACCTACTACAACAACTTTAAAGTATTCCTTCAGCTTTTCTATAGCAAGGGTTACTACATCTAAATCTGCGTCTTCTTCAAATGTGAAAGTTGATATTTTTCATTTGTTCATTTCTGAAGTCACTGCTCGCATTAAATTTCGTTTGTTTCCTATATTTCCTAAATAGATATCCTTGGGTGTTGTACATTCTGTGTTTTTTTCAAAATTGATATCACAAGCATTTTTCCCTTGAGGCTCTTCTACTATGTTCTTCTGTTTTTAACCGTCGGATACTGAGAATATCTATCGAAGACGATGGTAGCATTAGTTCTTCAGATCCTTTTGCAAATGGGTTATTTTCTTGAAGCCAGGATGTAAACTTATGAATATCTAATTGATCTCTCTTCTTTCTTGAATCTTGAACTTCAACATGCTGTTCATTAAACGTTATTGATGTTCCAAAGAACTCTTCAGTAGCTTCATGTACTTTCAAAAAATAGGGAGTTCCAAGTACCCACTTTGAAAGTGTGCTTTCTGTAATGCCTCTACCATGGGTTAAACCTTTAACGGATTTCATCGGCCACATTAGGCATTGCTCAATTGACATATCTTGACCAAAATTTGCCGGTAATTCTTACTGTAAAGCAACCGTTATTTTTAAACATCTCTAGGTCTCTTTTTGTTAGTTTTTTACATTTGTTGTATGTATAAGTGGGCCGATTTCGCATAAGGTAAATGTCCAGCGAAATGGAAGTAAGGAAGCATTTAATTGTTGTTGATATGTGCAAATTCAAATCACCAGTTCGTTCGGCATAAATAAATTGAAAAAAAATAAAAATACATTTTAGTAAATTAATCCAAAGGTTTGAAGTTCTACTTCATAATTCAATATTTTTCAATGAATCGTTTATCATGGAACAAGATTTCAGTATCTCTGATTCTGTTGTTATGTCTACTGGGTTCATCTCATGATCCGATACCTGAGTATGATATTTCTCTAAGATTGACATATTATCTTGAAACTGAATATCGTGTTCTTTTAGAATGTTTATTAATGCGGCTGCGCTTAGCATGCATGCTCGGATACACCGTGCATAAGAATGGCCATTAAGCATACGTTGAACCGTATTCAGGACATAAATTGTACCCCACAAACTTTCTAGCCCACTATCTTCCGTTATATATCCCTATGAACCCATAAACGACATCAGAAGATGAAGCCCTCCAAGCCTCAACACGATTTTCCCAATTTCACTATCACTTTCTGCAGAAGCTACGATCTCGGAAGCTTTTAAAAACAAAGTCTGTTACAATACATGACTGATTTTGTTTCCTACTTTGTACCTACAGCAGCAAAACATAATGCTGTATAAATATATATTAATATTATTTAATTTATTTTTTCTAGAAAAGAGTAATAAAATAATAATAACTTAAACGCCTCTCTCTATCAAAATATAATTTTTAACTTTGATTATACTTAACTTTTTAATTGATGAATTTAAATGAATTTATGAAATTAAAAAGAATTCATGAAATGAATTTAATTCTTTATTTATTTTTAAATTGATTAAGTTTATATTACTCAATAAATTATAAAATAGCATATAATAAACTTATTAAATATAATAAAATAGAAATAAAACAGAGACGGTTAATAGGCATGCCCGCTGCCGTACGGCTGCCGGCAGCAGCACATTTTTTGTTATACATTAGTTTTGTTGGCGTCCCTGTGGTGGGAATCGGTTTTTTTACATATCATATTAAAGCATAATTCTTGCGCTAAAAATTTTATCTGAACAATTTTTATGAATCACCATTAGGCTAAATGTTATAAAAGAAAGTTGTCACTATGAAATTTATTTTTCGCGAAAAACAAATGTATTTTGACAAATAACTGCCAAAGTATTGGCTTTAGGAAAAACTTCCTATACATTATTTTAAAGGTTAGCGTGTATAGAAAAAGATGTCTTAAACAATTTCTGAATCGGATTATTAATAACGGAGGTGTGAAGTAAAACCTGAACAAATGGAAAATTACAGTAAAATGTTGGTGGGGGAGTTAGCACAAATGGCAGGGGCGGGGACTTTTGAGAAAAAGCTGCTTTTAGAAAGTACTAACAACTGGCAAAAATTCAGCTTGTCACTAATTATTCCCGACATTTGGTCATTTTTGGCCTTCATTGCATGGGCTACATATACCTACATCAAATACCCAGTTTTACCAAAATCGTTATAGCCTTTTTTGAGTAAATAAAAAAAACACGTGAAAATGATACAAAATTTACTAAGTAAAGTACCCCCTCCGATTGATAAATTTTGATGTAATGTTGGATATCGCATCTTTGGCATCAAAGATCAAAATCGTTAAAGCCGTTTTTGAGATCATCGAAAAAAAGGTAAAAATTGGAAAAAAAATTATTATTTCATAATTTTTCTTCCAATTTTTTGAAATTAGTTCCAAGTACCCGCTCCGTTTGACCAATTTTGGTGAAATGTTGGCTATCACATCTTTGGCATATACATACATCAAATACCCAGGTTGATAAAAATCGTTAAAGCCTTTTTTGAGTAAATAAAAAAAAGAACACATGAAAATGATACAAAATTTATTAAGTAAAGTGCCCGCTCCGTTTGACCGATTTTGATTAAATGTTGTATATCGCATCTTTGGCATATACATACATCAAATACCCAGTTTGATCAAAATCGTTAAAACCGTTTTTGAGTAAATAAAAAAAACACTTGAAAATTATACAAAATTTATTAAGTAAAGTCCCCCCTCCGGTTGATCAATTGTGATGATATTTTATTGTGTTGACACTCATACCGCTAGAATTTAAAGAAGTAAAATTACTACCTAAATAATTATAATTACAGGTACTATACCTAAATAATTACCCTCATACCACTTAAAACAAAAAAAGAGAAATTACTCTCTATATGGGTGCCCCTTACTTCAAAATTTAATTTTTTTGAAATCTGCGAACTCAAGTAAATTCGAATCGACCATTATACAGCTTAAATATAAAAAATCAAAACAACTCCATATTTAGGCACCCGCACCCAATTCAAATCTAAAATTTATATCTCGTTTAAAATCTGCGGGTTCGAGTATATTCGAATCGACCGTCATATTCTTAGAATCTGAAAATGTAAAATTACTCCCTATTTAGGGAACCCTCCTAATTTTAATTTAAAATTAATATCAGATTGGGAATCTGATAACCCGAGTATATTCGAATCGACCCTCATACCACTAGAATCTAAAAAAGCAAATTTTTGTTCCTTTTTTTGCACCCCTCCCAATTTTAATTTTAAATTCATATCAGATTAGAAATCTTTTAACCCGAGTATATTGGAATAGACCGTCATACCGCTAAAATCTGAAAAAGTAAATTTTCTACCTTTTTTGGCACCCCTCCCAATCTTAACGTAAATGTACACTCTTTTTAGGACCCCATCCAATTTAAATTTAACATTAATATCAAATTTGAAATCTGGGAACCCGATTATGAGGGGCTATTCGAATGTACTCGGGCATTCGAATAGACCCTCATTCCACTTAAATCTAAAAAAGAGTAATTACTCACTATGTAGGTGCCACCACCTCAAAATTTAATTTTTTTTAAAACTGTTGACTCAAGTAAATTCGAATCGACATCATACAGCTTAAAAATAAAAAATCAAAACAACTCAATATTTATCACCCGCCCGAAATTTAAATCTAAAATTTATATCAGATTTGTAATCTGCGGGATCGAGTATATTCGAAACGACCCTCATACCGCTAGATCCTAAGAAAGTAATGTTGTTCTGTTATTAGGCACCCCTCCCAATTTTAATTCAAAATTAATATCAGATTAGTAATCTGTAAACCCGAGTATATTCGAAGCGACATCATACCACTAGAATCTGAAGAAGTAACATTACTCCCTATTTAGTCACCATACGCTAATTTATATCTTAAATTTAAATCAGATTCGAAATCTGCGGGCTCTAGTATATTCGAGACAACCCTCATACCGCTAGATCCTAAGAAAGTAATGTTATTCTCTTTTTAGGCACCCCTCCCAATTTTAATTTAAAATTAATATCAGATTAGTAATCTGTAAAACCGAGTATATTCGAATCGACCATCATACCGCTAGAATCTAAAAAATCAAAGCAACTTCCTCTTTAGGCACCCACACCCCAAATTTAAATCTGAAATTTATAACAGATTTGAAATCCGCGGGTTCGAGTAATTTTGAATCGACCCTCATAACGCTAGAATCTGAAAAAGTAAAATTACTCCCGATTTAGGCACCCCTCCCAATTTAAATTTAAAATTAATATCAGATCAGAAATCAGTTAACCACAGTATATTAGAATAGACCGTCATACTGCGAAAATCTGAAAAAGTATACTTACTCTCTTTTTAGGAACCCATCCTATTTAAATTTAACATTAATATTAGATTTGAAATCTGTGAACCTGAGTACATTCGAATAGACCCTTATAACACTTAAATATAAAAAAAAGAATTTACACACTATATGGGTTCCCCCAACCTCAAAATATACTTTTTTTAAATTTTGTGGACTCAAGTAAATTCAAATCGACCATCATACAGCTAAAATATAAAAAATCAAAACAACTCCATATTTAGTCACCCTACCCTAATTTGAATCTAAAATCTGCGGGCTCTAGTATATTCGAGTCGACCTTCATTCCTTTTTTAGGCAACCCTCTCAATATTAATTTAAAATAAATATCAGATTCGAAAACTGTTAAACCGAGTATATTGGAATAGACCGTCTTACAGCTAAAATCTGAAGAAGTAAATATACACTCTTTTTAGGCACCCATCCAATTTTAATTAAAAATTATTATAAGATTCAGAATCTGCGAACCCGAGTACATTCGAATAGACCCTCATACTGCTTAAATATAAAAAAGTGAAATTACTCACAACATGGGTGCTACACACCTTTAAAATTTAGAATTTTTGAAAACTGTACACTCAAGTACATTCAAATCGACAGTCATACAGCTTAAATAAAAAAAAATCAAAACAACTCCATTTTTAGGCACCCGCCCCCCAATTTAAATCTAAAATTTATAACAGATTTGAAATCTGTAGCCCCGAGTATATTCGAATCGACCCTCATACCGCTAGACCCTAAAAAAGTAAAAATATTCCCTTTTTAGGCACCCCCCTCAATATTAATTTAAAATTAATATCAGATTAGAAATCTGTTAACCCGAGTATATTGGAATAGACGGTCTTACAGCTAAAATCTAAAAAAAGGAAATATACTCTCTTTTTAGGGACCCATCCAATTTAAATTTAACATTAATATCAAGTTGAACTCCCTATTTAGGCACTCCTCCCAATTTTAATTAAAAATTAATATCGGATTAGAATTCTGTTAACCCGTGTATATTGGAATAGACATTCCATCAATTATACATTAATATCAGATTTTAAATCTCTGAACCCGAGTAAATTCGAATAGACCCTCATACCCCTTAAATCTAAAAAAGATAAATTACTCACTTTGTGGTTGCCCCCACCTCAAAATTTAGAATTTTTGAAAACAGTAAACTCAAGTAAATTCGAATCGACAGTCATAGAGCTAAAATATAAAAAATCAAAACAACTTTAATTTTTAGGAACCCGCCCCCAAATTTAAATTTAAAATTTATAACAGATTTGAAATCTGTGGGCTCGAGTTTATTCGAATCGACCCTCATTCAAAGAGAAATTACTCACTATGTGGTTGCCCCCCACCTCAAAATTTAGAATTTTTGAAAACAGTACACTCAAGTACATTCGAATCGACAGTCATAGAGCTTATATATAAAAAATCAAAACAACTCTAATTTTTAGGAACCCGCCCCAAACTTTAAATCTAAAATTTACAACAGATTTAAAATCTGCGGGCACGAATATATTTGAATTGACCCTCATACCGCTAGAATCTGAAAAAGTACAGTTACTCCCTTTTTAGGCGCCACTCCCAATTTTAATTTAAGATTGATATCAGATTAGAAATCTGTTAACCCGTGTTTATTGGAATAGACCGTCTTACAGCTAAAATCTAAAAAAAGTAAATATACTCTCTTTTTAGGCACCCATCCAATTTAAATTTAACATTAATATCAGATTTGAAATCTGTGGACTCCCTATTTAGGAACCCCTCCCAATTTTAATTAAAAATTAATATCGGATTAGAATTCTGTTAACTGATTTTGAGGATTAATTTCTGTTTTTGAAATCAAATCGACCATCATACAGCTAAAACATAAAAAATCAAAACAACTCCATATTTAGGCAGTCGACCCCAATTAAAATCTAAAATTTATAACAGATTTGAAATCTGCAGCCCCGAGTATATTCGAATCGACCATCATACAGCTTAAATATAAAATATCAAAACAACTCCCTATTTAGTCTCCCGTCCCCAATTTAAATCTAAAATTTATATCAGATTTGAAATCTGCGGGCTCGAGTATATTCGAATCGAAACTCATACAACTAGAATTAAAAGAAGTAAAATTACTCACTATTTAGGCACCCCTCCCATTTCTAATTTGAAATTAATGTCAGAATAGAAATCTGTTAAGCCGTATATATTCGAGTCGTCCCTCGTACCGCTAGGATTTGAAAAAGTAAAATTACTCCCTATTTAGGCACCCCTTAAATATGAAAAATCAAAACCACTCCCTATTTAAGAACCCGCCCACAATTTAAATCTAAAATTTACAACAGATTTGAAATCTGTGGGCTCGAGTATATTTGAATCGAACCTCATACCGCTAGAATCTGAAAAAGTAAAGTTAATCTCTATTTAGGCATCCCTCCCAATTTAAATTTAAAATTTATATCAGTTTTAAAATCTGTGGGCTCGAGTATATTTGAATAGACCGTCATATTGCTAAAATGTGGAAAAGTAAAATTACTCAATTTTTTGGCGCCCCTTCAAATATAAATTTAAAAATTATTATCAAATTTGAAATCTGTTAACCCGAGTATATTGGAATAGACCGTCATTCCGGTAAAATCTGAAAAAGTAAATTTTCTCCCTTTTTTGGCACCCACCCAATTTAATTTTAACATTAGTATCAGATTTAAAATCTGTGAACCCGAGTACAATCAAATAGACTTTCATACTACTTAAATCGTAACAAAGAGAAATTACACACTATATGGATTCCCCTAACATCAAAATTTCCTTTTTTTGAAATCTGTGAATATTCGAATCGGTTATCATACAGCTTAATTATAAAATATCAAAACAACTCCCTAATTAGTCTCCCGCCCCCAATTTAAATCTAAAATTTATATCAGTTTTAAAATCTGCTGGCTCGAGTATATTCGAATCGACACTCATACCGCTAGACTTTAAAGAAGTAAAATTACTCACTATGTAGGCACCCATCCCGTTTTTAATTTAAAATTAATATCAGATTATAATACTGTTAACCCGTGTATATTGGAATAGACCGTCAGACCGCTAAAATCTGAAAAAGTATATTTACTCCTTTTTTAGGCACCCACCCAATTTAATTTTAACATTAGTATCAGATTTAAAATCTGTGAACCCGAGTACAATCAAATAGACTTTCATACTACTTAAATCGTAACAAAGAGAAATTACACACTATATGGGTTCCCCTAACATCAAAATTTCCTTTTTTTGAAATCTGTGGACTCAAGTAAATTCAAATCGACCATCATACAGCTAAAATATAGAAAATCAAAACAACTCCATATTTAGGCACCCGACCCCAATTTAAATCTAAAATTTATAACAGATTTGAAATCTGTGGTTTTGAGTATATTCGAATCGACCATCATACAGCTTAAATATAAATTATCAAAACAACTCCCTATTTAGTCTCCCGCCCCCAATTTAAATCTCAAATTTATATCAGATTTGAAATCTTCCGGCTCGAGTATATTCAAATCGACACTCATACCGCTCGAATTTAAAGAAGTAAAATTACTCACTATTAAGGCACCCCTCCCATTTCTAATTTGAAATTAATGTCAGAAAAGAAATCTGTTAAGCCGTGTATATTCGAGTCGATCCTCGTACCGCTAGGATTTGAAAAAGTAAAATTACTCCCTATTTAGGCACCCCTTCCAAATTTAATTTAAGATTAATTTCAGATTAGAATACTGTTAACCCGTGTATATTGGAATAGACCGTCATACCGCTAAAATCTGATAAAGTAAATTTACACTCTTTTTAGGCACCTATCCAATTTAAATTTTACATTAATATCAGATTTAAAATCTGTGAACCCGAGTCTATTCCTATAGACTCTTGTGGTTGATGTTTGGTCTTAAACCACAATATTGTAAAAATAATTGAACCCTTTAATAATGAGAATTAACTCAGAACATTTTTATTTTCACAATAATACAATATTTTGAATGTAATGTTAACAACACATGTTAAAAAAGTCATATGACTTGCAAAGCACCACATACTCCCTCCCCAGTGATAACGGAGAGATACCTCGAAGGAAATGTTACTCTGCGCGACCTGAACGTGTTCGATTGTTCTTGGGAGGTGAAGTTGCTTTAAAAACGGGAGCACTAGATGAATTCCGTTGCGATCCTTCTGCTGCTGAATTCTGTTGCTGCTGGTGGTGCGATGTTCTGTCCTCCGATAACAAATATGCCGGTTTAAGGCGGTCAATAGAGATCCTTTTCGTGCCCCTCGGAGTTTCAAGATCAAAGAATTTGTCTGTTCGTGAAATTACCTTAAATGGTCCTTCATAAATAGGTTGTAAGGGTTTTCTCACAGCGTCTTGTCGCACGAAAACATGGGAGGTTTTTTTAATATTCTGGTGAATGTAGGGTCGCTTAGCTGAGTGATGGCTTGTAATTACCGGTCTAAGCTCTTGGATGTGTTCCTTTAATTTATGTACCAGCATAGGTAGGTCATTAGATGTCGCTCCATCTTCGAAGAAGTCTGCTGGTAGTCTCAAAGGTTCTCCGTACACTATTGACGCTGGTGTCGCTTGGAGGTGAGGTACCAAGAGGGAACGTAGACCAAGAAGAACTGTGGGTAGTTTGGTAATCCAGTCATTTACCAGCTGAGCACGTAGGGATGCCTTAAGCTGCCGATGCCATCTTTCTATTTTGCCATTAGACGCAGGATGATATGCCGTAGTTTTACAATGCTGGATGCCCAGAAGATTGGTTAGGTGGGCGAAGAGTGAGCAATCAAATTGTCTGCCACGATCTGTCGTAATCTTAGATGGAACTCCAAACCTGGCGATCCATGAAAATAAGAGAGACCGTGCGACTGATTCCGCTGAAATGTCCTTTAAAGGTATTGCCTCCGTCCAGCTAGAAAAACGGTCAATGATTGTTAGTAAATAGATATACCCATCGGAAGGTGGCAGAGGACCAACAGTATCCAGATTTAGGTGAGAAAATCTACTACTGGCTGGTTCGTAGGTACCTATTTCGCTAAAAATATGTTTGGTAACTTTTGAACGTTGACAACCCATACATGTTTTAGCCCATAGTCTGACATCTTTTTTAAGGGAAGGCCACACATATCGTTGCTTGACGAGCTCGATGGACGCTTTTATTCCAGGGTGTGCCATGTTATGAAGAGAGTCGAAAGCTGGTTTCCGAAATGCTAGCGGTAAGTAAGGCCTCAAACGACTTGTAGATGTGTCGACTATCAACTCTGCTCCTGATGTTAATGCGATTGGTGCAAATTTAAGGGAACAATTTTTATTAGCCTTTAGCTGTTGTAGTTCCTCGTCCGTACTTTGTAGTTTCGCTACGTCGTCAAAGGAAATCACGGATGGGACAGATATAGCGGATAGGCGAGAAAAGAAGTCGGCCGGAGTGTTGGATTTGCCAGGAAGGTACTGGAGGTTTAAGGTGAACTGCCCTATGAAATCCAATTGTCGTAATTGGCGTGGGGAAGCCTTGTCGAGCCGTTGCTTAAACGCGTATGTCAGAGGCCTATGATCCGTGTATAATACAAAATCCCTACCTTCTAATATGTAACGAAAGTGTTTAACGGACATATATGCGGCGAGTAACTCTCTATCATACGTACTATACCGCTTTTGAGTGTCTGTTAATGATTTTGAAAAGAACCCAAGCGGTTCTAAAACACCGTTACGAAGTTGGTTGAGCGACGATCCGACTGCAAAATCCGAAGCATCAACGAGAAGCGCTAATGGTAAGTCATCAGATGGGTGGGCTAAGAGTGTTGCGTTTGTGATTTGAGTTTTAAGTTTCTCAAAGGCACACAAAGCCTCAGGAGTCCATTCCACGTTGCGTTTATCATTTTTGCGCGTATCTTTGCAAAGGTTAAATAACAGCTGTTGCGTTTCGGCGGTTGCAGGCAACGATCTTCTGTAGAAATTTATTGACCCAAGAAAACGTCTGAGATCAGCAATGGTTTTAGGTTGTTTGTACGAGACGATCTTGTCAACTCGATCAGGTAACGGCTCAATACCCTCGACAGATACAGAGTAACCTAAAAACGAAATTTTTGTTATCCCGAATTCACATTTTGCTATATTAATGTTTATACGGTATTCGTTCAAGCGCCTGAATAGGGAGGTGAGATGACAAATATGTTGTTCTTCATTATTTGAAAACATGAGAATGTCATCTAAATAACAAAAAACAAAATCTAAATCTCGTAAAATGCTATCGATGTATCTCTGGAAAGATTGAGCGGCATTTCTCAATCCAAAAGGCATCTTTAGAAACTCAAATAATCCGAAAGGGGTAATCACAGCTGTTTTATGTACATCTTCTGGTGCAATCGGAATATGGTGGTAGGCGCGAACTAAATCGATTTTAGAAAAGAAAGTCTTACCGGCGAGTCTGGAGTTAAAATCGTTTAAATATGGTATAGGGTAGCGGTCGGGAACTGTTATGGCATTAAGTGCCCTATAATCGCCGCAAGGCCTCCATGAACCATCTTTTTTTGCTACCATATGTAAGGGACTCGACCATGGACTTTTGGAGGGCCTACATATTCCCAAGTCGATCATTTTTTGAAATTCTAATTTAGCCTGTTCCAATTTTGTGCGAGGTAGACGTCTGGGCCTAGCAACAACGGGTGGACCGGTTGTCTTAATGCTATGATAATATTTTATATCCGTGGCACAGAAATTTGGATCTTCGCGCAGTAATGTTGGGAACTTTTGAAGTAGTTCAGTGTATTTGCTAAGCGGATCTAATAAGTGAATTTCACTCTCGGGTGAGTTAACCGTAGTCAATGTAGAAGTAGATAGCTGTGTTGTATTGTCAATAAGCCGCCTATTTTTTAGGTCAATTAATAGTCCAAAATGATTTAAAAAATCAGCTCCAATAATAGGAGTCCGAACTTTAGCGATTGTGAAAGGCCAGCAATAAGAACGTCTCGTACCTATATTGAGGTTAATTAGACGCTCACCATAAGTGTTTATAGGCGTTCCATTAGCCGCAAAGAGTACCCGTTAGTAGTATAGAAAGGCCGGTTCTGGCACAGGAGGGGCCCCTTGGGGCCCCTCCTTTGTCCAGAACCGGCCTTTCTGTGCTACTACGGGAGGGGCCCTCATGGCCCCTAGTGTGCCCAGGAGCGGCCTTTCTTTTGTTAGTTGAAACCATTTTTAATTATAACTTTAATTTTAAGTTTTAGTTTATGTTTTAGGTTAAAGTTTAAGTTTTAGGTTTAACTTTAAGTTTAAGTTGTAGTTTATGTTTTAGGTTTAGTTTAAGTTTATGTTTTAGGTTTAGTTTAAGTTAAGTTTTAAGTTTAAGTTTTAAGTTGTAGTTTATGTTTAAGGTTTAAGTTTAAGTTTTAGCAGCAGGCGGGGTCGCTATCGGGCAAATCAGTAAATAAAAGTAACAAAGTCGTAAATGTGTGAAAACTTGTAAATGCGTGCAGGCGGGGTCGCTATCGGGCAAAGAAGTAAATAAAAGTACCAAAGTCGTAAATGCGTGCAAACTTGGCAATGTATTCCAAACTCGGGAATGTGTGTACAGGAAGAACGGTCAATTCCAACCCATACCGTCCTAATGTTGCTGCTTTTATATATCCCTGATCCCTTCCACTTTCCCCCCTCCGTTTGCCCCCTTCCTTCCTTGATGACCTATATCGTAATGCTTAGCGTCCTCGGTTTTTTTTTTTTGTTTTTTCAAGTTCAGCTGTGGATTTGTAGCTCAATAATAGAGTTCAATAACAATGTTAATCAGGTTTTAATTATAAACCTTGTTATAACAATGTTTATAAATGAATTTTTATTATATTTGTTAAAGAACATCATCTCTACGGGTCCAAGTTTTTTCCTTTAATTCCAACCATTTGACATATAATTTATCTCCTTATGTACTACTTTTTCTACTAAAAATAATAGTTAATGTTAAGCTGTAAGTTAGGAATAATTGAAATAAAAAAAATTTAATGATTTACTATCGTGTATATTTATTTCTATAAATGTAGTAGAAATATTTTAATTTCCTGTCGATCCGAACCCTCCTTCGTTTCTTTGGTTGTTCGGATTGTTAAAGACGACATCGAGGTCTGGTGTTAGTTCTTCGTTGAAGTCGATACGATGCACTGGTATATGGAAATAAAATTTTTGTAAAATGAGTTGAGCGATTTTGTCTCCTCTCTTAATGTGGTAATCTTCGCTGGAATGATAATGTAAAATAACTTTAGAACCGAAATTAGTTGAAAATACCCGAAATTTTAACCGGTTTTATGGGATATATTTTTGTTAACTCCTTTATAGTATATCATATGTATTAATCCAATTTTTTTCATTTAAGCCCAGCCATTTGACATATAATTTATTTCCTTTCATTTTAATACTTTTTCTACTAAATAAACGTTAGGATGTTTCGTCTTGTTTATCTCTTGTTCGTAAAAGGATCCTAAAATAGGTTGACCTTTCATGTCTTCAAGGATGTAAGTAACAGGTCTTGTCTTATTAACCTTTACAATTTTAAATATCTCAGCAGACCAGTTTGGTGTGTAGCCTTTCGCAAATATACTTTTATGTTTTGATATTCTTACAAAGTCCCCCGCCTTATATTTATATTTTTTCATATTTATAATATTATTTGAAGAATATAATTTATCTGTAATTACCTTCTCATCTTGTGAAGACTTGACGTCAATTGGTCTATGACCCGTTGTCCTGTGAACTGAATAATTGTACTTTTCTAAAATAGTCGGTAAGATATCTAGGTATTTGTAATTTCCTCGGAGACTGAACATACGCCACATCATTGTTTTGAGGGTACGATTAAATCGTTCGACTATAGCAGCTTTTTTTGTTGTATAGGTGCTGTAGTGATTAATACCTCTTTTTTTCATAAGATTTTGAAAAAATGAATTATAAAACTCTTTTCCGTTATCGCTTTGAATATTTTTCGGACTTCTGGAACTCTTTTTGAAAATGTTATTGAAAGCTGTGGAAACAGATTGTCCGGTTTTGTTTTTTACCGGTTCAACCCAAGCGTATTTTGAAAAACAATCGATGACTGTTAATAGGTATTTGAAACCTCTATTGAATCTCGCTAATGGTTGAACTTCTACCAAATCGATTTGCCATAAATCATCGATACCTTTTAAGATTGTTTTTCTCCTGGGATAATTTTTACGAGTCGGTTTATGTAACTCAGTTACTATCGCTTCCTTTACTCCTTCCATCCTTCGCTACAAAATTTTTCAGAGCGTAGGCCAAAGTGACGACATCCTGTTCCTCTTTAGGATCTGATACGTTTGAAATAGTTCTACATTCAGCATCGTATTTATTGTGTGTTACTTCACCAAATTTGTTTTTGGTGATGCACAGTGCTGTATTTTCAACAAATCCTCTAGTTGCCAAGTCTCTGTCATCAACGGGGTCTGCGAAATTCACTAATCGCTTACGATTACCATTAATCCAGTTCCCAGGCCAGTTTTTTAAATCTGTATAAAACGCTGCGAGTGTGTCGACATAAAATTTACTGGGCACATCGTTCCCCGCTACACCTGTTGATATATTAACTATCCGTCTTTTTCCCACATCTAGAGTATTAGAGTCCTTGAGAAGTAATTGAAATCTCGCTTCCCCCTTCAAAAGATTCAATTTTTCTTCGATTTTTTTAAGTCGGACGTGTCTTTTTTTCTGAATGTGAGATCCGAACTTGTTAGTGGACATAGCGTTACTATCGTGTACAATCAAAATGCTAGTAAATTATATTAGCTTCTCTGAGCTCCTCTATTATAGAATTAATCTCATTTTGATGTCCGCTGTGACCGCTCGATGTCGATGCAATCAAAAGTCTCAAACGATCTACTAATTCGTTCGGATCATCCCAATGTTCGTACACAGTTTCACCTTCTTGCATCCAGTGATAACCTTTTCCCGATTTGTCTCCAGATGATAATGATTCCTTAGGTTTAAATAATGGAGATATGATATTCTTATATTTTAATCCTCGATTACCTGCTAAAGGTTTTTCTTTGCTATAATGTTGTCTGTGAGTATTCGTCAAATCTACAATTTCCTTATAATCGTCTAAATCCTTCTGATTATAACCTTTCGGTTCTTTCATAAATAATAATTGGTATAGACCTGGGGTACCCTTATATTGTTTCTTTTTTTCACCACCAATAGTGATGACGTCTTTTGTAACAGTTACTTTTGAATTTCCGATGGCCATACCGCCTTGAGGTAGCATCCTGATGCCGTACCTGGTATCCATATCCTCGGTATCACCGGTAATATATTTTTCCATATAAGGAGATATCAGTGAGCCTAACTGGAAGAGCTGTAATCGCGATTGTAATATTTTCCTACCTTCTGGAGTTGATTTTAATATTTCCTGCATTCGAGAGGTAGTTAACTTTGTTTTCTCCTCTTTTGATTCTTCGCTATCATCATCATCATCGTCATCTGATCCAAATTTTTTTCTATTAATGGCTGTTTATGACGAAGAGGAGTCGATGAAGAAGAACCTTGCTCCTGTTCGACGTAAGAAGTTTCATCAGTTCCGTTTGTGAATTTATCTTCATATTCTTTTTTTACACTTTTCCTAGTGAAATACTCCTCTTGTGCCTCATCTTTCTTTGGTTTCATTAAATGAGAAGTTAACTGATAAAGAGGTTCAGTTATGGGTTTCAAAGTCCTCTTAAGCTCTTCGTCAGATCGGTTGAGTTCTTCACGGAGATTTTTGAATTTTTTTCGCAAATGTTTACTTGTTGTAACAATATCTTGTAGTATCGAACGCTTCATATTTAACACTGAGTTTTATCTTAATGTCACTCTTCTTTTTATAAAATTATAAACGTATCGAAACCCTTTCTGTATCGTCCTGAGGAATTGTGTGATGTCTTATCTATTACAATGAATCCGTGAGGATCATCCTTCCAACACAAGTAACACATGTCTTTAAATGTCTGGAATGGAATATCAGGTGAGCTTAGATGATCGTTATAAACATGTTTTAAATTAAGATCGTCTTGATTAAAAAGTATAACAAGATTAACGTTATCCCTAATGAGATGTTTTGGTATTCTCGTATACGTTTGTGTAAGATAAAAACAATCGAGGTGTTTGTGTCTTCCCATGCAGAAAAACTTGCGTATAATATCCTGATTCTCCAAAGCTACATCGTCAAAAATAAAGACGGAATTTTCATTTGCTTCTTCAGGGTCGATTACGTGCTCATTAGCGGTAAAAGTATTATAACCAATCTGTGGTACTCTTTCCAATACTAAACGTAAGTAATCATATTTGGGTTGATCCAACATTTTACCGTATAAGTAAATATTTTCAAATTTGAGTCCTTTCGGGTCTAATAAAAGACTTATCATAAGATTGGTTTTTCCACATCCGCTCGGTCCACAAATTATCGCCCTTATACTATCGGGTAATAAAGGACCATGACGTTTAGTCTCGTTTCGTTTTATCAAATCTTTCGGGACGACGTCTAGTATTTGAATTTTTTCTTTTTGCTGTTCTAATCGCATCGTTTCTTCTTTTGTATCAAAAAGAACTCAAGTCCACGGTATAAATAGTAGCGGACGATGAAAAGCTCACTTCAGTATGACTAAAGCGATTAAAACAGGAAGAGGTTTAATTAATAGACTTATAGATCGACTCCCCTTTGAAGCTCACCTACCTGGTTATCATTTCTGCGGTCCTGGTACGAAATTGAAAAAACGTTTAGCTAGAGGAGACGAAGGAATCAATCTTTTGGACGAAGCGTGCAAAGAACACGATCTTGCTTATCATAAATTCACTGATAGCGATAAAAGGTCTGTGGCAGATCGGATACTCGCTGAAAAGGCTTGGCAAAGAGTACGAGCTAAAGATTCGAGTTTAAGTGAAAAAGCAGCCACCTGGGCAATAACGAACGCAATGAAAGCTAAAGTTAAATTAGGAGCTGGATTAATAAAAAAATCAAAAATTGGAAGAAAAAAAGAGTCAGATGTCTTGCTGAAAAGAAAAAAGAGTCTTAAGTTTCGAAATATAATCGAGGCTGCGCGTGTAAAGGACGTATCGTCTCTAAGCAGAGCATCGCGATTAGCCCTGACAAGAGCCAAAGGTTTTTTGAAAAAATACGGTGCCATTCCTCGCTCACCTAGAATTTTACCATTACCAAAAAGCGGAGGATTCTTACCACTTCTGGTACCCATAATGGCGGGGCTATCGGCGATCGGCTCTCTGGCCGGAGGCGCGTCTGCTATAGCCAAAGCGGTAAACGAAGCAAAAGATGCGAAAGAAAGACTCGAAGAGATGAAAAGACATAACCTCAAAATGGAAGACCAGAAAATAGGTAGTGGCTTATACTTAAAACCTTATCGAAAAGGTTACGGATTATATCTTAAGGAGGAGGGTATTTGACTATCCTTATTACCGCAAAGGGCTTTAACGGATGTAGAGTTGAAAAAATATGCGATAGGAGTTCCTTATTTTAGAGGAGTGTTCATGATTGATACGCTACCAAATAAAATCAGACTGAATGAAAGTGCAATTGTTAATCTCGATACGAGTGATCGTCTCGGCTCTCATTGGGTATGTTACGTCAAAAAAGGTGATAATGTTTTATATTTCGATCCATTCGGTAATTTGAGACCCCAACCCGAGTTGTTGAATTATTTGAAAGGTACCACCTCCAACACTAGGATATATTATAACAGAACCAATTATCAAAAATGGAACACACCATACTGCGGACATTTGTGTCTGCAATTTCTGTATAAATACGGATGAAAATCTGTTTAAGATATCAAAAATGAGTCTGACGGTAACGCTGTCGGGTAAATCAAACGTTTTATCCGCAAACTTTTTTCCATTTATAGATTTGAGTGACGATGATTACGAGATAGGTCTCCTCTCTTTTGAAACTTACAACACTATACCAAACATAATTAAAAATGAATGTGATATGTTTTACTTTGGCGATCAAAAGATTCAGATACCTGAAGGATCTTATGACATCGAGTCTATTTCCACATACCTCGAAGAAAATATTCAACAAAATGATGGTATTATTCTCAGAGGAAATAACAATACTCTAAAGACGGAATTACGCTCAACTCAAAAGGTATACTTCAATGTTACCGGCAAGCCAAATTCCATCGGACCGCTTTTGGGATTCAATAGACCGAATACCGTATTAGAACCTAAACAGGGTTATCACGTCTCTGATGATATTGTGGAAATTATGAAGATTAACGTAATATCAATACACTGCAACATAGCTGCTGGTTCTTATCTGAACGGTGAACCGAATCACATCATTCATCAATTCTTTCCGACCGTAGATCCGGGATATAAGATCGTCGAAAGTCCTTCTCCTGTCATTTATCACCCGATCAACGTGAGAACGATTGAAAACATCACTCTGAGGATATTATACCAAAACGGTCAACTGATAAATTTTCGTGGAGAGACCATAACGGCAAGATTGCATATAAGAAAAAAATATGGCTATAGATTTTACTAATCACAGTTTTCCCAAGAACATTTGTACCTATAAAAGAGAAGAAAGACCTTCCTACTCGACTAGTTTAAAGAAACGTTTGATAGTGTTAACACCAGAGAACAAATTATTTTTACGACGCTTAGGATTTCGGTTGAAAAAAAAAATGTATAATATTTTAAATATTTCTTCTGATATTCTTTTCGATGAGAACATTAGTACTTTCGAGTATCATACGCATCAACCTTACGCCTCATCGACACTGAATAAATCGGATGAAATAAGAATCCCGATTCAACAACAAGACCTATACACCCTACCGGCTCATAGTTTTATCTATTTGGAGGGATCGATCGCAGTGACGAAAGTTGACGGGACTCCTAGTACCGAAACTTCTATATCAAACAACGGTTTTGCATTCCTCTTTGATGAGATACGATACGAATTAAACGGTATAGAGATAGATAAAGTTCGCAATCCTGGAATAACCAGCACATTAAAAGGTTACGTATCGCAAACTCCCAACACCATCAAAGGATTAGAAAATGGAGGATGGATTATGCCTAGCAAAAATCAAACGCTATCTATTGTAAAAAATGGTAATTTTAACGTTTGCATACCTCTTCATGTCCTTCTCGGATTTGCCGAAGATTTCAAACGCATACTTCTAAATGTAAAGCAGGAATTGATACTTATCAGATCAAATACTGATTATAACTCAGTTTTTGGAGTCAGTACTACTGACAATGTCGATATTAAATTAGATAAGGTGATATGGAAAGTACCGCATGTCAAGCTTTCCGATGAACAGCGATTAAGAATTCTTAAAGTAATAGACAAGAATCAGAAACTTCCGATATCCTTCAGATCTTGGGATTTGAATGAGCACCCGGCCCTACCAACAGGAACGTCAAACGAAACTTGGGCTGTAAAAACATCATCGCCATTGGAAAAACCACGTTACGTGATCGTCGCCTTCCAAACCGGAAGACTCAAACGAAGAGATAAGGATTGTAGTAACTTTGATCACTGTGATTTAAGAAATGTATAGTTATTCCTCAATTCGGAACAGTATCCTTATGACGATCTCAACTTGGATTGGGACAAGGGAAAAACGGCTCTTCTCTACGAAATGTATTGCAGGTTTCAAGTCAGCTATTACGGAAAAGACAATCCTGAACCGCTATTGAATAGACAAGATTTTATGGAGCTCGCCCCCATCGTATTCATCGATTGTTCTAAACAAAGCGAAGCAATTGAAAATGCAACAGTAGACATGAGACTCGAATTCGAAATGAATAAAAATTTTGTTAGTGATACGAGAGCCTACTGTCTCACGATACACGACCAGATCGTCGAATACGAGGCGGGGACTGGTTTGGTAAGAAAGTTGTATTAAATACCCGGACAAGTACGGAATTTACTTCAGTATCCGAGTTGAAACGATAGATGGCGAACACCATGTCTAAGCCTGCCACTCATCGCGTTGCAGTCGTCGATTTTCAAGCTTACCTCGATGTGGCTAACGGACATCGTGATTTTATAATAAAAGAGCTTTCGATAGCAGATGTAAAACAATCGACAGCGCAACACTGGTTCTTCAAACCTCCCCATCAAGAAGATCAATTATCTGAAAATCTATGGGCAATGCAAAATCTTCATGGAATTTCCTGGGATTATGGTGAAATAGAATATGACAAGTTGATGATCACTATTACAACAGCTACGGAACAATATGACTTTTTATACGCCAAGGGTTGTGAAAAGTGTATTTTTTTAGAAGATATATTGAAGAGACCTGTCTATGACCTTCACAACTTTTCCTGTCCATCTCCAAAGAAATTGACAGATACCACGATTAAATGTCGATATCATCGCGACAGATCCTGGAACAAATATGTATGTTCCCTCAATCAAGCTCACAATTTGGCTCACTGGATGAGAATGAATCCGAAAAATGTGGATCTTTCTATCGAATCAGTAAGGCGTAATACATTCACTAACAAGACAATAAATATGAAACCTGAACATATGCTGCTGGCCTTCAACGGTTTTATCAGAGGATGGAAAAACACTGCTACTTGCTACTTTTGTAATTTGAAATTTAAAACTTTATCAACATGTGCAATTTCTCCTTACAGTTATCATAAAACTAATAATCCTCAATGTCAGTGGTTTTTAGATAAATCGAATTAATTGTTTTTATCCTGTATTGTTACTTAATTATTTTTCTATCTTGTTTTATTATTTAATTAAAAAATGTTAAAATACATATTTGTTTTTTTTTTTGTTTTTTACCAACCTTAAATTGATAAATAAATTTTTTTTTTTAAAATGGGATAAAAAAAAATAAAACAATTTGTTGTGAATAGTTATTTTTATTGATTGTACTCACATTTTTCAATAACATTGTACAAAAAATCCAAAGATTTTGAAACAGAATCAAACAGTTCACACAATTTGATACATTCACATTTTTTCAAAATAATATTTGGTGATATTAACTTTATATATGGTGTAACGTTTTCATTCAATAATATTGTCCAGGGATAAACATGTTCAATTTTCAAACATCTTACTGTACCTCTTTTCGTTAGCGAGATGTTGATATTTCTTTTTAATTGAATCTGATCATTTTCTTTCTCTGCATCGTTCGCAGCATCAGGTTTTATCAGTTTTTTCTTTTTGAAATGACCTAAGATGTTTGAAGACCTGGCTCTTAATTCACCCCATTCTTCCTTGTCTAGGTAAATTGTAGATTTCTTGTCGACCAGAGCTACCATTGGCACACCAGCACATAGTCCCACTTTTATACATTTTTTTAATGAATTATTGAGTGGGTAGACAGTTGCTAATGCTAACTCTGTTGTGTATTGGACCATCATCGTGGTACAACTGATTATTTTTCACAATTAAAATATTTTTTTATAATGTTGAAAGTGGGGGGTTATTTTTTTTTTCGTGTCAGTAATCAATCTCGGATTCATCACTATAACTTTCATCATTTTTTTTCTTCACTATCAGTGTTATCTCTTACATGATACAGTTTCCTCAACAGTTTTTTTATCTCAAAACTACTTGAAACTATCATAAAGCATAGACATGTGTCAGGCCCATCTCTAGCTTCAGGATCACTCCAATGACAAGTGATGTAATGTCCGTTTGATTGTTTATCTGTTCCAATAAGCTTTGCGTAATGGTTCAGTTCATCTATAAGTCTTCGAATCTTCATGAATGTTAAAACATTTTGATTGTCGAGAGTGATAGATGGATATTCAAGGAGGTAACGTTTGTGATATGGTGAACCTTCTAAAGTTCTTAACACATCCATGGTTAAAGACACAATGCATGAAAAAAGAAGAAGGATTGTGTTTTGTATATATATATTAAAGGATAAGAAGGGATAATTATATTTAAAAAAAAAAAAAAAAAAAACTTCATACTTTTAAAAATGTCTTTTATTTTACCATGTTTCGATAAGATCAAATCTTAATTTAAAAGAGTTTCTAGCTCCCCTGCCTTCATATATCATTACAATATTTCCTAAAAAATAATTCCATCAGTAAAGGAAATTTTTTGAAATCTGTAACTCAAGTACAAAACAACTTCATATTTATGCGCCCTCCCCGCAAATTTAAATATAAAATTTATAACAGATTTGAAAATGTAGGCCCGAGTACATTCGAATATTACTATAATCTGAAAGAGTAAAATTACTCGATCGACCATCATACAGCTTGATTATGAAAAATCAAAAACTCCATATTTAAGAACCCGCCCACAATTTAAATCCAAAATTTACAACAGATTTGAAATCTGCGGGCTCGGGTATATTCGAATCGACCCTCATACCGCTAGATCCTAAGAAGGTAATATTATACATTAACCTCAGATTTAAAATTTCAGAACCCTAGTACATTCGAATAGACCCTTATACCACTTAAAATAAAAAAAGAGAAATTACTCTCTACCTAATAAATAAATAAATCTGCGAGCTCGAGTAATTTCGAATTGACCCTCATACCCCTAGAATCTGAAAAAGTTAAATTACTCCCTATTTAGGTACTCCTCCCAATTTTAATTTAAAATTAATATCAGATAAGAAATCAGTTAACCCGAGTATATTGGAATAGACCGTCATACCGCTAAAATCTGAAAAATAAATTTACACTCTTTTTAGGCACCCATCCAATTTAAATTTAACATTAATCTCAGATTTAAAATCTCAGAACCCGAGTACATTCGAATAGACCCTCATACCGCATAAATCTAAAAAAAAGAAATTACTCACTATATGGGTGCCCCCACCTCAAAATTTAGAAATATTGAAAACTGTACACGTAAGTAAATTCGAATCGGCCATCATACTTAAATATAAAAAAATCAAAACAACTCCATATTTAGGAACCCGCCCCCAATTTGAATCTAAAATTTACAACAGTTCTAAAATCTGAAAATATAAAGTTACTCCGTTTTAAGGCCCCCATCCTAATTTTAATTTAAAATTAATATTAGATAAGAAATCAGTTAACCCTAGTATGTTGGAATAGACCGTCATACCACTAAAATCTGAAAAACTAAATTTACACTCTTTTTAGGCACCCATCCAATTTAAATTTAACATAAATCTCAGATTTAAAATCTCAGAACCCAAGTACATTAGAATAGACCCTCATACCACTTAAATCTAAAATATAGAAATTACTCACTATGTAGGTGCCCCCCCACCACAAAATATAAATTTTTTGAAATCTGTTGACTCAAGTAAATTCGAATCGACCATCATACAGCTTAAAAATAAAAAATCAAAACAACTTGATATTTATGCACCCCCCCCAAATTTAAATATAAAATTTATAACATATTTGAAAATCTGGGCCCGAGTACATTCGAATATCACTATAATCTGAAAAAGTAAAATTACTCGATCGACCATCATACAGCTTAATTATGAAAAATCAAAACAACTCCCCATTTAAGAACCCGCCCACAATTTAAATCTAAAATTTACAACAGATTTGAAATCTTCGGGCTCGGGTGTATTCGAATCGACCCTCATACCGCTAGATCCTAAGAAGGTAATGTTATACATTAACCTCAGATTTAAAATTTCAGAACCCTAGTACATTCGAATAGACCCTTATACCACTTAAAATAAAAAAAGAGAAATTACTCTCTATATTGGTGTCCCTGCTAGATCCTAAGAAAGTAATGTTATTCTCTTTTTAGGAACCCCTCCCAATTTTAATTTAAAATTAATATCAGATTAGAAATCTGATAACCAGATTATATTGTAATAGACCGTCATACCGCTATAATCTGAAAACGTAAATTTACTCTATTTTTAGGCACCCACGCAATTTAAATCTGAAAATTATAACAGATTTGAAATCTGCCAGCTCGAGTAATTTCGAATCGACCCTCATACCGCTAGAATCTGAAAAAATAAATTACTCCCGATTTAGGCACCACTCCCAATTTTAATTTAAAATTAATATTAGATAAGAAATCAGTTAACCCGAGTATATTGGAATAGACCGTCATACCGCTAAAATCTAAAAAGTTAATTTACACTCTTTTTAGGCTCCCATCCAATTTAAATTTAACATTAATCTCAGATTTAAAATCTCAGAACCCGAGTACATTAGAATAGACCCTCATACCACTTAAATCTAAAAAAAAGAAATTACTCACTATATGGGTGCCCCCACCTCAAAATTTAGAAATATTGAAAACTGTACACTTAAGTAAATTCGAATCGGCCATCATACTTAAATATAAAAAAATCAAAACAACTCCATATTTAGGAACCCGCCCCCAATTTGAATCTAAAATTTACAACAGTTCTAAAATCTGAAAATGTAAAGTTCCTCCGTTTTCAGGCACCCATCCAATTTAAATTTAACATTAATCTCAGATTTAAAATCTCAGAACCCGAGTACATTAGAATAGACCCTCATACCACTTAAATCTAAAAAAAAGAAATTACTCACTATATGGGTGCCCCCACCTCAAAATTTAGAAATATTGAAAACTGTACACTTAAGTAAATTCGAATCGGCCATCATACTTAAATATAAAAAAATCAAAACAACTCCATATTTAGGAACCCGCCCCCAATTTGAATCTAAAATTTACAACAGTTCTAAAATCTGAAAATGTAAAGTTCCTCCGTTTTCAGGCACCCATCCAATTTAAATTTAACATTAATCTCAGATTTAAAATTTCAGAACCCGAGTACATTAGAATGGACCCTCATACCACTTAAATCTAAAAAAGAGAAATTACTCACTATATGGGTGCCCCCCCCAAAATTAAAATTTTTTGAAATCTGTTAACTCAAGTAAATTCGAATCGACCATCATACAAACTTAATATTTATGCACCCCCCCCCCAAATTTAAATATAAAATTTATAACAGATTTGAAAATCTGGGCCCGAGTACATTCGAATATCACTATAATCTGAAAAAGTAAAATTACTCGATCGACCATCATACAGCTTAATTATGAAAAATCAAAACAACTCCCCATTTAAGAACCCGCCCACAATTTAAATCTAAAATTTACAACAGATTTGAAATCTGCGGGCTCGGGTATATTCGAATCGACCCTCATACCGCTAGATCCTAAGAAGGTAATGTTATACATTATCCTCAGATTTAAAATTTCAGAACCCTAGTACATTCGAATAGACCCTTATACCACTTAAAATAAAAAAAGAGAAATTACTCTCTATATTGGTGCCCCCCACCTATAAAGTAATTTTTTTGAAATCTGTGGACTCAAGTAAATTCGTATCGACCATCATAAAGCTTGATTATGAAAAATCAAAACAACTCCCTATTTGAGAACCCGCCGACAATTTAAATCTAAAATTTACAACAGATTTGAAATCTGCGGGCTCGAGTATATTCGAATCGACCCTCATACCGCTAGAATCTAAAAAAGTAAAATTACTCGTTATTTAGGGACCTCTCCTAATTTTAATTTAAAATTATAACAGATTTGAAATCTGCCAGCTCGAGTAATTTCGAATTGACCCTCATACCGCTAGAATCTGAAAAAGTTAAATTACTCCCTATTTAACCCTTATACCGCTAGAACCTAAGAAAGTAATGTTATTCTCTTTTCAGGCACCCCTCCCAATTCTAATTTACAATTAATATCAGATTAGAAATCTGATAACCCGATTATATTGGAATAGACCGTCATACCGCTATAATCTGAAAACGTAAATTTACTCTCTTTTTAGGCTCCCACCCAATTCAAATCTAAAACAGATTTGAAATCTGCCAGCTCGAGTATTTTCGAATCGACCCTCATACCGCTAGAATCTGAAAAAATAAATTACTCCCTATTTAGGCACCCCTCCCAATTTTAATTTAAAATTAATATCAGATCAGAAATCAGTTAACCCGAGTATATTGGAATAGACCGTCATACCGCTAAAATCTGAAAAAGTTAATTTACACTCTTTTTAGGCACCCATCCAATTTAAATTTAACATTAATCTCAGAACCCGAGTACATTAGAATAGACCCTCATACCACTTAAATCTAAAACAGAGAAATTAATCACTCTGTAGGTGCCCCCCCACCCCATAATTAAAATTTTATGAAATCTGTTGACTCAAGTAAATTCGAATCGACCATCATACAGCTTAAAAACAAAAAATCAAAACAACTTCATATTTATGCACCCCCCCCCAAAGTTTAAATATAAAATTTATAACAGATTTGAAAATGTGGGCCCGAGTACATTCGAATATCACTATAATCTGAAAGAGTAAAATTACTCGATCGACCATCATAAAGCTTGATTATGAAAAATCAAAACAACTCCCTATTTAAGAACCCGCCCACAATTTAAATCTAAAATTTACAACAGATTTGAAATCTGCGGGCTCGAGTATATTCGAATCGACCCTCATACCGCTAGAATCTAAAAAAGTAAAATTACTCGTTATTTAGGGACCTCTCCTAATTTTAATTTGAAATTATAACAGATTTGAAATCTGCCAGCTCGAGTAATTTCGAATTGACCCTCATACCGCTAGAATCTGAAAAAGTTAAATTACTCCCTATTTAGGCACTCCCCCCAATTTTAATTTAAAATTAATATCAGATCAGAAATCAGTTAATCCGAGTATATTGGAATAGACCGTCATACCGCTAAAATCTGAAAAAGTTAATTTACACTCTTTTTAGGCACCCATCCAATTTAAATTTAACATTAATCTCAGATTTAAAATCTCAGAATCCGAGTACATTAGAATAGACCGTCATACCACTAAAATGTGGAAAAGTAAATTAACTTCTTTTTTGGCACCCCTCTAAATTTAAATTTAAAATAATTATCAGATTTGAAATCTGTTATCCCGAGTATATTGGAATAGACCGTCATACCGCTAAAAACTGGAAAAGTAAATTAACTCTCTTTTTTGGCAGCCCTCACAATTAAAATATAAATTATCATCAGATTTGAACTCTAAAAAAGAGAAATTACTCACTATGTAGGTGCCCCCCACCCCAAAATTAAAATTTTTGGGCTTAATAATAATCTTTGGACAGCTTAAAAATAAAAAATAAAAACAACTTAATATATATGTACCCCCCCCCCGCAAATTTAAATCTAAAATTTATAACAGATTTAAAAATGTGGACCCGAGTACATTCGAATATTACTATAATCTGAAAAAGTAAAATTACTCGATCGACCAACATACAGCTTGATTATGAAAAATCAAAACAACTCCCTATTTAAGAACCCGCCCACAATTTAAATCTAAAATTTGAAACAGATTTGAAATCTGCGGGCTCGAGTATATTCGAATCATCATACCGCTATCATACCGCTAGAATTTAAAAAAGTAAAATTATTCGTTATTGAGGGACCCCTCCTAATTTTAATTTGAAATTAATTTCAGATAAGAAATCTGTTAATATTCGAATGGACCCTCATACCACTAGAATCTGAAAAAGTAAATTTGTCTTCCTTTTTTTGCACCCCTCCCAATTTTAATTTAAAATTAATATCAGATCAGAAATCAGTTAACCCGAGTATATTGGAATAGACCGTCATACCGCTAAAATCTGAAAAAGTTAATTTACACTCTTTTTAGGCACCCATCCAATTTTAATTTAATCTCAGATTTAAAATCTCAGAACCCGAGTACATTAAAATTGACCCTCATACCACTTAAATCTAAAAAAGAGAAATTACTCACTATGTAGGTGCCCCCCCCACCCCAAATTTAAATTTTTTGAAATCTGTTGACTCAAGTGAATTCGAATCGACCATCATACAACTTAAAAACAAAAAATCAAAACAACTTCATATTTATGCACCCCCCCCCCCCGCAAGTTTAAATATGAAATTTATAACAGATTTGAAAATGTGGGCCCGAGTACATTCAAATATCACTATAATCTGAAAGAGTAAAATTACTCGATCGACCATCATACAGCTTGATTATGAAAAATTAAAACAACTCCCTATTTAAGAACCCGCCCACAATTTAAATCTAAAATTTACAACAGATTTGAAATCTGTGGGCTCGAGTACGAGTATATTCGAATCGACCCTCATACCGCTAGAATCTAAAAAAGTAAAATTACTCGTTATTTAGGGACCTCTCATAATTTTAATTTGAAATTAATTTCAGATAGGAAATCTGTTAACCGGAATATATTCGAATGGACCCTCAGACCACTAGAATATGAAAAAGTAAAATTACTCCCTTTTTAGGGACCCCTCCCAATTTTAATTTTAAATTCATATCAGATTAGAAATCTGTTAACTTGAGTATATTGGAATAGCCCGTCATACCGCCAGAATCTGAAAAAGTATATTTACTCCTTTTTTTTGGCACCCTCCCAATTTAAATTTAAAATTTATATCAGATTAGAAATCTTTAAATTTAACATTAATATCAGTTTTAAAATCTGTGAACCCGAGTACATTCGAATAGACTCTCATACCACTTAAATCTAAAAAAGTGAAATTACTCCCAATATGGGTGCTACCCACCTTAAAATTTAGAATTTTTAAAAACTTTACACTCAAGTACATTCGAATCGACAGTCATACAGCTTAAATATAATAAATCAAAACAACTCCATGTTTAGGCACCCGCCCCTCAATTTAAATCTAAAATTTATTTTTTTATTAACAACTTTTACAATTTATGTCATATGTTGTCCCCAAGAATAATAGTTCGCCACCTTCCTCTGTCTTCCCAGTCTCCCTCACGCAGTCCCCTGTTCATCATTGCTTCTTCGATGTTCTCCATCTAGTGGCTCCTTGGGCGACCCCTCTTCCTTCTCCTTTCTAGTCTTCATTTCAACATTCTTTTTGACCAACGATTCATTTCCATCCTCATAACATGGCCATACCATTTTAGCCTCATTGTTTCTATTGTATAGAGGATGTTTTCTATTTGATAGACTCGCTGTCTAATCTCTAAATTTGGTACTTTTTGAAGACGGGAGACCCCACATGATCGCCTCCAGAAGTCCATTTCCAGTGCTAAGAGTCTCTTTGATTGACTCTCCTTAATCGTCCATGATTCGGCTGCATAAAGAGTGACACTTTCAAGGAACGATTTATAGATTATTTTTTTGGTTCTCAAGGACACTGCCTTGCTCCATAACACCGAGTTCAAGAGTCTAATTACGATCTTTCCATCGCTTATACTTCGTTCGATTTCCGTATCAGCTGTTCCTACAGCGTTCACCCAGCTCCCTAGATATTTAAATTGCGCTTCGGGATTCAGGATCCATGAATCTATATCAAGACATTTGCCTTGACCATTACAGGCCATATACACTGTTTTTTCCTTGCTATCTTTCAGGCCCCATCGTGAGTACTCCTGAAGGATTGTTTTCATCATATACTCTGCATCCTCCGCCTCTGATGCAATGAGAACCTGGTCGTCAGCAAATTGAAGATTATATAAGCAATGGTTTCCAATCTTCATTCCCATGCCTTGACATTTTTCCTTCCACTCTTTTATGGCCCGTTCCACATAAATATTAAAAAGAAGCGGAGATGAAGTGAACATCCTTGTTTCAAACCCGTTATGGAGAAACATTTACTAATAGAGGCTCCGATTTTAACTTGCGCTCTTGCATCAAGATAAAGGCTTTTTATGGCAGTTATAAGGTAGGGACTTATATTAAAAAACTCTAGTGCCTCCCATAGATTCTTTAGTGGCACTGTGTCATATGCCTTTTGTAAATCCACAAAGATTAGGTGTACTTCTTCATTGTGTGCCATTGCCTTTTCAAGAAGTTGCCTAATTACAAAGATGTGATCGCTGCAGGACCGTCCTGTTTTGAAACCGGCTTGTTCTTCAGGAATTATATGTGTACATTCTTCTTCTAGTCTCTGTTTAATTATTCTGCCATACAACCTACTCATGCTGCTGGTCACAGTTATTCCACGATAATTTGAGCATAACTTACTGCTACCTTTCTTAAAGATCGGAGTAATGTGGCCAATTTTCCATTCTTCTGGTACTGTACCTTTACTCATGCAGTGGGTCATGTACTCTGCAAGGGATTGCATAAGTTCCTTTGGTCCATTTTTTATTAGTTCAATTGGTATATCACCAGGACCAGCAGATTTATGGTTTTTCATCCCTTTGAGAGCGAACATTATTTCATCAACTGATACATGTATGAAGTCATCCTGTTCCCTGTTACCTATTATCGTGTTTATTGGCTCGGTAATGTAAGCCGTTCTCTCTTCCTTTAATAGCTTTGAAAAATACTGTGCCCAAGTATCTATGTTTATAACATCAGGTTCTATACTCTTCATTTTTGGGTTTTTAATTGCCTTTAAACTCTTCCATGCTAGACTGCTTTTTTGACCCATCATGCATCTATCTATAAGTTCGCAGTTCCTTTCCCAATATCTACTGATTGCCTTTTTTCTTATCCTTTTGACTTCTCTTTTCGCATTTCCATATTCTTTTAGGGTTTCCTCATTTTTATTGGACAGCCATTTTGTATATAGTTCTTTTTTCTTTTTTACAGCATTTCCGCATTCCGTATCCCACCAATATTTATCTTGCCTTTTTTCTTCTGGTTTCCTGCCAAGGGCTTCTGACGCTGCCAGATGAATACATCTTTTAATACCCTCATATTCATTACACTCATCATCAATCAGTTTTTGTCTCAGCCTATTTCGATATAGATTTTTCACAGATTCTTGCAGAAGACTGTCTAGGTTATACTTTACTTGATTTAATGTGGTTTCCCCAGCAGGTGTTGATTTGCCTTTCGTTGTTTGGAAAAACTTAAATGTTATACTGCCCCTAACCAGGTAGTGGTCTGTGCCACATTCTGGGCCTCTTATGGCTCTAACATCGTTCACCGTAATTGCTGAACTTTTTCTCACGATAATGTAGTCTATGATACTTTTAAGGTTCCGCGTCGGTTGATGCCATGTTTACTTATAAATATTTTTGTGCTCAAAAAATCCGTTCATGATTCTCATGTTTCCATTTAAACATAAGTTCTTAAATCGGATTCCATTTTCATTCACAGCATCTTCTCCATGTTTTCTCACTATGTCACTTGACATTTCCCTTCCTACTCTAGCATTTAAATCTCCTATGCAGAATAGTACTTTGTGGCTAGGGATATTTTCTATAATTTCTTCCAATTTTTCATAGAATTTATCCTTTTCAGTTTTGCAGGCATCATCCGTTGGAGCATACAGCCCTAGTATAATTACCTCTTTTCCATACAGCTGCATATTGACTTTAATAATTCTTTCATTGATACCTTCAAAGTCCTTAATTTTGCTCTTTAAACTTCTCTTTATGAGGACTGAGACACCAGCTTTTGCCCTCATATGTTTCTCTACTCCACTGACACAATGTATATATCCTCCATATCTCTCACTATATTTATCTTAAATCTTTGTCTCGGTCAGTATGACAATATCCAAATTCTGTTTTTTAACTTCCTCCTCTACCTCTTTCTTCTTTGTGTTTAAACCTTGTATGTTCCATGTTCCAATGCGTAATGTCCGTTTCCTAAGATTTAGTCTTACCCTTTTTGATCTATCCGGCTTATTTATTTTTGGTCTGAAAGCAATTTGGTTTGTTTTCTGGATGATGAGGTGCTGACCCATCGTCCCAACCCCCAACCTTTTGATGGAGGTTTGATTTTGGGGTCCTCAACCCCTAGACGGGCTGCCTTCACTACGGCTTGGAGTCCCGTCTACCCCCAAGATGCCATTTCCTACATCTCGATATGGTTATACCGCCATTTCTCGGTACCGCTTCCGTCAGCCTACCTGTGGCAGGCGTTTCCCAGGGGGTACCACGTGGAGGTGGAAGTCGGATTTTACCCTCCTTCTTTATTTATATCAAATTTAAAATCTGCAGGCATCAGTATATTCGAACCGACCCTCATACCGCTAGAATATGAAAAAGTAAAATTACTCCCTTTTTAGGGACCCCTCCTAATTTTAATTTAAAATTAATTTCAGATTGGAAATCCGTTAAACCGAGTATATTCGAATGGACCGTCATACCACTAGAATCTGAAAAAGTAAATTTTTCTTCCTTTTTTTGGCACCCAACCAATTTAAATTTAAAATTTAAATCAGATTAGAAATCTTTAAATTTAACATTAATATCAGATTTAAAATCTGTGAACCCGAGTACATTCGAATAGACCCTCATACTGCTTAAATATAAACAAGTGAAATTACTCACAATATGGGTGCAACCCACCTTAAAATTTAGAATTTTAAAAAAAGTACACTCAAGTACATTCGAATCGACAGTCATACAGCTTAAATATAATAAATCAAAACAACTCCATATTTAATCACCCGACCCCAATTTAAATCTAAAATTTATAACAGATTTAAAATCTGCAGGCATCAGTATATTCGAACCGACCCTCATACCGCTAGGATCTGAAAAAGTAAAATTACTCCCTTTTTAGGCACCCCTCCCAATTTTAATTTAAAATTTATATCAGATTATATCAGATAATCTTTTAACCCGTGTATATTGGAATAGACTGTCATACCGCTAAAATCTAAAAAAGTAAATTTACCCTCTTTTTAGAGACCCATCCAATTTAAATTTAACATTAATATCAGATTTGAAATCTTTGAATCCTAGTACATTCGAATAGACCCTCATACCACATAAATTGAAAGAGAGAAATTACTCACTATCTGGGTGCCCCCCACTTCAAAATTTATTTTCTTGGAAATTAGCGGGCTCGGATATATTCGAATAGACCCTCATACCGCTAGAATCTGAAAAAGTATAATTACTCTCTATGTAGGCACCCCTCCTAATTTTAATTTAAAATTAATATCAGATTAGAAATCTGTTAACCCGAGCACATTCGAATCGACCCTCATACCGCTAGAATTGGAAAAAGTATATTTAATCCCTATTTTGGCACCCCTCCCAATTTTAAATTTATATGCGTATCAGATTAGAAATATTGTAACGTTAAATCGATAGCAAATAAAAAAAAACATATGGCGTAACCTCCCGGACCGCTTGTTGGAACAAAATAAGCGGTTGGAACGAACTGTTTTTGTCTAGATCATTCCGTGATGGCGGAGAACTTGTTCTAGAATATTCCAGGCCCCACTATTTACGATATATATAAGGGGCAGAGACTGAAGAGTCGGAGTTGAAGTCTGTGTCTTGACTGTGTTGCTCAAGTCATATGATTGTGTGTGATAAAGTTATCAATTTTGTAACCTGCCCATATATTTAATTTTTAATAATTCGTTGGCATTGTGATAACTGTATATTTCAGTTAAATAAATATTCTTTAACCCACATAAGTGTTACAACTGGTGTCAGGTGTGGGATTGAGAGAAGAAAAAAAAAAAAATATGCCAGGTAAGCGAATTGGAGAACTTAAAGTTACGGAGCTGCGGAGAGAATTAGGAGAGCTGGATTTAGACACTACAGGGACAAAAGCGATCTTGTTGGCTCGCTTACGTGAGTATTACTCGAATCAGGGCGTAGATCCTGAAACTGTAGAGTTTGAGGATAGCTCTTTTAAAGCCGCTATAAATAATTTGTCTGCTGAAATAAATGATAAATTAACATGTCAATCGGCAGAAATAAATGGTAAATTAGCAAGCATGTCTGGCGAACTAAATAATAAATTGACTAACCTGTCTGGTGAGTTAAATGAAAATTGGTCAGCCAAACTGCCGAAATGAATGAAAAATTCACCAGCCTAAATTCTAACTTGTCGGTTGAATTAAATGAAAAGTTGACTAAATTAAATGATAAATTGGCCAGCCAGTCTGAGGAGCTCAATGAGAAAATGAATAGCCTGAAATCAAGCTTATCGGCTGAGATAAATGACAAGCTGACCAATTTATCTGGTGATGTGAATGGATTAAATGAAAAGCTGACCAACTTGTCTGGTGACGTGGTTGGGTTGAACAACAGGCTGGCTCTGCAGAAAACAAGGGCTGTGATGTTGGAAGAGGAGTTTGAGAAATTAGAAAGGAGGTTGGAAGAAAAAGTTCAGGTACCCGTTAGAAAGCATATCACCCAACAGCCACCGATAGAAGAGGAAGGACGTGAACATGCCGTAATAGAGAGCCGAGCCAGAATGAAGCCACCAACTTTTGATGGTAAGTCGTCCTGAGCGAACTACCTCAAGCAGTTCTACGCTGCGGCTAGCGCCAATGGGTGGTCCACGAGAGATAAGGCGGTTGCACTTAGGGTGGCTTTGGATGTCCTACAGACCCTCAACCCTGACGACGCATACGATTTTAACATGTTAGTAAATCGGCTGGAGATGCGGTTTGGCCACGCCCACCTCGAACAGGTATATCGGTCCCAGCTGAAGACCAGGAAGCAGAAGGCAGCCGAGACTATTCAAGAGTTCGAGGCGGACGTTGCCAGGATGGTAAGACTGGCTTATCCAACAGCCCCAGAAAGTTTGTTGGAGTGCTAAGCAGTCCAAGCATTCGTCGACGGCTTAAAGGGCTTGGAGCTTCGGAGAGCGGTGCGGCTTGCTCGCCCTAAATTGTTGGTGGATGCACTAACCATAGCATTGGAGTTTGAGGCGGCTACCGAGGCTTCTCGTAGCTATGGATGTGTCCAGACCAGGCGTACCACCGACCGTGACAAGGTGAACCACAGAGACGTAGAAGGTGTTCTCTCAGGGGTTGCGAAGACTTTAGACTCGCAGAGAAGAATCTTCCGGTTAAGGAAATGCGGGGAGCCGGCAATAACTGCGGACTTGGAGAATCTTGTTTTGGAGGTTTTAAAAGGCCTACAATTCCGTAAAAGGAGACCCGTACGGTGCTGTGGCTGTGGGGAGCTCGGACACATTAATAGATCTTGCAAAGGAAAGGTCGCTCCTGACACAGGAAAAATAGGACACGCCAATACCCGGAGGTTAAAAGCTTCCCGGGGCAGTCATCAAGGTGCTTCACCAATCATGGTAACCTCATTGGGACACCGAGACGACAGCGCATATGTGGATGGCAGCGTCAACGGCAAGAGGCACATGATGCTGATTGACACTGGAGCTACGAAGACTATAGTCTCTTCAAGTGTGGCTGGCAAGATAAGACTGACGTCCTCCAGATGGCAGCTGAGGACTGCGACCGGAGAAGAAGCCAAGGTATTCGGGGAAACCGAGGTAAAGTTACAGTTAGGCTCAAGCCGTGTCTTACACTCGGTCCTAGTGGCTGACATTGAAGAAGATGTAATCCTCGGGATGGACCTTATGAACGCGTATGGCTTTCAGCTCGACCTGGAAAGGAGGAGTGTCAAGATCAGTGGAGAGGTGTCAAGATCAGGTCAGGTGGAGAGTCAAGATCAGTGGCTGCTCTTACGGAGTCGGGGACCAGCCGGTGTGGTAACCACAGTGGAACAGAGTGTAAAACTTCCTTCGAGGGATAATCGCTCAAGTATTCTTAGAAAAGGCACTAAGGTTGAGACTTCAGCGTCGATTACCTCGTTAGTTCGGCAGGCGACTACGAAGAGCGAGCTGAAATACAAGCAGAAGGACAGGGTGATTGAAGGCGTCGATCCGTCATTCAATCACCGAAATCGCCTTACCGCAGTCAATAAGAGACACGTCGCCAGAGACCGGATGAGGAGACAAAGCGGGAGCAGGGAAAACCAGGGTGGATACGAAGAAGGAGAACTTGCTTGGCTCTACAACCCACAAGGAAGGCGACGACCATACGCGATTAAGAAGAACATCAACGATCTGGTCTAAAGGGTGTTCAAGTACCCCAAATATTTAAATTGGGCGTAGGCTATATAATTACAAGTATATTCGAATCATTCGAATTAACTATTGGTCCTCTGTAATTATTATCTGATTTAAATAGGGAATAATTTTCTCAAATAGACTCGGGTTCGCAGATTCTGAATCTAATAATAATTTTTAATTTAAATTAGATGGGTGTCTAAAAAGAACGTATATTTACTTTTTCAGATTTTAGCTGTAAGACGGTCTATTCTAATATACTAGGTTTAACAGATTTCTAATCTGATATTAATTTTAAATTAATATTGAGAGGAGTGCCTAAAAAGGGAATAACTTTACTTTTTCAGATTCTAGCGGTATGAAGGTCGACTCGAATATACTAGAGCCCACAGATTTCGATCTGATATAAATTTTAGATTTAAATCAGGGTAGGGTGACTAAATAGGGAGTTGCTTTGATTTTTTATATTTTAGCTGTATGATGGTCGATTTGAATTTACTTGAGTCCACAGATTTCAAAAAAGTAAATTTTGAGGTTGGGGGAACCCATATAGTGTGTAATTTCTCTTTGTTAAGATTTAAGTAGTATGAGAGTCTATTTGATTGTACTCGGGTTCACAGATTTTAAATCTGATATTAACTTTAATTTTAAATTGGGTGGGTAATTAAAAAAGGAGTAAATATACTTTTTCAGATTTTAGCGGTATGACGGTCTATTCCAATATACTCGGGTTAACAGATTCCCAATCTGATATTAATTTTAAATTAAAATTAGGAGGGGTCCCTAAATAGGTAGTAATTTTACTTTTTCAGATTCTAACGGTATGAGGGTCGTCTCGAATATACTCGATCCCGCTAATTCCAAATCTGATATAAATTTTAGATTTAAATTTGGGGCGGGTGATAAAATATTGAGTTGTTATGATTTTTTATTTTTAAGCTGTATGATGGTCGATTCGAATTTACTTGAATCAACAGATTTTAAAAAAATTTAAATTTTGAGGTGGTGACACCTACATAGTGAGTAATTTTTTAACTTTAACCACTTTTTTAGATTTAAGTGGTATGAGGGTCTATTCGAATGCCCGAGTACATTCGAATAGACACTCATACTCGGGTTCACAGATTTCAAATTTGATATTAATGTTAATGATATTAATGTTACATTTAAATAGGGAGGGGTGCCTAAATATGGAGTTGTTTTGATTTTTCATATTTAAGCTGTATGATGGTCGATTCGAAATACGTGAGTCCGCAGATTTAAAAAAAATAAATTTTAATGTGAGGGGCACCCATATAGTGAGTAATTTCACTTTTTTAGATTTAAGTGGTATGAGGGTCTATTCGAAAGTACTCGGGTTCACAGATTTTAAATCTGATATTAATGTTAAATTTATATAGGGAGGTGTGCCTAAATAGGGAGTAATCTTACTTTGTCAGATTCTAGCAGTATGAGGGTCGATTCGAATATACTCGAGCCCGCAGAATCCAAATCTGTTGTAAATTTTAGATTTAAGTTGGGGGGCGGGTACTTAAATATGGAGTTGTTTTGATTTTTATATATAAGCAGTATGGTGGTCGATTCGAATTAATGTTAAATATAAATTGGGTGGGTGCCTAAAAAGGGAGTAAATATACTTTTTCAGATTCTGGAAGTATGACGGTCTATTCCAATATACACGGGTTAACAGATTTATTACTGATATGAATTTAAAATTAAAATTGGGAGGGTTGCCAAAAAAGGGAGTAAATATACTTTTTCAGTCTCTAGTGGTATGACTGTCTATTCCAATATAAACGGGTTAACAGATTTCTAATTAAATTTGGGATGGGTGCCTAAATAGGGAGTAAATTTACTTTTTACTTTCACTTACCTATATATGAAATATATAGTAAGTGTAAGTATTGCGATCGTGAAAATTTTCGACTTCCGGTTTTCAACGGAAATACACGTTTTGGGGTCCCCTGAGTCAAAATAACCAAGTCCCACGAAATGGTCTGTGTGTGTGTGTGTGTGTGTCTGTGTGTGTGTGTGTGTGTGTGAACAGACTAGCTCAAAAACTATGAACCGTGCAAACCTGAAATTGGGTATTTAGTGTATGTATATGCCCGCGATGTGACAGCAAAAATTTCATCAAATTTCCTCAAAGGGAGGGGGTACTTTATTTAATAACTTTTTAAGTTTTTTTCGATTTTCTCAAAAACGGCTCTAACGATTTTGATTAAACTGAGTATTTGATCTATTGATATGTCCGAGATATGACTGTAAAAATTTCATCAAAATTGATCAACCGGAGGGGGGACTTTACTTAATAAATTTTGTATCATTTTCACGTGTTTTTTTTTATTCACTCAAAAACGGTTTTAACGATTTTGATCAAACATGGTATTTGATGTATTTATATGCCCGAGATATGACTGTAAAAATTTCATCAAAATTGATCAACAGGAGAGGGGACTTTACTTAATAAATTTTGTCCAATTTTTACCTTTTTGATCGATTATCTCAAAAACGGCTTTAACGATTTTTATTAAATTCGTTATGTTTAATGAAAATTAGTTGTTATTTAATATCAGGTAAGCTTTATCATTATTAAAATGTTTTGAGGGGGCTTAAATGGGGAAGGGGCCTTTTTTGTTTTTCTATAAAGTACCTTTGTTTTAGTTTATATTGAGAAATTAACTGTCTCTCATCACGCCTAAAAATAAGAAACGGCTAAATATGATATATGAAGAAAATCAAGTAAACATATACAGGAGAAAAAAAGAAAAATATTCCGTCAACTCATAAAACACCTTGAGCTCACGCATGCGCCGTACGCCTTTAATAGCAAACCAATGCGTTATAATTAAAGCTGTTCTGTTCATTTGAGAAGTGGCAATTAACAAAACGCATTAATTTCTAATCTAAGTGAGTTGGTAAGTGAAAGTTGTGTGTTGCGCGCACGCACCAGATTTTTCAGATTTTAGCGGTATTCCGGTCTATTTATCAATATTTATCAATATAATCGGGTTAACAGATTTCTAATCTGATATTTATGTTAAATTTAAATTGGGAGGGGTGCCTAAATATGGAGATGTTTTGATTTTTTATATTAAAGCTGTATGATGGTCGATTCGAATTTACTTCAGTCCGCAGATTTAAAATAAATAAATTTTAAGGAGGTGGGGGCACCCATATAGTGAGTAATTTCAATTTTTTAGATTTAAGTGGTATGAGGGTCTATTCGAAAGTCCTGTTGAATAGATGATGATATTAGAAATCTGTTAACCCGAGTATATTGGAATAGACCGTCGTACCGCCTGTTAAAGCCCTAGTGTATTATTATTTTTTTCTCTTATGTCATTTTTCCACCGTTTGAACCAGGCCCTTTTATTTGTTATTGGTTGTATTTTTTCTTCTTTAATTTGTATTATCTTTATCTTCTTTAGAAAATTTTAGAAAACAAATTTGAAAGTGGTGCCTCTCCTCACCACACTGTTGTCAAAAACAGCTTGTCCACAAACCATAGGTTTATACTCGACGCGCATGCAGCAGCGGAAAGGTTGTTAAAGGGTCTTTTAGTGATTATCTCCTCACTGGCCCAAAATTACTGCGCGATATATACGAGGTCGACTTAGCATTTTGTAAACCCCGAGTAAAAATGTAGCTTGTCATATGGCAAACATATTTTGTAAAAAGAATAGCCCCAAAACCTTCAACTCATATTTCATACCCTCGGAAGGTGTATGTATCCCATAGACTTCCATTCAATCCATTGTGCTTCCCTTTAATGTAATGCGCGCAATAAAACACATTCTGTTAGGTAATCTAAACCACCTGAAGTCGTTTGAGCCATTAAACCCTTTCGTGGATCCCGTTGGTTTAGTTAGGGTGGGCGGCAGACTATGTTCATTTCTCAATGTTGGGATTGATCTATAGGTTCCGTTTCTCACCAAGGAATCTCAACACTATTTGGGGCGATGTTCTCACCCCTGGGCATTTTCTGGATAGAGCACCTCTTGTCGCACCACCGGCTGCGTTGCTGATTTTCTTGAACCATTGGACCGGGATTATCTGAACTGCACCCAGCAAAGAGCAGCTATTAATATTGGCCAAGCAATATTATTGATCAGGGTAGTGTAATTTTACTGAGGGATCCCAAAGTACCAACCCAACGATGGCCCACTGCCAGGGTGACAGAAGTATATCCTGCAAAGGATGGAGTGGTTAGGGTGGTCAGATTAAACATCGGGGAAGCAGAACTCACCAGACCTGTCTCCCGTCTATCCCCTTTAATTCCAGAGAAAGAGAGTTCCTGAAAACTTGTACAAATTTTGGTGGGCGGTATGTTAAAGCCCTAGTGTGTTATTATTTTTTTCTCTTATGTCGTTTTTCCACCGTTTGAACCAGGCCCTTTTATTTGTTATTGGTTGTATTTTTTCTTCTTTAATTTGTATTATCTTTATCTTCTTTATGTATAGTTTTTTCTAGGTTAAGAATTACATTGTGCCTGAATTACTCCCTATTCAGGCACCCCTCCCAAATTTAATTAAAAATCTGTTAACCCTTATATATTGGAATAGACCGTCATACAACTAAAGTCTGAAAAAGTAAATTTACTTCCTTTTTAGGAACCACTCCCAATTTTAATTTTAAATTCATATCAGTTAGAAATCTGTTAACCCGAGTATATTGGAATAGACCGTAATACCGCCAAAATCTGAAAAAGTATATTTACTCCCTTTTTAGGCACCCACCCAAATAAAATTTAACATTAATTCGAATCGACCATCATTTAGCTTATATATGAAAAATCAAAACGACTCCATATTTAGCCACCCGCCCCGCAATTTAAATCTAAAATTTACAACAGATTTGAAATCTGCGGGCTGGAGTATATTCGAATCGACCATCATACCGCTAGAATCTGAAAAAGTAAAATTACTCCCTATTTAGGCACCCTTCCTAATTTTAATTTAAAATTAATATCAGATTGGAAATCTATTAACCCTTATATATTGGAATAGACCGTCATACCACTAAAGACTGAAAAAGTAAATTTACTTCCTTTTTTGGAACCCCACCCAATTTTAATTTTAAATTCATATCAGTTAGAAATCTGTTAACCCGAGTATATTGGAATAGACCGTAATACCGCCAAAATCTGAAAAAGTATATTTACTCCCTTTTTAGGCACCCACCCAAATTAAATTTAACATTAATTCGAATCGACCATCATACAGCTTATATATGAATAATCAAAACAACTCCATATTTAGCCACCCGCCCCGCAATTTAAATCTAAAATTTACAACAGATTTGAAATCTGCGGGCTCGAGTATATTCGAATCGACCATCATACCGCTAGAATCTGAAAAAGTAAAATTACTCCCTATTTAGGGGACCCTCCCAAATTTAATTTAATATTAATATCTGATTAGAAATCTGTAAACCCGTTTATATTGGAATAGACCGTCATACGACTAAAATCTGTAAAAGTAAATTTATTCTATTTTTAGGCACCCATCCAATTTAAATTTACAATTATATCAGATTTGAAATCTGTAAACCCGAGTACATTCGAATAGACCCCCATACCACTTATATCTAAAAAAGAGAAATTACTACTATATGGGTGCCCCCACCTCAAAATTTAATTTTTTTGAAATCTATGGGCTCAAGTAAATTCGAATCGACCATCATACAGCTTAAATATGAAAAAGCAAAACAACTCCATATTTATGCACCCCACCCAATTTTAATTTAAAATAAATATCAGATTAGAAATCTTTTAAACCGATTATATTGGAATAGACCGTCATACCGCTAAAATCTGAAAAAGTAAATTTACTCCCTTTTTAGGCACCCACCCAATTTCAATTTAACATTTATATCAGATTTAAAATCTGTGAATCCGAGTAAATTCGAATCGACCATCATACAGCTTAAATATGAAAAATCAAAACAACTCCATATTTAGGCACCCGCACCCAATTCAAATCTAAAATTTATAACAGATTTGAAATCTGTTAACCCGATTATATTGGAATAGACCGTCATACCGCTAAAATCTGAAAAAGTAAATAAACTCCCTTTTTAGGCACCCACCCAATTTTAATTTAACCTTAATATCAGATTTAAAATCTGTAAATCCGAGTATATTCGAATAGACCCTCATACCTATTCAATCTAAAAAAGAGATATTACTCACTATATGAGTGTCCCCCACCTCAAAATTTAATTTTATTTAAATCTGTGGACTTAAGTAAATTCTAATCGACCATCATACAGCTTAAATATGAAAAATCAAAACAACTCCATATTTATCCACCCGCACCCAATTCAAATCTAAAATTTATAACAGATTAGAAATCTGTTAACCCGATTATATTGGAATAGACCGTCATACCGCTAAAATCTGAAAAAGTATATTTACTCCCTTTTTAGGTACCCACTCAGTTTTAATTTAACCTTAATATCAGATTTAAAATCTGTGAATCCGAGTACATTCGAATAGACCCTCATACCTATTCAATCTAAAAAAGAGATATTACTCACTATATGGGTGCCCCCACCTCAAAATTTAATTTTTTTTAAATCTGTGGACTTATGTAAATTCGAATCGACCATCATATGGCTTAAATATGAAAAATCAAAACAACTCCATATTTAGGCACCTGCACCCAATTTAAATCTAAAATTTATAACAGATTTGAAATCTGCGGGTTCGAGTATATTCGAATCGACCCTCATACCGCTAGAATCTGAAAAAGTGAAATTACTCCCTATTTAGATACCCCTTCTAATTTTAATTTACAATTAACACGTTGAGCGCCAGGGAAAAGATGATGTACTTTTGCCTGGGGCCAAAGCAATTTTTCCTAATTTATAACTTTAATATGATTAGAATGATACAAAAATTGCAAAAGAAATAAATAAAAAGTTTAATTTTGGCAATTAAACAATAATTTTGTGAGCGGTACGTGTGTACCGCCCGGCCCCAGGGTAAAGCCCGCTACCTATAGTAGTACGGGGGCTGCCCGGTTATGACCGCGACGTCAACCCTTGTCCCCTTAAAATATGTTATTTTAATAAATAAGATATTTTGTTTTGTAAGAAAATAATTAAAATTAATTTATTTTATTTATTTATTTATTTATACCCCCCAAATTAAAAAAAAAAAAAAAAAAAAAAAACATTTGGGCCAATTGCATTGGCGAATTGTTCGGGGCCGGAGCGGTCCAATATGCCTTGAAATCTAGCTCGGCAGGCGGTCCCCTGGCCCAGAATAATCTTTTAGCTGGCGGGAGCGGGCGGTACCTAGGGACCGCCTCGGCCCCAGCCATTAGTCCAACAGCTATATACTATACCTTCAGTTTTTTAACAGGTTTGATCATGTTGTGCAAAGTTGTCTTCCTGTCCAGTTTATATGGACTTTAATCCTATAAGGATAAACAATGTACTAAACACCTCTTAATGTATTCTTTTCGTTGTTTTAATATTTTCGAAAGTTATTATTTTATTTTAATCTTTATTTTTAACATTTTTATTTTAAACACATAAATATTTTTTTTACCTGTTGTAAAGTTAGATTTATTTTCGAATCAAATATTCCTTGAGGTTCTATAGAATTTTGAAATTTGTATTATTTTCTTTTATCATGTCATTAAGTAAGTGTCATTACTGCGACATGCCTTTTAGCAGAGGCGATAATAGGATCCGTCATGAAAATTCCTGTCGGAATACTCAGCAACGACGCACATGTTTTACATGCGGTACGATTTTTCATTTTCAAATGGAATGTACGTTCTTGTCAATTAGGATTACCTGTAGTCATAGCAAAGAGGACCCGAATCGATGCTACTAGGAGGTATCTCTATGAAGTAGAGAAACTTCCCACGGGGGTATCCTGAAAACGTGACAAATTTCATGAATATTTCTTTCTTTCTTCCTTCTTCATACCGGTATTTTTTTAAAATTCCATATCTGCTATTAAGATTTCATCTTTTTTAATATAATTTTAACGATTTTCTTTTAAAATCTCATGCATTTTCTTTATTATTTACCAATTTAACAACGTTTATGACAAATTTCATGACAATTTCTTTCTTTCTTCCTTCTTCATTCCGGTATTTTTTTAAAATTTCATATCTGCTATTAAGATTTCATATCATTTTGTAAGTTTTTTATGTAATTTGATAAGATTTCAACCATTTCTGTACAAATTATCACACATTTTCTACATTTTTACAACTTTTATAACAATTAGACATACAATTTCTTTACTTCTTACTTCTGCGTACCGTTATGTTTCTTTTAATTTCGCATTTTTCCAGTCATTTTTACAATTTTCGTTCAAATTCTAATGCATTTTTTCAACATTTTTACAGCTTTTATATAAATTTAACAAAGTTTAGAACAATCGATCATATATTTTCTTACTTCTTCGATCCAATATTTTTCTTGGTTTACATATCATTTCTTATAATTTTATAAGATTTTAACAAACTTCGTACAAATTCTAATGCATTTTCAACATTTTTACAGCTTTTATATAAATTTAACAAAGTTTATAACAAACGATCATATATTTTCATACTTCTTCGATCCAATATTTTTCTTGGTTTTCATATCTTTTCTTATAATTTTATAAGATTTTAATAATTTTCCAGTCATTTTGTTAGATTTTAACAATTTTCGTTCAAATTCTAAAGTATTTTTTCAACATTTTTACAGCTTTTATATAAATTTAACAATGTTTATAACAAATGTTTATATCTCTTTTTCTTGCTTCTTCGATCCATAATTTTTCTTGGTTTACATACCTTTTCTTATAAGTTTATTAGATTTTAACAATTTTCGTACAAATTCTAATGCATTTTTAACATTTTTACAGCTTTTATATAAATTTAACAAAGTTAATAACAAACGATCATATATTTTCATACTTCTTCGATCCAATATTTTTCTTGGTTTTCATATCTTTTCTTATAATTTTATAAGATTTTAATAATTTTCTTGCAGATTCTTATGCATCACCTACATTTATTACAAATTTTATAACAAATAAACATATATTTTCATTATTTCTTACTTCTTCTTACCGATATTTTTCATCGGGTTTTGATATATATATATTTTTTTTTCATAATTTTATAAGATTTTAACAATTTTCTGGCAAATTTTTATGCATCTTCTACATTTATTACAACTTTTATAACAATTAGACATATAATTTCTTTACTTCTTACTTCTGCGTACCGTTATGTTTCTTTTAATTTCGCATTTTTCCAGTCATTTTGTTAGATTTTAACAATTTTCGTTCATATTCCAATGCATTTTTTCAACATTTTTACAGATTTTATATAAATTTAACAAAGTTTATAACAAATGACCATATATTTTCTTACTTCTTCGATTCAATATTTTTCTTTGGTTTTCATATTTCTGTTATAATTTTAAAGATTTTAGAATAAAATCTGCTGCATTTTCATAGTTTCATGATAACCTTCAAAACACACAAACCGCATTTAGAACAAATAATAATACTCTCTTTCGTACTTCTTCATTCCGATATTTTTCTTTTTATTTCATATTTCTATCATCATTTTATAAGATTTTTATCAATTTCAGGATTTTTATATTTTTTATATATAAACAGGCCATTTATTTATTTTTGTAATTTTCTTTTAAAAGAATATTTTTTTTTTTTTGTTTAAGATATTTCTATAGTCTTAAGTTCCTGCATCCCAACAGTTTGTTACTTTTTTAATAGGAAGATGTAAGGTTATGTTATTCTTACAACTCTCCAATGTTTACCTCTTCTTAATCCTGTTTTCTTTGTGCTTCCCTCTACTCCTTAAGTAGGGTGGAGCTTGCTGTTCTTAATCTTAATCTTAATTCAGATGTATACTTTTAGGCATGAAATTTCAACAGTTGTTTTCAATGTTGTTCAAGTGATAGTGGTGCTTTGATAACACATTTAGCACTCATCTTTATAAATTAATTCTATGTTTCTTAGTAATTTTTGACTAGGTAATATTGATACCTTTACTAATTTACATTCAAGGATTAACATGGATCCTCATAATGATTATATGCACCGGTTTTTGGGCAATCTTTTTAGTAACCACAATTTGCCGGAACTACAGCAAATTAATTATTATTTAACAATATATAACTGTGGATAAGGGCGACCAATTAAGTCTCAACACTGTTTTTCTTTAGAGCTTTATTATTGCAAACGTTTCGGCCAGTTCGGCCATCTTCAGTGCTAAATTTGATTGATAAAAATAGTCTTCTAAAAATCCACCATCAGTGGTTAGTCAATTAATAATTAAAAAAATAGGTATCTGCTACCCTTGTCCAACTACCTGTTTTATATTGTCATTGTTCTGAACAATTTAAGCTAATTATAATTAATTATTATTTAAGCTAAGCCATAAGTAGCTATCAATTTATTATTCAGTCAATTGAGAAGATATTAGAAAGATGCTTTCTTCGTGGTTTCATATATTCTATCTCGTGGTTTCATCTAATCTACATCAAACTCTCTTAGATTTTATTTAAAAATTCAAAGGTTTTAGGGAAAAAGAGATATATAATGATGCTAACCTCATCTGTGATCTGTCATATTTCTATGATATATCTACTGTGTTTAATTTATACATTTTCCAACATAACCTAGTTTTCAATAATAGCCGAAGAACTGCCTTGGCATTTACAGATCTGCGTCCTATCTTTATAGGCCTAGGGTTTGATACATGTTATTTTTTATTTTTTTTATAAAATTTAGTGCCTGACATAAAATAATATTATATCCCATAAATTGAATTTTTTTATATAGATTTTTATTCTTTGTTGGGTATAATTAGTTAAAATGACAAACATTCCTAATAACTGTGTTTATTTTTAACTGATGAGGAAATCAATGACGAGAGGATGCATAACTGCCAGGATTGCATCGATGGCTATTATTCTGATCGTGCTATAGTCAATTACCAGCAGGAAGTTAACTCTCATTTATATAAGAGTTCTGTAAGAGGAGTGATCGACCTGACTCTGGATGAGGATACTCAGTAATTACATACCTGTCTAAAAAAAAAAAAAAAAAAGAATGTATATAATATTATGTATTATACATTCTATGTAATATACCTATCTATCTATCTACCCATTGACGCTACAGCCCATGAAGGACTTTGGCCTCCGAAAGAATCCTCATCCAACTTCCTCTGTCTGCCGCCTCCGCTCTCCATCTCCTCATTCCTATCTGCCGCAAGTCTGCCTCCACGTCCTCCAGCCACCTCAGACGGGGTCTTCCTCTTAACCGCTTTTCTCCTGGTTTCTCGTATAATAGTTTTGCGGTTTTCCGGCATTCTCTCTACATGGCCAAGTAATATATATTATATGTAATTATATATTATAAGTAATATTATATGTATATATAATATTTTGTATCTTTAATGTCTTAAATAAAGATATTATTTTAGTCTATTCTATTCTGATTTATTTATGAACTCTTGTAAAAAAGCTTGTATAGGAACAGATCAAATAAACTTAATATATATTAAATATTTATTAAATATAATATCGATTAAAGAATTTAATGTAATGTTTCACTGGAAAGGCTTTGTAAAATTCTAATTATTAGTAAATAAAAACCAATCTCAGCTGTAACGGTCAAGAGACCGAGCCGTAATTATGTTCACAAAACAACCTGTTTTAAAAAGGATGTATATAATATTATAAATAAAGACATTATTTTAATCTATTCTATTCTGATTTTATTTATCAAATTAGATGGTTAAGGTATAGTAGTACTTTAAAGTGTCAAATGGTTAAAGTATAACAAGCTCCACCCTACTTAAGGAGTAGAGGGAAGCACAAAGAAAACAGGATTAAGAAGAGGTAAACATTGGAGAGTTGTAAGAATAACATAACCTTACATCTTCCTATTAAAAAAGTAACAAACTGTTGGGATGCAGGAACTTAAGACTAAAGAAATATCTTAAACAAAAAAAAAAAATATCCTTTTAAAAGAAAATTACAAAAATAAATAAATGGCCAGTTTATATATAAAAAATAAAATAATTTCTTCTTTAATTTTCTGTTCTGATTAATATACAGCGAATAAAATCGATAGTTTTCGGTATTGGAGGAAAGGAAAATCTTCGAAATAATGCTTCAAGTACCAAAATTCATGAAATTCGATGAAAATACAGTAAATTTCGACCTGAAATTGATAAAAATCTTATAAAATGATGATAGAAATATGAAATAAAAAGAAAAATATCGGAATGAAGAAGTACGAAAGAGAGTATGCATTGGAATATGAACGAAAATTGTTAAAATCTAACAAAATGACTGGAAAAATGCGAAATTAAAAGAAACATAACGGTACGCAGAAGTAAGAAGTAAAGAAATTATATGTCTAATTGTTATAAAAGTTGTAATAAATGTAGAAGATGCATAAAAATTTGCCAGAAAATTGTTAAAATCTTATAAAATTATGAAAAAAAAATATATATATATCAAAACCCGATGAAAAATATCGGTACGAAGAAGTATGAAATAATGAAAATATATGTTTATTTGTTATAAAATTTGAAATAAATGTAGGTGATGCATAAGAATCTGCAAAAAATTATTATTAAAATCTTATAAAATTATAAGAAAAGATATGAAAACCAAGAAAAATATTGGATCGAAGAAGTATGAAAATATATGATCGTTTGTTATAAACTTTGTTAAATTTATGATTAAAATTATGGTTAAAATATATGATTATTTGTTCTAAATGCGGTTTGTGTGTTTTGAAGGTTATCATGAAACTATGAAAATGCAGCAGATATTATTCTAAAATCGTTAAAATTATAACAGAAATATGAAAACCAAAGAAAAATATTGAATAGAAAAAGTAAGAAAATATATGGTCATTTGTTAGAAACTTTGTTAAATTTATATAAAATCTGTAAAAATGTTGAAAAAATTCATTGGAATTTATATGAATAAAATATGAACGAAAATTGTTAAAATCTAACAAAATGACTGGAAAAATGCGAAATTAAAAGAAACATAACGGTACACAGAAGTAAGGAGTAAAGAAATTATATGTCAAATTGTTATAAAAGTTGTAAAAATGTTGAAAATGCATTAGAATTTGTACGAAAATTGTTAAAATCTAATAAACTTATAAGAAAAGGTATGTAAACCAAGAAAAATATTGGATCGAAGAAGTAAGAAAATATATGATTGTTTGTTATAAACTAGTCACATTATCGATTTTATGAATATGCACAGAAAATTGAAAATCGTTTGCGTTAGATGCAGTACACACCTTTTAACACCCTGTCTACTTTGATTTTTTGTAAAGACCAATGTTCCATCGGAAAGACACATAAAACTTTTTTTCCACAATGACAATCTTTTTCCTTTGCGGAATATTGTCTTCTGTACTTGTTTATTACATACAAACATCTGTTTTCCGAGAGGAGCTGTTCAGTTTTGCTCGGCTGTAACATGAATCCGGCAACTTCAAGATGTCGAGGTATAGTAACAGTTGGGATTATGTCGGTTTTTCGACCAGTTTTATTGGTAAACTAGCTGTATGTCCCGGTTTCACCCGGAAAATTTAATTTTTCTAATGAGACGTTCGATTTCGTAAAAAAACCATTGTAAAGCGAGATCATTACGATTTTTATCAGGCTAAAGAATATCAGCTGAAGATCGGCTGAAGTTATGCAATTTTAATATGGACAGGTGTTCGCACCTTTTATGAAAGAACGACTGAGCGAAATTTGGAGAATTTAGGATAAACGGTATGGATTTCTATAAAGAACAAACAAACAAACAGAAATATTGCCCTGCAGTTTCAGCTTCTCGCAAATTAAGCCTCTGTGGCGCAAGGCGGGCCATGGTTGTTGTAAATCATAAAGAAATTACTACCAAATCAAAAGGTTTTAATAAACAAAGAACTTTACATGGGTATAAATAGTAAACCATTTTTTGTATGAACATTCAAACACATGTTTAAATAAATATTAGGAGGTTATCATAATATTTAATTTAAACATATGATTATAATAAATATTAGAAGCTTATCATTTCCTCATTCACCCCATCTCTAAAAAGTAATAAAGTCCTTGAGATAACCAGGTGGTCGTTTTTCACGGATTGGGCGATTCACTGTCGCTGGGCTTCCATTTAGACCTTGGACTAATTCGTCTTCAGTTGGGCTATCTGTAGTCGGAGAGTTCATCTCTGTAGTTTTCGAGTTGTTTTCTAAAACTGGAGTTTCATTGGTACAATTTTCTGATCGTATGAAGGATTCTCCAGGTGGGGCTAGGTGCCGAGTCGAAATAGTTGTCTCTCTTCCATCGGGGAATCTGATGTGTGCATATTCAGGGTTTGATTCCAATAGCTCCACTTCTTCCACTAGAGGGTCGTACTTCGTTGCTCGAATATGGTTCTTCATTAAAACTGGTCCAGGTTTAGTCAACCATGTCGGCATAGAGCATCCGTTGAACGAGCGTCTAGGATGGTTGAACATGCGCTCATGTGGTGTGGCATTCGTGGACGTGCAAAGGAGAGACCGTATTGAGTGAAGTGCCATGTCGAGTACGTCTTCCCATTGCTCAGTTTTCTTACCAAACGTCCTAAGGCAAGCATAATACTCTTCCATATTACACCGTTATACCTCTCTACTTGTCCGTTACCTTGCGGGTTATAGGGGGTCGATCGGCTGGTAGCCACTCCATGAGAAGTAAGAAATGATTTGAGATCTCCAGACATGAAGGAACTTCCTTGATCTGAATGGACATACGCTGGTGTGCCGAAGAGAGCAAAAAGTTTGGTCAAATGCTTAATCACAGTTCTGGCTGAGGTGTCCAAACTAGGGAAGGCGAAAGGGAACCTCGAGAATTCGTCCACAATAGTAAGTAAGTATTTGTTTCTCGATGCAGAAGGAAGAGGGCCTTTGAAGTCTAGATTGATGCGTTCGAAAGTAGCCTTGACCAGGTGCCCAACATGCGAAAAGTAACGCGGTTTTAATTCTGCACACACTGAGCATGCTTGGGTAATTTTTCTTATATCTTCCAAAGAGTAGGGAAGATTCTTAGCTCTAATCCAATGCGACATCCTAGTTACTCCAGGATGGCAAAGTGAGTTGTGCAGGGTTTGGAGATCTGTAATCGAGTTAGCAACGGCGCTTATTCTTGAAAGGGTGTCAACAGAGGAATTTTCGTTGCCGGGACGATAGATGATGTCAAATTTGAAGCAGGCGAGTTCCAATCGCCATCGCATGATTTTCTCATTTTTAATTTTGCTGTTGTGCCGTTGGTGAAACATAAAGGAAACAGACCGTTGATCAGTGAGAATTGTAAAAGGTCTCCCTATGAGGTAATGACGCCAGTGTTTTAGCGATTCTACTATAGCGTATGCCTCTTTTTCGATAGAAGAGTGTTGCACTTCTGATTTGTTCAGCATCCTGGAAAAGAAGGCAACTGGTCGCCCCATTTGACTTAAAGTGGCGGCTATGGCAAACTTTGATGCATCCGTCTCTACTTGAAAAGGTACATTATCAAGTATTGCGGCAGTAGCTGCATTAGCAATTTCATTCTTCAGCATGTTGAACACTGATACAGCTTCGTTAGAAAGAGGGAATGTGGTTTTCAGCAAAGGGCGAATCTTTTCTGAAAAGCGGTGTATCCATTTGCTGTAATAAGAAAACATTCCCATCGCGCTCTGCAGTGAAGCAGCGTTTTCGGGTACAGGTAAATCTAAAAGTGGCTGCATGCGTTGGGGATCAGGTGTAATCGTGTGATTAGAAATGACATAGCCCAGTAAATGGAGAGTTTTCACCGAGAACTTACTTTTTTCTTTATTCAAGGTCAGGTTATACTTGTCTACGGCAGCTAAGAAATTCTTTAAGTTTTTGTCATGGTCCTCTTGATTTTTACCACATACCGTCACATCATCTAAATAAGGAAAAGTGCCTTCAAGATTTTCGTCCTGTACAATACGATCAATGACTCTTTGAAAAGAAGCGACCCCATTAGTTACTCCAAATGGTATCCGAAGGAAATGGTATAATTTTCCGGCAGCTTCAAAAGCGGTGTACTGTCTTTCAGATTCCAGAATAGGTACTTGATGGTATGCACTCTTTAGATCTATAGTGCTGAAAACTTCATTTTCTGACACTTTTGAGATTATTTCTTCAATTTTAGGTAGGGGGTAAGCATCAAGTTGTGTGAACTTATTAATGGTTTTTGAATAATCCACGACCATACGGGGTTTTCGCTTTCCATCTCTCACCACAAAAGCCTGTGCTCGCCACGGCGAGTAGCTTGGTTCAATTACACCTTCCTGCAGAAGTCTATCAACCTCATCCTTCATAAATTTACGATCTTCCTTAGATTGGTTTCTCGATTTAATTACAACAGGTCTGCAATTTCCTTCTAAGTGCCCAAAAATCGACACAGGCTCTACACGAGCTTGGGCTACATTACAAATCTTCAAAGCAGGGCGAGTTCCATGAAAATCAATTTCTACGGTGGAGTGGTTTTTGAGGATGTCGTGCCCGATTATTGTATCACAGCATAGATTATTCATGACCAATAACGTCGCATCTTTGTAACAATGCTCACCGATTTTAAGTTCTGCCTTACACTGACCTGTTACTTCAGATTGTAAAGAAGAATTAGCCATGGATATGCGTCCTTTATATGGTAAAACCGTAACATTACATTTCCGAATGAGAGCAGAGTTAATGAAACTCGAAGAGCTTCCAGTGTCTATGAGCGCTTTAACTTTAATCCCATTCAAAGATATTCCAATTGTTGATCTTAGCAGGCTGTTAGGCGACGCAGCTGTAGTGTTAGCAAGCAGGTTAGTAGCAGCTGCTGACTTGGTCGTTTGATTTGTATTTTCATTTCGTTTTGAATTCATTCTTTTCAACCTTGATCGGCAGGCACGTTTCCAGTGACCTACTTTACCACATTTCGCACACACTGCGTCCTTGGCTGGGCATGATGACCTAGGATGCCAGTCAGATCCACAGAAATAACAACTAGCCACTGTTGTCCATCAAACGGTCCGGCCAGATCTAAGTGTACTCTCTCTCAGGGTGCGTCGGGTACATTCCAGGGATAAAGGGGAAGTTCCGGTTCGTCATCACGACCTTCTTGGCATGGATGACATTTCTTAACATATTTTTCCACCTCCTCATCTATAGCAGTCCGCCAGGTATAGTACCTCGCCAACGACTTCATTCCTTCTATGCCCAGATGACCTGAATGTAATATTTTTAAAACTCTTCCCCTTAACGCTTCCGGTGACACAAAACGATTTAACCACATAATAATACCTTCTTCCACAGAAAGCTCATCTCACTTTCTCCAATACGACTTAAATTCTTCCTGCACAACCCTTGGCCATCCATGCAAAACAAAGTTCCTAACTTTTTTTAGGATTCTATCCGCTGATGTTTCTCTGGCAATGTCATCCATCTTCACCAAAGTCGCAATTTTATCAGATTGAATAGATCTTACGAACCTATCTTCTTTCATCATATTAATCGAAATTGCGTCTTGAGTACTAATAGGCAGTCTTGAAAGCGCATCAGCCACAATATTCGACGACCCCTTACAATATTCCACATCGAAATCGTAAGCCAAAAGAAAAATCGCCCATCGAACTAACCTGATGTTCTGAACTTTGGGTAAGTCCCGATCTGGCCCGAAAATTCTTGTCAACGGCTGATGGTCAGTTGATAATGTGAATTTTCGCCCAAATAAAAACTGGTGGAATTTTTTCACCCCATAAACAATAGCTAACGCTTCCTTGTCTATCGACGCATAGTGTGCTTCTGCTGAAGTTAGGGTTCTTGACACGTACGCCACTGGTCTTTCGCTACCGTCAGACATTTTGTGGAGAAGTACCGCTCCTAGTCCCGTCTCAGATGCATCACAACGTACTATCACCGGCTTACTAATGTCATACGACAAAATAGTTTGGTCAGTCGATAATAAATTTTTGACTTTATCAAATGCCTTCTCCTCCCGATCTGTCCACTGCCACTTGACTTTCGTTCCCATCAGGCTGTGCAAATCAGCGCAATGACCATGTAGGTGTGGAATAAACCTCTCATGGAAGTTTACCATACCAAGAAACACTCTTAGTTCCTTTACGATACGTGGAGTCGGACAATTTTTTATAGCCCTAACCTTATCTTCAAGCGGATGGACTCCATTCTTATCTTATATTCTCCATTCTATTCGATACCCTAAATACTTGGATTCTTTTGAAATTGGCATTTCTCCAATTTAACACTGACTCCTGCCGTTTGAAGTCGTCGAAATACCTCTTTTAAGCGCCGTAGATGAACTTCCGGACTTCGACCACCTACCAGTATATCATCCAAGAGAACTGACACATCAGGTATTCCGTCTAATAATTTTTCCATGTATGTTTGGAATTTAGCTGGTGCTGTTTTTAAACCAAAGCATAGCCTCCGGTACCTAAAATAACCAATATGAGTGGCTATAGTCAGATAATCTCTGTCTCCTTCCTCTACTTCCATCTGAAGATATGCATCCCTCAAGTCAATAACCGTGAATTGAGTTGCCGATGCATGTTTCGATACTAAATCATCAAAAGTCGGTAAAATACAATGCTCATCTAACAGAACCGGGTTCAATGTTACCGCAAAATCTCCACAGAAACTCACAGCCCCATTCCCTTCATCAATGTTGACCGTTGGTGTTGCCCACCTAATAGTACTCACGGCTGGATCTACTCTTTCTATACTCTTCTACACCAACCCAATTTATATTTTACATTAATATCAGATTTGAAATCTGTGAACCCGAGTACATTGAAATAGACCGTCATACCGCTAAAATTTAAAAAAGAGAAATTACACACTATTTGGGTTCCCCCCACTTCAAAATTTAATTTTTTTGAAATCTGTGGACTCAAGTAAATTCGAATCGACCATCACATAGCTTAAATATAAAAAATCAAAACAACTCCATATTTAATCACCCGCCCTCAATTTAAATCTAAAATTTATATCATATTTATATTATTAGAAATCTGCGGGCTCGAGTGTATTCGAGTCGATACTCATACCGCTAGAATTTAAAAAAGTAAAATTAATCCCTATTTAGGCACCCCACACAATTTTAATTTAAAATTAATATCAGAATAGAAATCTGTTAACCCGTTTATATTGGAATAGACCGTCATACCACTAAAATCTGAAAAAGTAAATTTACTCTCTTTTTAGGCACCCGTCACATTTAAATTTAACATTTATATCAGATTTGAAATCTGTAAACCTGAGTTCATTCGAATAGACCCTCATACCACTTGAATATATAAATGAGAAATTACTCACTAGATGGGTGCTCCCCACCTCTAAATTTAATTTTTTTGAAATCTGTGGACTCAAGTAAAAGCCCATGAGGCGAACTGTGGCGAATAATAAAGATATCATAAGTCAGATTCAAACTAGGGACCTTAAGCACAGCAGTCCACTGCCTTACCAGTGGGCTACCGCGCTCCCCCTAAAATTTATAACAGATTTGAAATTGCGGGCCCGAGTTCATTCGAATCGACGCTCATAAATCTAGAATCTGAAAACTACTCCTAATATCGGTGCTCCATCATTCAAAAATAAAAAATTACGAAATCTGCGAACCCGAGGATATTGGAATAGACCGTCATACCGCTAAAATCTGAAAAATAAATTTATATTCTTTTTAGGCACCCATCCATTTTAAATTTAACATTAATCTCAGATTTAAAATCTCAGAACCCGAGTACATTCGAATAGACCCTCATACCGCATAAATCTAAAAAAAAGAAATTACTCACTATATGGGTGCCCCCACCTCAAAATTTAGAAGGGTTTCTCGGCCCATGAGGCGAACTGTGGCGAATAATAAAGATATCATAAGTCAGATTCAAACTTGGGACCTTAAGCACAGCAGTCCACTGCCTTACCAGTGGGCTACCCCGCTCCCCCTAAAATTTATAACAGAATTGATATCTGCGGGCTCGACTACATTTGAATAGACCGTCATACCGCTAAAATCTGATAAAGTAAATTTACTCCCTTTTTAGGCACCCACCCAATTTAAATCTAACATGAATATCAGATTTGAAATCTGTTAACCCGAGTATATTGGAATAGACCGTCATACCGCTAAAATGTGAAAAAGTAAATTTACTCCTTTTTTAGGCACCCACCCAATTTAAATTTAACATGAATATCAGATTTATAATCTGCGAGCCCGAGTACATTCGAATCGACCATTATACAGCTTAAATTTAAAAAATCAAAACAACTCCCTATTTAGGCACCCCCCCGCAAATTCAAATCTAAAGTTTATAACGGATTTGAAATATGCGGAACCGAGTACATTCGAATAGACCCTTATAACTCTAGAATCTGAAAAAGTAAAACTACACCCAATTAAGGTGCCCCTCCACTCAAAATTAAAATTTTCGAACTCTAACAACCCTCCCCTATTTAGGCATCCCCCTGCATATTGAAATCTAAAATTTATAACAGTTTTGACACTGCGGGCCCGAGTATATTTGAACAACCGTCAAACCGCCAGAATCTGAAAAAGTAAAATTACTCACTATATAAGTGCCGCCCACCTCAAATTTAAGAATTTTTGCAAACTGTAGACTCAAGTACATTCGAAACGACAGTCATACAGCTTAAATATGAAAAACCAAAGCAACCCCCTATTTATTAACCCCCCCCCCCTGCAAATCTAAATCTAAAATTTATAACAGATTTGAAATTGCGGGCCCGAGTTCGATCGACGCTCATAAATCTAGAATCTGAAAACTACTCCTAATATCGGTCCCCTTCATTCAAAAATAAAAAGTTTCGAAATCTGCGAACCCGAGGATATTTGATAAACCGTCACACCGCCAGAATCTGAAATAAAAAAATTATTCCAAATTTGGTTGCCCCTCCACTCAAAAAATAAAAATTTTCTTAATCTGCGTACTCGAGTACATTCGAATCGACCCTCATACCGGTAGAATCAGAAAAAGTAAAATTACTCCCTATTTAGGCACACGTCACAATTTTAATTTAAAATTAATATCACACTCTAACGTTTCCTCTTTATTTGACCTTTCATCTGATCATAGCCCAATCTTACTTGAAGTGTCGTACCACCCTTTCGTCAAACCTAATCCCCCCTCATTGATTAACGGATTCATAAACTGGAACAGCTTTAAAAAATACGTGGACAACAAAATTACGTTAACATACCCCATTACAAAAGCCGACGACCTCGACAACGCAGTAGATTACCTTACAAAAACTATACACACTGCAATCTGGCACTCGACTACACCGAAGTCGACAAGAATTAAAACTGACTCTTATCTTCCCCAACCTATTCGCAATCTAATTAAAGAAAAACGCAAAATTAGAGGTCTATGGCAAAGAACCAGATACCCATCCTATAAGAAAGAACTAAACAAACTAACCCGGAAACTTCAACAAGAACTAACAACATTTAAAAACAACAACTACAAGGAATACATCGACTCGATAAACAACAGAAACGGATCAGTATGGACAACGACAAGACGTATACTGAAGAAAAAAGATATCCAATTCCCCCTTCGACGTCCAGATAATACCTGGGCCATAACTAGCGATGAAAAGGCAAACGAATTCGCAAAATATCTTGACCAGGTTTTTGGAACAAATTCCATTAAGGACAACACACTCACCGAAATAGACGACGACTTGACAGCTCCACTACCTCTATCATTACCTCCTCCAGCGTTTCACCCAAAAGAAATCCACAAAGAAATCAACAGACTTCCGAACCGAAAAGCTCCGGGCTATGATCTTATCACTCCCTTTATCCTTCGCCACCTACCTCGAAAAGCTATTCTGTTTCTTACTCACATTTATAACTCTATCTTACGCACAACACACTATCCTCTTCTTTGGAAACTCTCCACAATCAAAATGATACCTAAACCTTCTAAGCCAACAACTAATCCTACTTCTTACCGCCCAATCGCACTTCTACCAATAATGGGGAAAATATTTGAGAAACTATTCTTGAACAGAATTAAGCCCTCACTGGAAAGTAGTCAAGTGATACCCAATCATCAGTTTGGCTTTCGATCCTATCACTCAACCGTGCAACAGTGCCATAGGATAGTTGACGCAATATCGATAGCTTTTGAGAAAAAGGAATATTGCTCAGCGATATTTCTCGATATCGAAAAAGCATTCGATAGTGTCTGGCACAAGGGTCTATTATGGAAAATAAAACCGCACATACCTTCTACCTACTTCCTCATCCTTCAATCTTTCTTGCTCCATAGATATTTCTGTATTTCTGTAGATTCTTCTACTTCTTCATTCTTTCCTCAGCTTACTGGCGTTCCTCAAGGAAGCGTTCTAAGCCCCCTCCTCTATTCCATTTTCACCTCTGACATTCCGGAACACCCTTGCACCACTATCTTTACCTTCGCTGACGACACAGCTATCATTTCTTCCCACAAAGATCCCACAATAGCATCAATTGCAGTCCAAAACCACCTATTCGACCTTGAAAATTGGTTTCGAAAGTGGAAAATAAAAATAAATGCCGCTAAGTCGGTCCATATAACTTTTTCACTGAGGAAGGGAACCTGTCCTCCAATAAAAATTGATAATACATCGGTGCCATCTAAAAACTATGTACGTTACCTAGGACTATACTTGGACAAAAGACTCACTTGGAACATACATACAAAACTAAAAAGACAAGAACTGACCAGACGATATAAACAACTGTCACACCTCCTGGACTACAGATCTTCACTTAACTTACGAAACAAAAGACTAATATACAACACTATACTAAAACCCATTTGGACCTACGGAGCAGAACTTTGGGGTTCCGCTAAACAGGTACACATAAACAAAATTCAAACAGCACAGTCAAAAATTCTTCGAAAAATTGCAAACGCTCCATGGTACATTTCTAACAACATAATACACAAAGACATGGACATTCCAACAGTAAAATCATACATTCACGACAAATACACTACATTTCACTGTTCAACTCATAACCACCCAAACCCACTTGTTTCTTTTCTTTCTTCCTCCCAGTTACCCGTCCAACGAAGACTGAAACGACAATGGCCGAGGGATATGCTCTAGCACAGCAATTAAATCATGAAAGTCCAAGACAACTGCATCCAACAAATTTGCTAGATGCGCCCCAGCGCAGGTGCAAATGACGCAAAATATAAATAAATAAATAAATAAAAAAAAAAAAAAAAAAATTAATATCAGACTAGAAATCCGTTAACCCGAGTATATTGAAATAACCGTCGTACCGCTAAAATGCGAAAAAGTAAAGTTACTCATTTTTAACATAGACAGTCATATTTAAGCTGTATTACTGTCTATTCGAATGTACTTGAGTCTACAGTTTTCAAAAATTCTAAATTTTGAGGGGGGCAACCATATAGTGAGTAATTTCACTTTTTCAGATTCTGGCGGTATGACGGTTGTTCAAATATACTCGGGTTCGCAGATTTCAAATCTGATATTCATGTTAAATTTAAATTGGGTGGGTGCCTAAAATGGGAGTAAATTTACTTTTTCAGAATTTAGCGGTATGACGTTCTGAGTATATTTGAATAGACCGTAATAATGCTAAAATCTGAAAAATTCAATTTACCCCCTTTTTAGGCACCCACCCAATTTAAATTTAACATAAATATCAGATTTGAAATCTACGAACCCGAGTATATTAGAACAATCGTCATGCCGCCAGAATCTGGAAGAGTAAAATTCTCCAAATAAGGGTCCCTCCACTCAATAAATAAAAATCTTCGAAATCTGCGGACCCCAGTACATTCGAATCGACTCTCACAACTGTATCATCTGAAAAAGTAAATTTACTCCCTTTTTTGGCACCCCACCTTATTTAAATTTAAAATTAATATCAGATATGAAATCTGAGACTCCATCCCTATTTAGGCACCCCCCGCAAATTTAAATCTAAAATTTATAACAGATTTGAAACTGCGGGCCCGAGTACATTTGAATAGACTCTTATACCACTTTAATATAAAAAAATGGAGTTACTCACTATATGAGTGCCCCCCTCCTCAAAATTAAATTTTTTTGAAATCAGCGGACTCAAGTAAAGTCGAATCGACCATCATACAGCTCAAATATAAAAAATCAAAACAACTCCCTATTTAGGCACCCGCCTCCCAATTTAAATCTAAAATTTATAAAAAAAAGAAAAAAAAACCTGTACCACTACAACAGGGTCTTGGGTTCAGTACTATGTAATGAACAGTACTGTTTCTTGGTCAGCGGTCGTGCAAGGAGTCGATTTGACCGTGATCACACTCAACCGCCAGGTTCTTTCCCCTTAATTTTTCAATTAAAGGTACCCACTTTATAGAGGCTGGGTTTGCCCCAGGAGGGTCTCTCGGCCCACGAGGCGAATTGTGGCGAATAATAAAGATATCATATGCCATGTCAGATTCGAACTTGGGACCTTAAGCACAGCAGTCCACTGCCTTACCAGTGGGCTACCCCGCTCCCTCTAAAATTTATAACAGAATTGAAATCTGCGGGATCAACTACATTCGAATCGACCCTCATACCGCTAGAATCTGAAAAAGTAAAATTACTCCCTATTTAGGCACCCCTCCGAATTTTAATTTAAAATTAATATCAGATTAGAAATCTGTTAACCCAAGTATATTGGAATAGACCGTCATACCGCTAAAATCTGATAAAGTAAATTTACTCCCTTTTTAGGCACCCACCCAATTTGAATCTAACATGAATATCCGATTTGAAATCTGCGAACCCGAGTATATTTGAACAACGGTCATGACGCCAGAATCTGAAAAAATGAAATTATTAACTATATGGGGGATTATATTTTAATCGGCCATCATACAGCTTAAATATATGAAATCAAAAAAACTCCCTATTTAGGCACCCCTCCCAACTTTAATAAAAAATTAATATCAGATTAGAAATCTGTAAACCCGAGTATATTGGAATAGGCCGTGATACTGCTAAAATCTGAAAAGGTAAATTTGAAATCTGCGAACCCCAGTATATTTGAATATACCATCTAATCTAAACAAGTGAAATTACTCACTATACGGGTGCTCCCCCACCTCAAAATTTATATTTTTTGAAACTTGTAGACTCAAGTACATTTGAATCAAGTACAACTCCCTATTTAGGGACCCCCCGAAAATTTAAATCTAAAAATTATAATAGATTTTAAATCTGCGGGCCCCAGTATATTTGATTAGAACTTCATACCGCTTAAATCTAAAAAAGTGAAATTACTCAATGTATGGGTGCCCTCCTTAACTTCAAAATTTAAATTCTTTGAAATCTGTAGACTCAAGTACATTCGAATCGACCATCATACAGCGTAAATATAAAAATTTAAAACAGCTCCATATTTAGGCACCCGCCCCCCAATTTAAATCTAGCGGGCTCGAGTATATTTGACTTAAGTACATTCGAATCAAGTACAACTTCCTATTTCCGCACCCCCCCCCACATATGTAAATTTAAAATTTATAGCAGTTATTAAAATTATTAAATTAAAATTTGAAATCTGTCGCCCTGTGTATATTGGACTCAAGTACATCCGAATCGACCATCATACAGCTTAAATATAAAAAATCAAAACAACTCCCTATTTAGGCCCCCCCTAATTGAAATCTAAAATTTATAACAGATTTGAAATCTGCGGGCTTGAGTAGATTCGAATCGACCCTCATAACTCTAGAATCTGAAAAAGTAAAACTACACCAAATAAGAGTGGCCCTCCAATCAGAAATAAAAAATTTTGAAATCTGTGAACCCGAGTACATTCGAATAGACCTTCATACCGCTTAAATATAAAAAAGTGAAATTACTCACTACATGGGTGCTCCCCATATTAAAATTTAGTATTTTTAAAAACATTAGAATGAAGTACATTCGAATCGACAATCATACAGCTTAAATATGAAAAATCAAAGGAACTCCCTATTTAGGCACCCCCCGCAAATTTAAATCTAAAATTTATAACAGATTTGAAAATACGGACCCAAGTACATTTGAATCGACCCTCATAACTCTACAATCTGATGAAGTCAAACTACTCCCAATAAGGGTGTCCTTCCACTCAAAAATAAAAATTTTCGAAATCTGCAAACCGGAGTATATTGGAATAGACCGTCATACTGCTAAAATCTGAAAAAGTAAATTTACTCCCTTTCTAGGCATCCTTTCAATTCAAATTTAACATGAATATCACATTTAAAATATGCGAACCCTAGTATATTTGAATAGACCCTCATACCGCTAAATCTAAAAAAGTGTAATTACTCACTATATGGGTGTCCCAAAGCTCAAAATTTAAGTTTTTGAAATCTGTGGACTCAAGTACATTCGAATCGTCTAGCCTAAATATGAAAAATCAAGACAACTCTCTATTTAGGTGACCCACCACCGCCCCCCCCGCAAATTTAAACCTAAAATTCATAACAGATTAGAAATCTGTTAATCTGAGTATATTGGAATAGACCGCCTTACCGCTAAAATCTGAAAAAGTAAATTTCTTCCCTTTTTAGGCACCCACCCAATTTAAATTTAACATGAATGTCAGATTTAAAATCTGCGAACCCGAGTATCTTTGACAACCGTCATACTGCCAGAAACTGAAAAAGTTGAAATTATTCACTATATGGGTGCCCCCCACGTTAAAATTTAGAGTTTTTGAAAACTGTAGACTCAAGTACATTCGAATCGACAGTCATACGGCTTAAATATGAAAAATCCAAGCAACTACTAATATAGGCACCCCTTTGCAAATTTAAATCTAAAGTTTATAACACATTATAACACATTTATAACACATATATATTATAACACATTCGAGTTTATAGTACATTCGAAATCTTCAAGCCCAAGAACATTCAAATCGACCCTCATAACTCTAAAATCTGAAAAAGTAAAACTACACCAAATAAGAGTGGCCCTCCACTTAAAAATAAAAATTTTCGAAATATGCGAACCCAAGTATATTTGAATAGACCCTCATACCGGTAGAATCTGAAGAGTCAAAACAACACCCTATTTAGGCATCCCCCCGCAAATTTAAAACTTAAGTTTATATCGGATTTAAAATCTGCGATTTCGGATGAACTCTCATAATTCTAGAATCTGAAAAGTTAAAACTACACCCAATAAGAGTGGCCCTCCACTAAATAAAAAAAAAAATTTGAAATCTGCTAACCCGAGTATATTGGAATAGACCGTCATACTGCTAAAATCTGAAAAAGTATATTTACTCCCTTTTCAGGTACCCACCCAATTTAAATTTAAAAGAATATCAGATTTGAAATCTCCGATCCCGAGTATATTTAAATAGACCCTCATACCGCTTAAACCTTAAAAAGTGAAATTACTCACTATATGACAATTTAAATCTAAAGTTTATAACGGATTGAAATATGCGGAACCAAGTACATTCGAATCGACCCTCATAACTCTAGAATCTGAAAAAGTAAAACTACACCCAATTAGTGTGCCTCTCCACTCAAAAATAAAAATTGCCTTTTTAGGCACGCACCCGATTTAAATTTAGCATGAATATCAGATTTCAAATCTGCGAACCCGAGTATATTTGAACAAACGTCATACCGCCAGAATCTGAAAAAGTGAAATTACTCACTGTATGTGTGCAACCCACCTCAAAATTATGAATTTTAGAAAATTGTAGACTCAAATACATTTGAATAGACAGTCATACAGCTAAAATATGAAAAATCAAAGCACCTCCCCATTAAGGCACCCCCCTCGCAAATTTAAATCTAAAATATATAGCCCTTACCCGTGTATATTAAAATAGACTGTCATACCGCCAAAATCTGAAAAAGTGATTTTACTCTTTTTTTATGCACCAACCTAATTTTAATTTAAGATGAGTATCAGATTTGAAATCGGCGAACCCGAGGTTATTTGAATCAACCGTTATACCGCCAGAATCTGAAAAAGTAAATTGACTCCAAACAAAGGTGCCCCTTCACTCAATAATAAAAATTTTCGAAATCTGCGGACCAGAATACATTCATATTGACCCTCAAACCTGTAGAATCTGAAAAAGTCAAACTACTACTAAAAAGGGTGCCCCTCCACTCATAAATAAAAACTATCATAATCTGCGAACCCGCGTATATTCGAGTAGACCGTCATACTGGTAAAATTGGAAAATCTTAATTTACCCCCTTTTTAGGAACCCACCTAACTTAAATTTAACATGAATATCAGATTTGAAATCTGCGAGCCCGAATATATTTGAATAGACCCTCATACCGCTTCCATCTAAAAAAGTGAAATTACTCCCTATATGGGTGCCCTCCCACCACAAAATTTAAATTTTTTGAAATCTGTACACTCATTTACATTCGAATCGACCATCATACACCTTAATTATAAAATATCAAAACAACTCCCTATTTAGCCCCCCCCCCGCAAATTCAAATATAAAGTTTATAACGGATTTAAAATATGCGGAACCAAGTACATTCGAATCGACCCTCATAACTATAGAATCTGAAAAAAAAAAACTACACCCAATTAGGGTGCCCCTCCACTCAAAATTAAAATTTTCGAAATCTGACAACCCATCCCTATTTAGGCACCCCCTTGCAAATTGAAATCTAAAATTTATAACAGATTTGACACTGTGGGCCCGTGTATATTTGAACAACCGTCATACCGCAAGAAACTGAAAAAGTGAAATTATTCACTATATGGGTGCCCCCCACCTCAAATTTTATAATTCTTGAAAACTGTAAACTCAAGTACATTCGAATATACAGTCATACAGCTTAAATATGAAAAATTAAAACAACTCCTTATTTTGGCTCCCTCCGCAAATTTATATCTAAAAATAATATCAGATTTAAAATCTGCGAACCCGTCCCTATTTAGGCACCCCTCCCAATTTTAATTAAAAATAATATCAGATTTGAAATCTGTTAACCCGAGTATATTGGAATAGACCGCCATACTGCTAAAAACTAAAAAAGTAAATTTACTCCCTTTTGAGGCACCCACCCAAATTTAAAATTTAACATAAATATCACATTTAAAATCTGCTAACCCAAGTATATTTGAATAGACCGTCATACCGCTAAAAACTTGAAAAGTAAATTAACTCCCTTTTTTGGCACCCCTCCAAATTTAAATTTAAATTTAATATCAGATTAGAAATCTATTAACCTGAGTATATTGGAATAGACCGTCATACCGCTAAAAGCTGGAAAAGTAAATTAACTCCCTTTTTTGGCATTCTTCTAAATTTAAATTTAAAATTATTAGGGCCATTCCACGTCAAATCATCCAGCCGAAATTCAAAATTTTACCTCACCCCCTCAGATTTTGATAACAATTTGTAGGTATCAAGTACATATATAAATCAGAAAAAATTCCAAATTTTACCCAATTCCATCAAGTAGTTTCAGAGTTATGGCCATTTGAACTTTTGAGATATTTGAAGTTCCGACGACGACTTGAGCTCAAAACCAACTTGTACATGTTAAGACTTTCCTCTGTAGAATGGTTACTAATTGAACTAGAGCTTTCAAAATTTATTCATTAATTCTGCCTTTCATGCAGAATCAGATGGTACCATATATATCAGAGAGATAATTTTCCTTCATGAAAATAAAAATTCTTAAACATAAAAATTTATATTTTTTCCAAGTTGTAAAATGGTCATAGAAAAATGCCATGAGCAAAAATCTCTCTCCAACCGGCCTTACACACTATATATCAAAAGAAAGAGGAAGAAATTCTCTATCTAATAATGAAATAATATGAGTGGCTCTTTGACATATAAGAGTTTTATCACGATTTGAATCTAACATATTAAAATTTAATTTCAAAGTGGCGCATACAAAAATACAGCTGAAATCTCTCTTAGATATACTCCTTCAAAGGTATATTATTGAAAAGGGCATCTAATTTCCTTTTAAATGATATGATAATGTTTGTGAACTTTTGAGCTGAAATTGTTTTATTACAATGTAAATCTAATAAAATTAATTCAACTCGGTGTTATATGAAAATTTCTGTATGGCTAAAATCTCTCTCCAAGCCCATTAAAATATTATATATCACTGAAAAGAGGATGAAATTTTCTATCTAATGATGAAATAATATGAGTGGCTCTTTGACTTATAAGAGTTTTATCACGATTTGAATCTATCATATTAAAATTTAATTTCCAAGTGGCGCATACAAATTAATACAGCTGAAATCTCTCTTAGATATACTCCTTCAAAGGTATATTATTGAAAAGGGCATCTAATTTCCTTTTAAATGATATGATAATGTTTGTGAACTTTTGAGCTGAAATTGTTTTATTACAATGTAAATCTAATAAAATTAATTCAACTCGGTGTTATATGAAAATTTCTGTATGGCTAAAATCTCTCTCCAAGCCCATTAAAATATTATATATCACTGAAAAGAGGATGAAATTTTCTATCTAATGATGAAATAATATTAGTGGCTTATTGACTTATAAGAGTTTTATCATGATTTGAATCTAACATATTAAAATTTAATTTCAAAGTGGCGCATACAAATTATTATAGTAAAAAGTATAATTAAAAAAAGTAAAAAGAATAATCTGAAAAAGTTTATCAAATAATGATCAAATCGTAAATGCAAAGCAAATGCACGTATATTGTGGTAAGATTTTTTCCAAAATAATTTTTTTTTTTTTTGAGCAAAGAAGAAATCGAAATCAATAGAAAAGCTTTAGGTATTCGATTTGAGTCTGGTCTAAGAATTACCGGAACCAGGAGTTTCAATTATTTTCAGCCTGCATCAACTGAAGAAATAATAGCAAAAAGGGTAAGCTCAGACTCTATTATCTGTTTGGGACAAAATGTTTTTCGCTAAACAGGACCAACTGTATAACCAGAAGTCAATTCTTTCGTGGCCTGTGTACATGACAACTGGTGGATCGGAATAGTCCATAGTATAAATGAGATAGAAGGTGATTATGATTTGCTATTTATGCACCCCTCTGGGCCAACAGAAACATTTTTTGGCCTAAAAATGAAGACCAATGTCCAGTTCCATCTCATATACTATGTGTAATCAATCCGCCATCCAAATAATTTTCCCGTTCAGTGATACTTACAAGATTGATTGCGATTCTGTCAACAAAATTAACAAGGCATACAACACCTTTATGAACTCATTATAGCCTAATGCTAAGATTTTCACCATTATAATTTATTAGCTTAAATAAATAAAAATTGTGAGTTGATTTGATATTATTATTACATTTAATTTAAAAAAAAAAATCTTTAAACTTAAAAGCCTGCACATATTATTAAATTACATTAAAGTTAAGTACATGTTCTTTTCAGCAATAAGTATATGGTGATTTAAGGATATTTGGAAATAGATTTCAGATGTATTAATTTGTATGCGCCACTTTGAAATTAAATTTTAATATGTTAGATTCAAATCATGATAAAACTCTTATAAGTCAATAAGCCACTAATATTATTTCATCATTAGATAGAAAATTTCATCCTCTTTTCAGTGATATATAATATTTTAATGGGCTTGGAGAGAGATTTTAGCCATACAGAAATTTTCATATAACACCGAGTTGAATTAATTTTATTAGATTTACATTGTAATAAAACAATTTCAGCTCAAAAGTTCACAAACATTATCATATCATTTAAAAGGAAATTAGATGCCCTTTTCAATAATATACCTTTGAAGGAGTATATCTAAGAGAGATTTCAGCTGTATTAATTTGTATGCGCCACTTGGAAATTAAATTTTAATATGATAGATTCAAATCGTGATAAAACTCTTATAAGTCAAAGAGCCACTCATATTATTTCATCATTAGATAGAAAATTTCATCCTCTTTTCAGTGATATATAATATTTTAATGGGCTTGGAGAGAGATTTTAGCCATACAGAAATTTTCATATAACACCGAGTTGAATTAATTTTATTAGATTTACATTGTAATAAAACAATTTCAGCTCAAAAGTTCACAAACATTATCATATCATTTAAAAGGAAATTAGATGCCCTTTTCAATAATATACCTTTGAAGGAGTATATCTAAGAGAGATTTCAGCTGTATTTTTGTATGCGCCACTTTGAAATTAAATTTTAATATGTTAGATTCAAATCGTGATAAAACTCTTATATGTCAAAGAGCCACTCATATTATTTCATTATTAGATAGAGAATTTCTTCCTCTTTCTTTTGATATATAGTGTGTAAGGCCGGTTGGAGAGAGATTTTTGCTCATGGCATTTTTCTATGACCATTTTACAACTTGGAAAAAATATAAATTTTTATGTTTAAGAATTTTTATTTTCATGAAGGAAAATTATCTCTCTGATATATATGGTACCATCTGATTCTGCATGAAAGGCAGAATTAATGAATAAATTTTGAAAGCTCTAGTTCAATTAGTAACCATTCTACAGAGGAAAGTCTTAACATGTACAAGTTGGTTTTGAGCTCAAGTCGTCGTCGGAACTTCAAATATCTCAAAAGTTCAAATGGCCATAACTCTGAAACTACTTGATGGAATTGGGTAAAATTTGGAATTTTTTCTGATTTATATATGTACTTGATACCTACAAATTGTTATCAAAATCTGAGGGGGTGAGGTAAAATTTTGAATTTCGGCTGGATGATTTGACGTGGAATGGCCCATTATCAGATTTGAAATTTGCGGGCCCGAGTTCATTCGAATAGTTCATTCTAATTAATTATACCGCGTAAATATATAAAAGTGAAATTATTCAGTATATGGGTGCCCCCCACCTCAAATTTTATAATTCTTGAAAACTGTAAACTCAAGTACATTCGAATCGACAGTCATACAGCTTAAATATGAAAAATTAAAGCAACTCCTTATTTTGGCTCCCTCCGCAAATTTATATCTAAAATTAATATCAGATTTAAAATCTGCGAACCCGTCCCTATTTAGGCACCCACCCAAATTTAAAATTTAACATAAATATCACATTTGAAATCTGCGAACCCATGTATATTTGAATAGACCGCCATACCGCTAAAAACTGGAAAAGTAAATTAACTCATATAATAATAACTCATAATATACTGAAGTATATTTGAATAGACCGTCATACCGCTAAAAACTGGAAAAGTAAATTAACTGCCGTTTTTGGCACTCCTCCAAATTTAAATTTAAATTTAATATCAGATTTGAAATCTGTTAACCCGAGTATATTGGAAGAGACCGTCATACCGCTAAAAACTGAAAAAGTGAATTTACTCCCTTTGTTTGCACCCCTCTAAATTTTAATTTAAAATTATTATCAGATTGAAATCTGCATCTGAAATTACTCACTCAATACAATCATCAATAATCTGAAATTACTCACTATATGGTTGCCCCCCATTTCAAAATTATGAATTTTTGAAAACTGTAGACTCAAGTACATTCGAATCGACAGTCATACAGCTTAAATATGTAAAATCAAAGCAACTCCTTATTTAGGCACGCCCCCCCCCGCACACTTAAATCTAAAGTTTATAACGGTTTTATAATCTGCGGGCCCGAGAACATTCGAATCGACCCCCATAACTCTAGAATCTGAAAAAGTAAAATTTATTCCCTTTTTAGGCATCCACCCAATTAAAATTGAACATAAATATGACATTTGAAATCTGCGAACCCGAGTATATTTGAATAGACCGTCATACCGCTAAAAACTGGAAAAGTAAATTAACTCCCTTTTTTGGCACCCCTCTAAATTTAAATTTAAAATAATTATCAGATTTGAAATCTGTTATCCCGAGTAAATTGGAATAGACCGTCATACCGCTAAAAACTGGAAAAGTAAATTAACTCCCTTTTTTGGCATTCCTCTAAATTTAAATTTAAAATTATTATATGATATGAAATTTGCGGGCCCGAGTTCATTCGGATAGTTCATTCGAATTAATTATACCGCTTAAATATATAAAAGTTAAATTACTCACTATATGGGTGCCCCCCAAGTCAAAATTTAATTTTTTTGAAATCTGTAGACTCAAATATATTTGAATCGACAGTCATACACCTTAAACATGAAAAATTAAAGCAACTCCTTATTTTGGATCCCTCCGCAAATTTAAATCTAAAATTTTTAACAGAATTTGAATCTGCGGGCCCGAGTACCCTCCAATCGACCTTCATAACTCTAGAATCTGAAGAAGTCAAACTACTTCCAATAAGGGTGCCCCTCCACTCAAAAATAAATTTTTTTGAAATCTGCGAACCCAAGTATATTGGAATAAACCGTCATACTGCTAAAATCTGAAAAAGTAAATTTACTCTTTTTTTTGGTACGTTCACAATTAAATTAAAAGTTAAATTACTCACTATATGGGTGCCCCCCACGTCAAAATTAAGAATTTTTGGAAATTGTAGACTAAAGTACATTCGAATCGACAGTCATACGGCTTAAATATGAAAAATCCAAGCAACTCCTTATTTAGGCACCCCTTTGCAAATTTAAATCTAATGTTTATAACGGATTTAAAATCTTCAAGCTCTAGAACATTCGAATCGACCCTCATAACTCTAGAATCCGATAAAGTAAAACTACACCCAATAAGAGTGGCCCGCCACTCAAAAATAAAAATTTTGGTAATCTGTGAACCCGAGTGTATTGGAATAGACCGTCATACTGCTAAAATCTGAAAAAGTAAATTTATTCCCTTTTTAGGCACCCACCCAACTTCAATTTAAGCTGAATATCAGATTTGAAAACTGCGAACCCGAGTATATTTGAACAGCCCTCATACCTCTTAAATCTAAAAAAGTGTAATTACTCACTATATGGGTGCCCCCCATCTCAAAATTTAGAATGTAAACTGTAAACTCTAGTACATTCGAATTGACAGTCATACAGCTTATGAAAAATCAAATGAACTTCCTATTTAGGAACTCCCCACAAATTTAAATCTAAAATTTATAACAGATTTTAAACTACGAGTCCAAGTACATTCGAATCGACCCTCATAACCCTAGAATCTGAAGAAGTCAAACTACTGCCAATAAGGGTGCCCTTCCACTCAAAAATAAAAATTTTCGTAATCTGCGAACCCGAGTGTATTGGAATAGACCGTCATAGTGCTAAAATCTGAAAAAGTAAATTTATTCCCTTTTTAGGCACCCACCCAACTTCAATTTAACCTGAATATCAGATTTGAAAACTGCGAACCCGAGTATATTTGAACAGCCCTCATACATCTTAAATCTAAAAAAGTGTAATTACTCACTATATGGGTGCCCCATCTAAAAATTTAGAATGTAAACTGTAAACTCTAGTACATTCGAATCGACAGTCATACAGCTTATAAAAAATCAAAGGAACTTCCTATTTAGGAACTCCCCGCAAATTTAAATCTAAAATTTATAATAGATTTTAAACTACGAGTCCAAGTACATTCGAATCGACCCTCATAACCCTAGAATCTGAAGAAGTCAAACTACTCCCAATAAGGGTGCCCTTCCACTCAAAAATAAAATTTTCGTACTTTGCGAACCCGAGTATATTCAAATTGACCTTCATAACTCTAGAATCTGAAAAAGCAAAACTACACCCCAATAAGAGTGGCCCTCTTTTTAAAAAAAAAATTTCGAAATCCGCGAACCCGAGTATATTGAAATAGACCGTCATACTGCTAAAATCTGAAAAAGTAAATTTACTCCCTTTTTAGGCATCCACCCAATTAAAATTGAACATAAATATGACATTTGAAATCTGCGAACCCGAGTATATTTGAATAGACCGTCATACCACTAAAATGTGGAAAAGTAAATTAACTCCTTTTTTGGCACCTCTCTAAATTTAAATTTAAAATAATTATCAGATTTGAAATCTGTTATCCCGAGTATATTGGAATAGACCGTCATACCGCTAAAAACTGGAAAAGTAAATTAACTCTCTTTTTTGGCAGCCCTCACAATTAAAATATAAATTATCATCAGATTTGAAATCCACGAACCAGAGTACATTCGAATAGAACCTCATACCGCCAGAAACTGAAAAAGTGAAATTATTCACTATATGGGTGCCCTCCACGTCAAAATTAACAATTATTGAAAACTGTATACTTAAGTACATTCGAATCGACAGTCATACAGCTTAAATTTGAAAAATCAAAGGTACTCCCTATTTAGGCATACCCCCTCCTGCAAATTTAATTCTAAAATTTATAACAGATTTTAAACTACGAGTCCAAGTACATTCGAATCGACCCTCATAACTCTAGAATCTGAAGAAGTCAAACTACTCCCAATAAGGGTGCCCTTCCACTCAAAAATAAAATTTTCGTACTTTGCGAACCCGAGTATATTCAAATTGACCTTCATAACTCTAGAATCTGAAAAAGCAAAACTACACCCAATAAGAGTGGCCCTCTTTTTAAAAAAAAAATTTCGAAATCCGCGAACCCGAGTGTATTGGAATAGACCGTCATACTGCTAAAATCTGAAAAAGTAAATTTATTCCCTTTTTAGGCACCCACCCAACTTCAATTTAAGCTGAATATCAGATTTGAAAACTGCGAACCCGAGTATATTTGAACAGCCCTCATACCTCTTAAATCTAAAAAAGTGTAATTACTCACTATATGGGTGCCCCCCATCTCAAAATTTAGAATGTAAACTGTATACTTAAGTACATTCGAATCGACAGTCATACAGCTTAAATTTGAAAAATCAAAGGTACTCCCTATTTAGGCATACCCCCTCCTGCAAATTTAATTCTAAAATTTATAACAGATTTTAAACTACGAGTCCAAGTACATTCGAATCGACCCTCATAACCCTAGAATCTGAAGAAGTCAAACTACTGCCAATAAGGGTGCCCTTCCACTCAAAAATAAAAATTTTCGTAATCTGCGAACCCGAGTGTATTGGAATAGACCGTCATAGTGCTAAAATCTGAAAAAGTAAATTTATTCCCTTTTTAGGCACCCACCCAACTTCAATTTAACCTGAATATCAGATTTGAAAACTGCGAACCCGAGTATATTTGAACAGCCCTCATACATCTTAAATCTAAAAAAGTGTAATTACTCACTATATGGGTGCCCCATCTAAAAATTTAGAATGTAAACTGTAAACTCTAGTACATTCGAATCGACAGTCATACAGCTTATAAAAAATCAAAGGAACTTCCTATTTAGGAACTCCCCGCAAATTTAAATCTAAAATTTATAATAGATTTTAAACTACGAGTCCAAGTACATTCGAATCGACCCTCATAACCCTAGAATCTGAAGAAGTCAAACTACTCCCAATAAGGGTGCCCTTCCACTCAAAAATAAAATTTTCGTACTTTGCGAACCCGAGTATATTCAAATTGACCTTCATAACTCTAGAATCTGAAAAAGCAAAACTACACCCAATAAGAGTGGCCCTCTTTTTAAAAAAAAAATTTCGAAATCCGCGAACCCGAGTATATTGAAATAGACCGTCATACTGCTAAAATCTGAAAAAGTAAATTTACTCCCTTTTTAGGCATCCACCCAATTAAAATTGAACATAAATATGACATTTGAAATCTGCGAACCCGAGTATATTTGAATAGACCGTCATACCACTAAAATGTGGAAAAGTAAATTAACTCCTTTTTTGGCACCTCTCTAAATTTAAATTTAAAATAATTATCAGATTTGAAATCTGTTATCCCGAGTATATTGGAATAGACCGTCATACCGCTAAAAACTGGAAAAGTAAATTAACTCTCTTTTTTGGCAGCCCTCACAATTAAAATATAAATTATCATCAGATTTGAAATCCACGAACCAGAGTACATTCGAATAGAACCTCATACCGCCAGAAACTGAAAAAGTGAAATTATTCACTATATGGGTGCCCTCCACGTCAAAATTAACAATTATTGAAAACTGTATACTTAAGTACATTCGAATCGACAGTCATACAGCTTAAATTTGAAAAATCAAAGGTACTCCCTATTTAGGCATACCCCCTCCTGCAAATTTAATTCTAAAATTTATAACAGATTTTAAACTACGAGTCCAAGTACATTCGAATCGACCCTCATAACTCTAGAATCTGAAGAAGTCAAACTACTCCCAATAAGGGTGCCCTTCCACTCAAAAATAAAATTTTCGTACTTTGCGAACCCGAGTATATTCAAATTGACCTTCATAACTCTAGAATCTGAAAAAGCAAAACTACACCCAATAAGAGTGGCCCTCTTTTTAAAAAAAAAATTTCGAAATCCGCGAACCCGAGTGTATTGGAATAGACCGTCATACTGCTAAAATCTGAAAAAGTAAATTTATTCCCTTTTTAGGCACCCACCCAACTTCAATTTAAGCTGAATATCAGATTTGAAAACTGCGAACCCGAGTATATTTGAACAGCCCTCATACCTCTTAAATCTAAAAAAGTGTAATTACTCACTATATGGGTGCCCCCCATCTCAAAATTTAGAATGTAAACTGTAAACTCTAGTACATTCGAATTGACAGTCATACAGCTTATGAAAAATCAAATGAACTTCCTATTTAGGAACTCCCCACAAATTTAAATCTAAAATTTATAACAGATTTTAAACTACGAGTCCAAGTACATTCGAATCGACCCTCATAACCCTAGAATCTGAAGAAGTCAAACTACTGCCAATTAGGGTGCCCTTCCACTCAAAAATAAAAATTTTCGTAATCTGCGAACCCGAGTGTATTGGAATAGACCGTCATAGTGCTAAAATCTGAAAAAGTAAATTTATTCCCTTTTTAGGCACCCACCCAACTTCAATTTAACCTGAATATCAGATTTGAAAACTGCGAACCCGAGTATATTTGAACAGCCCTCATACCTCTTAAATCTAAAAAAGTGTAATTACTCACTATATGGGTGCCCCCATCTAAAAATTTAGAATGTAAACTGTAAACTCTAGTACATTCGAATCGACAGTCACACAGCTTATAAAAAATCAAAGGAACTTCCTATTTAGGAACTCCCCGCAAATTTAAATCTAAAATTTATAATAGATTTTAAACTACGAGTCCAAGTACATTCGAATCGACCCTCATAACCCTCGAATCTGAAGAAGTCAAACTACTCCCAATAAGGGTGCCCTTCCACTCAAAAATAAAATTTTCGTACTTTGCCAACCCGAGTATATTCAAATTGACCTTCATAACTCTAGAATCTGAAAAAGCAAAACTACACCCAATAAGAGTGGCCCTCTTTTTAAAAAAAAAATTTCGAAATCCGCGAACCCGAGTATATTGAAATAGACCGTCATACTGCTAAAATCTGAAAAAGTAAATTTACTCCCTTTTTAGGCATCCACCCAATTAAAATTGAACATAAATATGACATTTGAAATCTGCGAACCCGAGTATATTTGAATAGACCGTCATACCACTAAAATGTGGAAAAGTAAATTAACTCCTTTTTTGGCACCTCTCTAAATGTAAATTTAAAATAATTATCAGATTTGAAATCTGTTATCCCGAGTATATTGGAATAGACCGTCATACCGCTAAAAACTGGAAAAGTAAATTAACTCTCTTTTTTGGCAGCCCTCACAATTAAAATATAAATTATCATCAGATTTGAAATCCACGAACCAGAGTACATTCGAATAGAACCTCATACCGCCAGAAACTGAAAAAGTGAAATTATTCACTATATGGGTGCCCTCCACGTCAAAATTAACAATTATTGAAAACTGTATACTTAAGTACATTCGAATCGACAGTCATACAGCTTAAATTTGAAAAATCAAAGGTACTCCCTATTTAGGCATACCCCCTCCTGCAAATTTAATTCTAAAATTTATAACAGATTTTAAACTACGAGTCCAAGTACATTCGAATCGACCCTCATAACTCTAGAATCTGAAGAAGTCAAACTACTCCCAATAAGGGTGCCCTTCCACTCAAAAATAAAATTTTCGTACTTTGCGAACCCGAGTATATTCAAATTGACCTTCATAACTCTAGAATCTGAAAAAGCAAAACTACACCCAATAAGAGTGGCCCTCTTTTTAAAAAAAAAATTTCGAAATCCGCGAACCCGAGTGTATTGGAATAGACCGTCATACTGCTAAAATCTGAAAAAGTAAATTTATTCCCTTTTTAGGCACCCACCCAACTTCAATTTAAGCTGAATATCAGATTTGAAAACTGCGAACCCGAGAATATTTGAACAGCCCTCATACCTCTTAAATCTAAAAAAGTGTAATTACTCACTATATGGGTGCCCCCCATCTCAAAATTTAGAATGTAAACTGTAAACTCTAGTACATTCGAATTGACAGTCATACAGCTTATGAAAAATCAAATGAACTTCCTATTCAGGAACTCCCCACAAATTTAAATCTAAAATTTATAACAGATTTTAAACTACGAGTCCAAGTACATTCGAATCGACCCTCATAACCCTAGAATCTGAAGAAGTCAAACTACTGCCAATAAGGGTGCCCTTCCACTCAAAAATAAAAATTTTCGTAATCTGCGAACCCGAGTGTATTGGAATAGACCGTCATAGTGCTAAAATCTGAAAAAGTAAATTTATTCCTTTTTTAGGCACCCACCCAACTTCAATTTAACCTGAATATCAGATTTGAAAACTGCGAACCCGAGTATATTTGAACAGCCCTCATACCTCTTAAATCTAAAAAAGTGTAATTACTCACTATATGGGTGCCCCCATCTAAAAATTTAGAATGTAAACTGTAAACTCTAGTACATTCGAATCGACAGTCACACAGCTTATAAAAAATCAAAGGAACTTCCTATTTAGGAACTCCCCGCAAATTTAAATCTAAAATTTATAATAGATTTTAAACTACGAGTCCAAGTACATTCGAATCGACCCTCATAACCCTCGAATCTGAAGAAGTCAAACTACTCCCAATAAGGGTGCCCTTCCACACAAAAATAAAATTTTCGTACTTTGCCAACCCGAGTATATTCAAATTGACCTTCATAACTCTAGAATCTGAAAAAGCAAAACTAAACCCAATAAGAGTGGCCCTCTTTTTAAAAAAAAAATTTCGAAATCCGCGAACCCGAGTATATTGAAATAGACCGTCATACTGCTAAAATCTGAAAAAGTAAATTTACTCCCTTTTTAGGCATCCACCCAATTAAAATTGAACATAAATATGACATTTGAAATCTGCGAACCCGAGTATATTTGAATAGACCGTCATACCACTAAAATGTGGAAAAGTAAATTAACTCCTTTTTTGGCACCCCTCTAAATTTAAATTTAAAATAATTATCAGATTTGAAATCTGTTATCCCGAGTATATTGGAATAGACCGTCATACCGCTAAAAACTGGAAAAGTAAATTAACTCTCTTTTTTGGCAGCCCTCACAATTAAAATATAAATTATCATCAGATTTGAAATCCACGAACCAGAGTACATTCGAATAGAACCTCATACCGCCAGAAACTGAAAAAGTGAAATTATTCACTATATGGGTGCCCCCCACGTCAAAATTAACAATTATTGAAAACTGTAGACTTAAGTACATTCGAATCGACAGTCATACAGCTTAAATTTCAAAAATCAAAGGTACTCCCTATTTAGGCATACCCCCTCCCGCAAATTTAATTCTAAAATTTATAACAGATTTTAAACTACGAGTCCAAGTACATTCGAATCGACCCTCATAACTCTAGAATCTGAAGAAGTCAAACTACTCCCAATAAGGGTGCCCTTCCACTCAAAAATAAAATTTTCGTACTTTGCGAACCCGAGTATATTCAAATTGACCTTCATAACTCTAGAATCTGAAAAAGCGAAACTACACCCAATAAGAGTGGCCCTCTTTTTAAAAAAAAAATTTCGAAATCCGCGAACCCGAGTGTATTGGAATAGACCGTCATACTGCTAAAATCTGAAAAAGTAAATTTATTCCCTTTTTAGGCACCCACCCAACTTCAATTTAAGCTGAATATCAGATTTGAAAACTGCGAACCCGAGTATATTTGAACAGCCCTCATACCTCTTAGATCTAAAAAAGTGTAATTACTCACTATATGGGTGCCCCCATCTAAAAATTTAGAATGTAAACTGTAAACACTAGTACATTCCAATCGACAGTCATACAGCTTATAAAAAACCAAAGGTACTCCCTATTTAGGCATACCCCCTCCCGCAAATTTAATTCTAAAATTTATAACAGATTTTAAACTACGAGTCCAAGTACATTCGAATCGACCCTCATAACTCTAGAATCTGAAGAAGTCAAACTACTCCCAATAAGGGTGCCCTTCCACTCAAAAATAAAATTTTCGTACTTTGCGAACCCGAGTATATTCAAATTGACCTTCATAACTCTAGAATCTGAAAAAGCAAAACTACACCCAATAAGAGTGGCCCTCTTTTTAAAAAAAAAATTTCGAAATCCGCGAACCCGAGTGTATTGGAATAGACCGTCATACTGCTAAAATCTGAAAAAGTAAATTTATTCCCTTTTTAGGCACCCACCCAACTTCAATTTAAGCTGAATATCAGATTTGAAAACTGCGAACCCGAGTATATTTGAACAGCCCTCATACCTCTTAAATCTAAAAAAGTGTAATTACTCACTATATGGGTGCCCCCCATCTCAAAATTTAGAATGTAAACTGTAAACTCTAGTACATTCGAATTGACAGTCATACAGCTTATGAAAAATCAAATGAACTTCCTATTTAGGAACTCCCCGCAAATTTAAATCTAAAATTTATAATAGATTTTAAACTACGAGTCCAAGTACATTCGAATCGACCCTCATAACCCTCGAATCTGAAGAAGTCAAACTACTCCCAATAAGGGTGCCCTTCCACTCAAAAATAAAATTTTCGTACTTTGCGAACCCGAGTATATTCAAATTGACCTTCATAACTCTAGAATCTGAAAAAGCAAAACTACACCCAATAAGAGTGGCCCTCTTTTTAAAAAAAAAATTTCGAAATCCGCGAACCCGAGTATATTGAAATAGACCGTCATACTGCTAAAATCTGAAAAAGTAAATTTACTCCCTTTTTAGGCATCCACCCAATTAAAATTGAACATAAATATGACATTTGAAATCTGCGAACCCGAGTATATTTGAATAGACCGTCATACCACTAAAATGTGGAAAAGTAAATTAACTCCTTTTTTGGCACCCCTCTAAATTTAAATTTAAAATAATTATCAGATTTGAAATCTGTTATCCCGAGTATATTGGAATAGACCGTCATACCGCTAAAAACTGGAAAAGTAAATTAACTCTCTTTTTTGGCAGCCCTCACAATTAAAATATAAATTATCATCAGATTTGAAATCCACGAACCAGAGTACATTCGAATAGAACCTCATACCGCCAGAAACTGAAAAAGTGAAATTATTCACTATATGGGTGCCCCCCACGTCAAAATTAACAATTATTGAAAACTGTAGACTTAAGTACATTCGAATCGACAGTCATACAGCTTAAATTTGAAAAATCAAAGGTACTCCCTATTTAGGCATACCCCCTCCCGCAAATTTAATTCTAAAATTTATAACAGATTTTAAACTACGAGTCCAAGTACATTCGAATCGACCCTCATAACTCTAGAATCTGAAGAAGTCAAACTACCTTATTGGGAGTAGTTTGACTTCTTCATGAGTGTATTGGAATAGACCGTCATACTGCTAAAATCTGAAAAAGTAAATTTATTCCCTTTTTAGGCACCCACCCAACTTCAATTTAAGCTGAATATCAGATTTGAAAACTGCGAACCCGAGTATATTTGAACAGCCCTCATACCTCTTAAATCTAAAAAAGTGTAATTACTCACTATATGGGTGCCCCCCATCTCAAAATTTAGAATGTAAACTGTAAACTCTAGTACATTCGAATTGACAGTCATACAGCTTATGAAAAATCAAATGAACTTCCTATTTAGGAACTCCCCACAAATTTAAATCTAAAATTTATAACAGATTTTAAACTACGAGTCCAAGTACATTCGAATCGACCCTCATAACCCTAGAATCTGAAGAAGTCAAACTACTGCCAATAAGGGTGCCCTTCCACTCAAAAATAAAAATTTTCGTAATCTGCGAACCCGAGTGTATTGGAATAGACCGTCATAGTGCTAAAATCTGAAAAAGTAAATTTATTCCCTTTTTAGGCACCCACCCAACTTCAATTTAACCTGAATATCAGATTTGAAAACTGCGAACCCGAGTATATTTGAACAGCCCTCATACCTCTTAAATCTAAAAAAGTGTAATTACTCACTATATGGGTGCCCCAATCTAAAAATTTAGAATGTAAACTGTAAACTCTAGTACATTCGAATCGACAGTCACACAGCTTATAAAAAATCAAAGGAACTTCCTATTTAGGAACTCCCCGCAAATTTAAATCTAAAATTTATAATAGATTTTAAACTACGAGTCCAAGTACATTCGAATCGACCCTCATAACCCTCGAATCTGAAGAAGTCAAACTACTCCCAATAAGGGTGCCCTTCCACTCAAAAATAAAATTTTCGTACTTTGCCAACCCGAGTATATTCAAATTGACCTTCATAACTCTAGAATCTGAAAAAGCAAAACTACACCCAATAAGAGTGGCCCTCTTTTTAAAAAAAAAATTTCGAAATCCGCGCACCCGAGTATATTGAAATAGACCGTCATACTGCTAAAATCTGAAAAAGTAAATTTACTCCCTTTTTAGGCATCCACCCAATTAAAATTGAACATAAATATGACATTTGAAATCTGCGAACCCGAGTATATTTGAATAGACCGTCATACCACTAAAATGTGGAAAAGTAAATTAACTCCTTTTTTGGCACCTCTCTAAATTTAAATTTAAAATAATTATCAGATTTGAAATCTGTTATCCCGAGTATATTGGAATAGACCGTCATACCGCTAAAAACTGGAAAAGTAAATTAACTCTCTTTTTTGGCAGCCCTCACAATTAAAATATAAATTATCATCAGATTTGAAATCCACGAACCAGAGTACATTCGAATAGAACCTCATACCGCCAGAAACTGAAAAAGTGAAATTATTCACTATATGAGTGCCCTCCACGTCAAAATTAACAATTATTGAAAACTGTATACTTAAGTACATTCGAATCGACAGTCATACAGCTTAAATTTGAAAAATCAAAGGTACTCCCTATTTAGGCATACCCCCTCCTGCAAATTTAATTCTAAAATTTATAACAGATTTTAAACTACGAGTCCAAGTACATTCGAATCGACCCTCATAACTCTAGAATCTGAAGAAGTCAAACTACCTTATTGGGAGTAGTTTGACTTCTTCATGAGTGTATTGGAATAGACCGTCATACTGCTAAAATCTGAAAAAGTAAATTTATTCCCTTTTTAGGCACCCACCCAACTTCAATTTAAGCTGAATATCAGATTTGAAAACTGCGAACCCGAGTATATTTGAACAGCCCTCATACCTCTTAAATCTAAAAAAGTGTAATTACTCACTATATGGGTGCCCCCCATCTCAAAATTTAGAATGTAAACTGTAAACTCTAGTACATTCGAATTGACAGTCATACAGCTTATGAAAAATCAAATGAACTTCCTATTTAGGAACTCCCCACAAATTTAAATCTAAAATTTATAACAGATTTTAAACTACGAGTCCAAGTACATTCGAATCGACCCTCATAACCCTAGAATCTGAAGAAGTCAAACTACTGCCAATAAGGGTGCCCTTCCACTCAAAAATAAAAATTTTCGTAATCTGCGAACCCGAGTGTATTGGAATAGACCGTCATAGTGCTAAAATCTGAAAAAGTAAATTTATTCCCTTTTTAGGCACCCACCCAACTTCAATTTAACCTGAATATCAGATTTGAAAACTGCGAACCCGAGTATATTTGAACAGCCCTCATACCTCTTAAATCTAAAAAAGTGTAATTACTCACTATATGGGTGCCCCAATCTAAAAATTTAGAATGTAAACTGTAAACTCTAGTACATTCGAATCGACAGTCACACAGCTTATAAAAAATCAAAGGAACTTCCTATTTAGGAACTCCCCGCAAATTTAAATCTAAAATTTATAATAGATTTTAAACTACGAGTCCAAGTACATTCGAATCGACCCTCATAACCCTCGAATCTGAAGAAGTCAAACTACTCCCAATAAGGGTGCCCTTCCACTCAAAAATAAAATTTTCGTACTTTGCCAACCCGAGTATATTCAAATTGACCTTCATAACTCTAGAATCTGAAAAAGCAAAACTACACCCAATAAGAGTGGCCCTCTTTTTAAAAAAAAAATTTCGAAATCCGCGCACCCGAGTATATTGAAATAGACCGTCATACTGCTAAAATCTGAAAAAGTAAATTTACTCCCTTTTTAGGCATCCACCCAATTAAAATTGAACATAAATATGACATTTGAAATCTGCGAACCCGAGTATATTTGAATAGACCGTCATACCACTAAAATGTGGAAAAGTAAATTAACTCCTTTTTTGGCACCTCTCTAAATTTAAATTTAAAATAATTATCAGATTTGAAATCTGTTATCCCGAGTATATTGGAATAGACCGTCATACCGCTAAAAACTGGAAAAGTAAATTAACTCTCTTTTTTGGCAGCCCTCACAATTAAAATATAAATTATCATCAGATTTGAAATCCACGAACCAGAGTACATTCGAATAGAACCTCATACCGCCAGAAACTGAAAAAGTGAAATTATTCACTATATGAGTGCCCTCCACGTCAAAATTAACAATTATTGAAAACTGTATACTTAAGTACATTCGAATCGACAGTCATACAGCTTAAATTTGAAAAATCAAAGGTACTCCCTATTTAGGCATACCCCCTCCTGCAAATTTAATTCTAAAATTTATAACAGATTTTAAACTACGAGTCCAAGTACATTCGAATCGACCCTCATAACTCTAGAATCTGAAGAAGTCAAACTACTCCCAATAAGGGTGCCCTTCCACTCAAAAATAAAATTTTCGTACTTTACGAACCCGAGTATATTCAAATTGACCTTCATAACTCTAGAATCTGAAAAAGCAAAACTACACCCAATAAGAGTGGCCCTCTTTTTAAAAAAAAAATTTTGAAATCCGCGAACCCGAGTGTATTGGAATAGACCGTCATACTGCTAAAATCTGAAAAAGTAAATTTATTCCCTTTTTAGGCACCCACCCAACTTCAATTTAAGCTGAATATCAGATTTGAAAACTGCGAACCCGAGTATATTTGAACAGCCCTCATGCCTCTTAGATCTAAAAAAGTGTAATTACTCACTATATGGGTGCCCCCATCTAAAAATTTAGAATGTAAACTGTAAACACTAGTACATTCCAATCGACAGTCATACAGCTTATAAAAAATCAAAGGAACTTCCTATTTAGGAACTCCCCGCAAATTTAAATCTAAAATTTATAATAGATTTTAAACTACGAGTCCAAGTACATTCGAATCGACCCTCATAACCCTAGAATCTGAAGAAGTCAAACTACTCCCAATAAGGGTGCCCTTCCACTCAAAAATAAAATTTTCGTACTTTGCGAACCCGAGTATATTCAAATTGACCTTCATAACTCTAGAATCTGAAAAAGCAAAACTACACCCAATAAGAGTGGCCCTCTTTTTAAAAAAAAAATTTCGAAATCCGCGAACCCGAGTATATTGAAATTGACCGTCATACTGCTAAAATCTGAAAAAGTAAATTTACTCCCTTTTTAGGCATCCACCCAATTAAAATTGAACATAAATATGACATTTGAAATATGCGAACCCGAGTATATTTGAATAGACCGTCATACCACTAAAATGTGGAAAAGTAAATTAACTCCTTTTTTGGCACCTCTCTAAATTTAAATTTAAAATAATTATCAGATTTGAAATCTGTTATCCCGAGTATATTGGAATAGACCGTCATACCGCTAAAAACTGGAAAAGTAAATTAACTCTCTTTTTTGGCAGCCCTCACAATTAAAATATAAATTATCATCAGATTTGAAATCCACGAACCAGAGTACATTCGAATAGAACCTCATACCGCCAGAAACTGAAAAAGTGAAATTATTCACTATATGGGTGCCCTCCACGTCAAAATTAACAATTATTGAAAACTGTATACTTAAGTACATTCGAATCGACAGTCATACAGCTTAAATTTGAAAAATCAAAGGTACTCCCTATTTAGGCATACCCCCTCCTGCAAATTTAATTCTAAAATTTATAACAGATTTTAAACTACGAGTCCAAGTACATTCGAATCGACCCTCATAACTCTAGAATCTGAAGAAGTCAAACTACTCCCAATAAGGGTGCCCTTCCACTCAAAAATAAAATTTTCGTACTTTGCGAACCCGAGTATATTCAAATTGACCTTCATAACTCTAGAATCTGAAAAAGCAAAACTACACCCAATAAGAGTGGCCCTCTTTTTAAAAAAAAATTTTGAAATCCGCGAACCCGAGTGTATTGGAATAGACCGTCATACTGCTAAAATCTGAAAAAGTAAATTTATTCCCTTTTTAGGCACCCACCCAACTTCAATTTAAGCTGAATATCAGATTTGAAAACTGCGAACCCGAGTATATTTGAACAGCCCTCATACCTCTTAGATCTAAAAAAGTGTAATTGCTCACTATATGGGTGCCCCCATCTAAAAATTTAGAATGTAAACTGTAAACACTAGTACATTCCAATCGACAGTCATACAGCTTATAAAAAATCAAAGGAACTTCCTATTTAGGAACTCCCCGCAAATTTAAATCTAAAATTTATAATAGATTTTAAACTACGAGTCCAAGTACATTCGAATCGACGTTCATAACCCTAGAATCTGAAGAAGTCAAACTACTCCCAATAAGGGTGCCCTTCCACTCAAAAATAAAATTTTCGTACTTTGCGAACCCGAGTATATTCAAATTGACCTTCATAACTCTAGAATCTGAAAAAGCAAAACTACACCCAATAAGAGTGGCCCTCTTTTTAAAAAAAAAATTTCGAAATCCGCGAACCCGAGTATATTGAAATTGACCGTCATACTGCTAAAATCTGAAAAAGTAAATTTACTCCCTTTTTAGGCATCCACCCAATTAAAATTGAACATAAATATGACATTTGAAATCTGCGAACCCGAGTATATTTGAATAGACCGTCATACCACTAAAATGTGGAAAAGTAAATTAACTCCTTTTTTGGCACCCCTCTAAATTTAAATTTAAAATAATTATCAGATTTGAAATCTGTTATCCCGAGTATATTGGAATAGACCGTCATACCGCTAAAAACTGGAAAAGTAAATTAACTCTCTTTTTTGGCAGCCCTCACAATTAAAATATAAATTATCATCAGATTTGAAATCCACGAACCAGAGTACATTCGAATAGAACCTCATACCGCCAGAAACTGAAAAAGTGAAATTATTCACTTTATGGGTGCCCCCCACGTCAAAATTAACAATTATTGAAAACTGTAGACTTAAGTACATTCGAATCGACAGTCATACAGCTTAAATTTGAAAAATCAAAGGTACTCCCTATTTAGGCATACCCCCTCCCGCAAATTTAATTCTAAAATTTATAACAGATTTTAAACTACGAGTCCAAGTACATTCGAATCGACCCTCATAACTCTAGAATCTGAAGAAGTCAAACTACTCCCAATAAGGGTGCCCTTCCACTCAAAAATAAAATTTTCGTACTTTGCGAACCCGAGTATATTCAAATTGACCTTCATAACTCTAGAATCTGAAAAAGGAAAACTACACCCAATAAGAGTGGCCCTCTTTTTAAAAAAAAAATTTCGAAATCCGCGAACCCGAGTGTATTGGAATAGACCGTCATACTGCTAAAATCTGAAAAAGTAAATTTATTCCCTTTTTAGGCACCCACCCAACTTCAATTTAAGCTGAATATCAGATTTGAAAACTGCGAACCCGAGTATATTTGAACAGCCCTCATACCTCTTAAATCTAAAAAAGTGTAATTACTCACTATATGGGTGCCCCCCATCTCAAAATTTAGAATGTAAACTGTAAACTCTAGTACATTCGAATTGACAGTCATACAGCTTATGAAAAATCAAATGAACTTCCTATTTAGGAACTCCCCACAAATTTAAATCTAAAATTTATAACAGATTTTAAACTACGAGTCCAAGTACATTCGAATCGACCCTCATAACCCTAGAATCTGAAAAAGCAAAACTACACCCAATAAGAGTGGCCCTCTTTTTAAAAAAAAAATTTGAAATCCGCGAACCCGAGTGTATTGGAATAGACCGTCATACTGCTAAAATCTGAAAAAGTAAATTTATTCCCTTTTTAGGCACCCACCCAACTTCAATTTAAGCTGAATATCAGATTTGAAAACTGCGAACCCGAGTATATTTGAACAGCCCTCATACCTCTTAGATCTAAAAAAGTGTAATTGCTCACTATATGGGTGCCCCCATCTAAAAATTTAGAATGTAAACTGTAAACACTAGTACATTCCAATCGACAGTCATACAGCTTATAAAAAATCAAAGGAACTTCCTATTTAGGAACTCCCCGCAAATTTAAATCTAAAATTTATAATAGATTTTAAACTACGAGTCCAATTACATTCGAATCGACGTTCATAACCCTAGAATCTGAAGAAGTCAAACTACTCCCAATAAGGGTGCCCTTCCACTCAAAAATAAAATTTTCGTACTTTGCGAACCCGAGTATATTCAAATTGACCTTCATAACTCTAGAATCTGAAAAAGCAAAACTACACCCAATAAGAGTGGCCCTCTTTTTAAAAAAAAAATTTCGAAATCCGCGAACCCGAGTATATTGAAATTGACCGTCATACTGCTAAAATCTGAAAAAGTAAATTTACTCCCTTTTTAGGCATCCACCCAATTAAAATTGAACATAAATATGACATTTGAAATCTGCGAACCCGAGTATATTTGAATAGACCGTCATACCACTAAAATGTGGAAAAGTAAATTAACTCCTTTTTTGGCACCCCTCTAAATTTAAATTTAAAATAATTATCAGATTTGAAATCTGTTATCCCGAGTATATTGGAATAGACCGTCATACCGCTAAAAACTGGAAAAGTAAATTAACTCTCTTTTTTGGCAGCCCTCACAATTAAAATATAAATTATCATCAGATTTGAAATCCACGAACCAGAGTACATTCGAATAGAACCTCATACCGCCAGAAACTGAAAAAGTGAAATTATTCACTATATGGGTGCCCCCCACGTCAAAATTAACAATTATTGAAAACTGTAGACTTAAGTACATTCGAATCGACAGTCATACAGCTTAAATTTGAAAAATCAAAGGTACTCCCTATTTAGGCATACCCCCTCCCGCAAATTTAATTCTAAAATTTATAACAGATTTTAAACTACGAGTCCAAGTACATTCGAATCGACCCTCATAACTCTAGAATCTGAAGAAGTCAAACTACTCCCAATAAGGGTGCCCTTCCACTCAAAAATAAAATTTTCGTACTTTGCGAACCCGAGTATATTCAAATTGACCTTCATAACTCTAGAATCTGAAAAAGCAAAACTACACCCAATAAGAGTGGCCCTCTTTTTAAAAAAAAAATTTCGAAATCCGCGAACCCGAGTGTATTGGAATAGACCGTCATACTGCTAAAATCTGAAAAAGTAAATTTATTCCCTTTTTAGGCACCCACCCAACTTCAATTTAAGCTGAATATCAGATTTGAAAACTGCGAACCCGAGTATATTTGAACAGCCCTCATACCTCTTAAATCTAAAAAAGTGTAATTACTCACTATATGGGTGCCCCCCATCTCAAAATTTAGAATGTAAACTGTAAACTCTAGTACATTCGAATTGACAGTCATACAGCTTATGAAAAATCAAATGAACTTCCTATTTAGGAACTCCCCACAAATTTAAATCTAAAATTTATAACAGATTTTAAACTACGAGTCCAAGTACATTCGAATCGACCCTCATAACCCTAGAATCTGAAGAAGTCAAACTACTGCCAATAAGGGTGCCCTTCCACTCAAAAATAAAAATTTTCGTAATCTGCGAACCCGAGTGCATTTGAATAGACCGTCATAGTGCTAAAATCTGAAAAAGTAAATTTATTCCCTTTTTAGGCACCAACCCAACTTCAATTTAACCTGAATATCAGATTTGAAAACTGCGAACCCGAGTATATTTGAACAGCCCTCATACCTCTTAAATCTAAAAAAGTGTAATTACTCACTATATGGGTGCCCCCATCTAAAAATTTAGAATGTAAACTGTAAACTCTAGTACATTCGAATCGACAGTCATACAGCTTATAAAAAATCAAAGGAACTTCCTATTTAGGAACTCCCCGCAAATTTAAATCTAAAATTTATAATAGATTTTAAACTACGAGTCCAAGTACATTCGAATCGACCCTCATAACCCTCGAATCTGAAGAAGTCAAACTACTCCCAATAAGGGTGCCCTTCCACTCAAAAATAAAATTTTCGTACTTTGCGAACCCGAGTATATTCAAATTGACCTTCATAACTCTAGAATCTGAAAAAGCAAAACTACACCCAATAAGAGTGGCCCTCTTTTTAAAAAAAAAATTTCGAAATCCGCGAACCCGAGTATATTGAAATTGACCGTCATACTGCTAAAATCTGAAAAAGTAAATTTACTCCCTTTTTAGGCATCCACCCAATTAAAATTGAACATAAATATGACATTTGAAATATGCGAACCCGAGTATATTTGAATAGACCGTCATACCACTAAAATGTGGAAAAGTAAATTAACTCCTTTTTTGGCACCTCTCTAAATTTAAATTTAAAATAATTATCAGATTTGAAATCTGTTATCCCGAGTATATTGGAATAGACCGTCATACCGCTAAAAACTGGAAAAGTAAATTAACTCTCTTTTTTGGCAGCCCTCACAATTAAAATATAAATTATCATCAGATTTGAAATCCACGAACCAGAGTACATTCGAATAGAACCTCATACCGCCAGAAACTGAAAAAGTGAAATTATTCACTATATGGGTGCCCTCCACGTCAAAATTAACAATTATTGAAAACTGTATACTTAAGTACATTCGAATCGACAGTCATACAGCTTAAATTTGAAAAATCAAAGGTACTCCCTATTTAGGCATACCCCCTCCTGCAAATTTAATTCTAAAATTTATAACAGATTTTAAACTACGAGTCCAAGTACATTCGAATCGACCCTCATAACTCTAGAATCTGAAGAAGTCAAGCTACTCCCAATAAGGGTGCCCTTCCACTCAAAAATAAAATTATTGTACTTTGCGAACCCGAGTATATTCAAATTGACCTTCATAACTCTAGAATCTGAAAAAGCAAAACTACACCCAATAATAGTGGCCCTCTTTTTAAAAAAAAAATTTTGAAATCCGCGAACCCGAGTGTATTGGAATAGACCGTCATACTGCTAAAATCTGAAAAAGTAAATTTATTCCCTTTTTAGGCACCCACCCAACTTCAATTTAAGCTGAATATCAGATTTGAAAACTGCGAACCCGAGTATATTTGAACAGCCCTCATACCTCTTAGATCTAAAAAAGTGTAATTACTCACTATATGGGTGCCCCCATCTAAAAATTTAGAATGTAAACTGTAAACACTAGTACATTCCAATCGACAGTCATACAGCTTATAAAAAATCAAAGGAACTTCCTATTTAGGAACTCCCCGCAAATTTAAATCTAAAATTTATAATAGATTTTAAACTACGAGTCCAAGTACATTCGAATCGACCCTCATAACCCTAGAATCTGAAGAAGTCAAACTACTCCCAATAAGGGTGCCCTTCCACTCAAAAATAAAATTTTCGTACTTTGCGAACCCGAGTATATTCAAATTGACCTTCATAACTCTAGAATCTGAAAAAGCAAAACTACACCCAATAAGATTGGCCCTCTTTTTAAAAAAAAAATTTTGAAATCCGCGAACCCGAGTATATTGAAATAGACCGTCATACTGCTGAAATCTGAAAAAGTAAATTTACTCCCTTTTTAGGCATCCACCCAATTAAAATTGAACATAAATATGACATTTGAAATCATCGAACCCGAGTATATTTGAATAGACCGTCATACCACTAAAATGTGGAAAAGTAAATTAACTCCTTTTTTGGCACCCCTCTAAATTTAAATTTAAAATAATTATCAGATTTGAAATCTGTTATCCCGAGTATATTGGAATAGACCGTCATACCGCTAAAAACTGGAAAAGTAAATTAACTCTCTTTTTTGGCAGCCCTCACAATTAAAATATAAATTATCATCAGATTTGAAATCCACGAACCAGAGTACATTCGAATAGAACCTCATACCGCCAGAAACTGAAAAAGTGAAATTATTCACTATATGGGTGCCCCCCACGTCAAAATTAACAATTATTAAAAACTGTATACTTAAGTACATTCGAATCGACAGTCATACAGCTTGAATTTGAAAAATCAAAGGTACTCCCTATTTAGGCATACCCCCTCCTGCAAATTTAATTCTAAAATTTATAACAGATTTTAAACTACGAGTCCAAATACATTCGAATCGACCCTCATAACTCTAGAATCTGAAGAAGTCAAACTACTCCCAATAAGTATCAAAAGAAGTCAAACTACTCCCAATAAGTTGGGTGCCCTTCCACTCAAAAATAAAATTTTCGTACTTTGCGAACCCGAGTATATTCAAATTGACCTTCATAACTCTAGAATCTGAAAAAGCAAAACTACACCCAATAAGAGTGGCCCTCTTTTTAAAAAAAAAATTTTGTAATCCGCGAACCCGAGTGTATTGGAATAGACCGTCATACTGCTAAAATCTGAAAAAGTAAATTTATTCCCTTTTTAGGCACCCACCCAACTTCAATTTAAGCTGAATATCAGATTTGAAAACTGCGAACCCGAGTATATTTGAACAGCCCTCATACCTCTTAGATCTAAAAAAGTGTAATTACTCACTATATGGGTGCCCCCATCTTAAAATTTAGAATGTAAACTGTAAACACTAGTACATTCCAATCGACAGTCATACAGCTTATAAAAAACCAAAGGAACTTCCTATTTAGGAACTCCCCGCAAATTTAAATCTAAAATTTATAATAGATTTTAAACTACGAGTCCAAGTACATTCGAATCGACCCTCATAACCCTAGAATCTGAAGAAGTCAAACTACTCCCAATAAGGGTGCCCTTCCACTCAAAAATAAAATTTTCGTACTTTGCGAACCCGAGTATATTCAATTTGACCTTCATAACTCTAGAATCTGAAAAAGCAAAACTACACCCAATAAGAATGGCCCTCTTTTTAAAAAAAAAATTTCGAAATCCGCGAACCCGAGTATATTGAAATAGACCGTCATACTGCTAAAATCTGAAAAAGTAAATCTACTCCCTTTTTAGGCATCCACCCAATTAAAATTGAACATAAATATGACATTTGAAATCTGCGAACCCGAGTATATTTGAATAGACCGTCATACCACTAAAATGTGGAAAAGTAAATTAACTCCTTTTTTGGCACCCCTCTAAATTTAAATTTAAAATAATTATCAGATTTGAAATCTGTTATCCCGAGTATATTGGAATAGACCGTCATACCGCTAAAAACTGGAAAAGTAAATTAACTCTCTTTTTTGGCAGCCCTCACAATTAAAATATAAATTATCATCAGATTTGAAATCCACGAACCAGAGTACATTCGAATAGAACCTCATACCGCCAGAAACTGAAAAAGTGAAATTATTCACTATATGGGTGCCCCCCACGTCAAAATTAACAATTATTGAAAACTGTAGACTTAAGTACATTCGAATCGACAGTCATACAGCTTAAATTTCAAAAATCAAAGGTACTCCCTATTTAGGCATACCCCCTCCCGCAAATTTAATTCTAAAATTTATAACAGATTTTAAACTACGAGTCCAAGTACATTCGAATCGACCCTCATGACTCTAGAATCTGAAGAAGTCAAACTACTCCCAATAAGGGTGCCCTTCCACTCAAAAATAAAATTTTCGTACTTTGCGAACCCGAGTATATTCAAATTGACCTTCATAACTCTAGAATCTGAAAAAGCAAAACTACACCCAATAAGAGTGGCCCTCTTTTTAAAAAAAAAATTTCGAAATCCGCGAACCCGAGTGTATTGGAATAGACCGTCATACTGCTAAAATCTGAAAAAGTAAATTTATTCCCTTTTTAGGCACCCACCCAACTTCAATTTAGGCTGAATATCAGATTTGAAAACTGCGAACCCGAGTATATTTGAACAGCCCTCATACCTCTTAAATCTAAAAAAGTGTAATTACTCACTATATGGGTGCCCCCCATCTCAAAATTTAGAATGTAAACTGTAAACTCTAGTACATTCGAATTGACAGTCATACAGCTTATGAAAAATCAAATGAACTTCCTATTTAGGAACTCCCCACAAATTTAAATCTAAAATTTATAACAGATTTTAAACTACGAGTCCAAGTACATTCGAATCGACCCTCATAACCCTAGAATCTGAAGAAGTCAAACTACTGCCAATAAGGGTGCCCTTCCACTCAAAAATAAAAATTTTCGTAATCTGCGAACCCGAGTGTATTGGAATAGACCGTCATAGTGCTAAAATCTGAAAAAGTAAATTTATTCCCTTTTTAGGCACCCACCCAACTTCAATTTAACCTGAATATCAGATTTGAAAACTGCGAACCCGAGTATATTTGAACAGCCCTCATACCTCTTAAATCTAAAAAAGTGTAATTACTCACTATATGGGTGCCCCCATCTAAAAGTTTAGAATGTAAACTGTAAACTCTAGTACATTCGAATCGACAGTCATACAGCTTATAAAAAATCAAAGGAACTTCCTATTTAGGAACTCCCTGCAAATTTAAATCTAAAATTTATAATAGATTTTAAACTACGAGTCCAAGTACATTCGAATCGACCCTCATAACCCTAGAATCTGAAGAAGTCAAACTACTCCCAATAAGGGTGCCCTTCCACTCAAAAATAAAATTTTCGTACTTTGCGAACCCGAGTATATTCAAATTGACCTTCATAACTCTAGAATCTGAAAAAGCAAAACTACACCCAATAAGAGTGGCCCTCTTTTTAAAAAAAAAATTTCGAAATCCGCGAACCCGAGTATATTGAAATAGACCGTCATACTGCTAAAATCTGAAAAAGTAAATCTACTCCCTTTTTAGGCATCCACCCAATTAAAATTGAACATAAATATGACATTTGAAATCTGCGAACCCGAGTATATTTGAATAGACCGTCATACCACTAAAATGTGGAAAAGTAAATTAACTCCTTTTTTGGCACCCCTCTAAATTTAAATTTAAAATAATTATCAGATTTGAAATCTGTTATCCCGAGTATATTGGAATAGACCGTCATACCGCTAAAAACTGGAAAAGTAAATTAACTCTCTTTTTTGGCAGCCCTCACAATTAAAATATAAATTATCATCAGATTTGAAATCCACGAACCAGAGTACATTCGAATAGAACCTCATACCGCCAGAAACTGAAAAAGTGAAATTATTCACTATATGGGTGCCCCCCACGTCAAAATTAACAATTATTGAAAACTGTAGACTTAAGTACATTCGAATCGACAGTCATACAGCTTAAATTTGAAAAATCAAAGGTACTCCCTATTTAGGCATACCCCCTCCCGCAAATTTAATTCTAAAATTTATAACAGATTTTAAACTACGAGTCCAAGTACATTCGAATCGACCCTCATAACTCTAGAATCTGAAGAAGTCAAACTACTCCCAATAAGGGTGCCCTTCCACTCAAAAATAAAATTTTCGTACTTTGCGAACCCGAGTATATTCAAATTGACCTTCATAACTCTAGAATCTGAAAAAGCAAAACTACACCCAATAAGAGTGGCCCTCTTTTTAAAAAAAAAATTTCGAAATCCGCGAACCCGAGTGTATTGGAATAGACCGTCATACTGCTAAAATCTGAAAAAGTAAATTTATTCCCTTTTTAGGCACCCACCCAACTTCAATTTAAGCTGAATATCAGATTTGAAAACTGCGAACCCGAGTATATTTGAACAGCCCTCATACCTCTTAAATCTAAAAAAGTGTAATTACTCACTATATGGGTGCCCCCCATCTCAAAATTTAGAATGTAAACTGTAAACTCTAGTACATTCGAATTGACAGTCATACAGCTTATGAAAAATCAAATGAACTTCCTATTTAGGAACTCCCCACAAATTTAAATCTAAAATTTATAACAGATTTTAAACTACGAGTCCAAGTACATTCGAATCGACCCTCATAACCCTAGAATCTGAAGAAGTCAAACTACTGCCAATAAGGGTGCCCTTCCACTCAAAAATAAAAATTTTCGTAATCTGCGAACCCGAGTGTATTGGAATAGACCGTCATAGTGCTAAAATCTGAAAAAGCAAAACTACACCCAATAAGAGTGGCCCTCTTTTTAAAAAAAAAATTTCGAAATCCGCGAACCCGAGTATATTGAAATTGACCGTCATACTGCTAAAATCTGAAAAAGTAAATTTACTCCCTTTTTAGGCATCCACCCAATTAAAATTGAACATAAATATGACATTTGAAATCTGCGAACCCGAGTATATTTGAATAGACCGTCATACCACTAAAATGTGGAAAAGTAAATTAACTCCTTTTTTGGCACCTCTCTAAATTTAAATTTAAAATAATTATCAGATTTGAAATCTGTTATCCCGAGTATATTGGAATAGACCGTCATACCGCTAAAAACTGGAAAAGTAAATTAACTCTCTTTTTTGGCAGCCCTCACAATTAAAATATAAATTATCATCAGATTTGAAATCCACGAACCAGAGTACATTCGAATAGAACCTCATACCGCCAGAAACTGAAAAAGTGAAATTATTCACTATATGGGTGCCCTCCACGTCAAAATTAACAATTATTGAAAACTGTATACTTAAGTACATTCGAATCGACAGTCATACAGCTTAAATTTGAAAAATCAAAGGTACTCCCTATTTAGGCATACCCCCTCCTGCAAATTTAATTCTAAAATTTATAACAGATTTTAAACTACGAGTCCAAGTACATTCGAATCGACCCTCATAACCCTAGAATCTGAAGAAGTCAAACTACTCCCAATAAGGGTGCCCTTCCACTCAAAAATAAAATTTTCGTACTTTGCGAACCCGAGTATATTCAAATTGACCTTCATAACTCTAGAATCTGAAAAAGCAAAACTACACCCAATAAGAGTGGCCCTCTTTTTAAAAAAAAAATTTCGAAATCCGCGAACCCGAGTATATTGAAATTGACCGTCATACTGCTAAAATCTGAAAAAGTAAATTTACTCCCTTTTTAGGCATCCACCCAATTAAAATTGAACATAAATATGACATTTGAAATATGCGAACCCGAGTATATTTGAATAGACCGTCATACCACTAAAATGTAAAAAAGTAAATTAACTCCTTTTTTGGCACCTCTCTAAATTTAAATTTAAAATAATTATCAGATTTGAAATCTGTTATCCCGAGTATATTGGAATAGACCGTCATACCGCTAAAAACTGGAAAAGTAAATTAACTCTCTTTTTTGGCAGCCCTCACAATTAAAATATAAATTATCATCAGATTTGAAATCCACGAACCAGAGTACATTCGAATAGAACCTCATACCGCCAGAAACTGAAAAAGTGAAATTATTCACTATATGGGTGCCCTCCACGTCAAAATTAACAATTATTGAAAACTGTATACTTAAGTACATTCGAATCGACAGTCATACAGCTTAAATTTGAAAAATCAAAGGTACTCCCTATTTAGGCATACCCCCTCCTGCAAATTTAATTCTAAAATTTATAACAGATTTTAAACTACGAGTCCAAGTACATTCGAATCGACCCTCATAACTCTAGAATCTGAAGAAGTCAAACTACTCCCAATAAGGGTGCCCTTCCACTCAAAAATAAAATTTTCGTACTTTGCGAACCCGAGTATATTCAAATTGACCTTCATAACTCTAGAATCTGAAAAAGCAAAACTACACCAAATAAGAGTGGCCCTCTTTTTAAAAAAAAAATTTTGAAATCCGCGAACCCGAGTGTATTGGAATAGACCGTCATACTGCTAAAATCTGAAAAAGTAAATTTATTCCCTTTTTAGGCACCCACCCAACTTCAATTTAAGCTGAATATCAGATTTGAAAACTGCGAACCCGAGTATATTTGAACAGCCCTCATACCTCTTAGATCTAAAAAAGTGTAATTACTCACTATATGGGTGCCCCCATCTAAAAATTTAGAATGTAAACTGTGAACACTAGTACATTCCAATCGACAGTCATACAGCTTATAAAAAATCAAAGGAACTTCCTATTTAGGAACTCCCCGCAAATTTAAATCTAAAATTTATAATAGATTTTAAACTACGAGTCCAAGTACATTCGAATCGACCCTCATAACCCTAGAATCTGAAGAAGTCAAACTACTCCCAATAAGGGTGCCCTTCCACTCAAAAATAAAATTTTCGTACTTTGCGAACCCGAGTATATTCAAATTGACCTTCATAACTCTAGAATCTGAAAAAGCAAAACTACACCCAATAAGAGTGGCCCTCTTTTTAAAAAAAAAATTTCGAAATCCGCGAACCCGAGTATATTGAAATTGACCGTCATACTGCTAAAATCTGAAAAAGTAAATTTACTCCCTTTTTAGGCATCCACCCAATTAAAATTGAACATAAATATGACATTTGAAATCTGCGAACCCGAGTATATTTGAATAGACCGTCATACCACTAAAATGTGGAAAAGTAAATTAACTCCTTTTTTGGCACCCCTCTAAATTTAAATTTAAAATAATTATCAGATTTGAAATCTGTTATCCCGAGTATATTGGAATAGACCGTCATACCGCTAAAAACTAGAAAAGTAAATTAACTCTCTTTTTTGGCAGCCCTCACAATTAAAATATAAATTATCATCAGATTTGAAATCCACGAACCAGAGTACATTCGAATAGAACCTCATACCGCCAGAAACTGAAAAAGTGAAATTATTCACTATATGGGTGCCCCCCACGTCAAAATTAACAATTATTGAAAACTGTAGACTTAAGTACATTCGAATCGACAGTCATACAGCTTAAATTTGAAAAATCAAAGGTACTCCCTATTTAGGCATACCCCCTCCCGCAAATTTAATTCTAAAATTTATAACAGATTTTAAACTACGAGTCCAAGTACATTCGAATCGACCCTCATAACTCTAGAATCTGAAGAAGTCAAACTACTCCCAATAAGGGTGCCCTTCCACTCAAAAATAAAATTTTCGTACTTTGCGAACCCGAGTATATTCAAATTGACCTTCATAACTCTAGAATCTGAAAAAGGAAAACTACACCCAATAAGAGTGGCCCTCTTTTTAAAAAAAAAATTTCGAAATCCGCGAACCCGAGTGTATTGGAATAGACCGTCATACTGCTAAAATCTGAAAAAGTAAATTTATTCCCTTTTTAGGCACCCACCCAACTTCAATTTAAGCTGAATATCAGATTTGAAAACTGCGAACCCGAGTATATTTGAACAGCCCTCATACCTCTTAAATCTAAAAAAGTGTAATTACTCACTATATGGGTGCCCCCCATCTCAAAATTTAGAATGTAAACTGTAAACTCTAGTACATTCGAATTGACAGTCATACAGCTTATGAAAAATCAAATGAACTTCCTATTTAGGAACTCCCCGCAAATTTAAATCTAAAATTTATAATAGATTTTAAACTACGAGTCCAAGTACATTCGAATCGACCCTCATAACCCTAGAATCTGAAGAAGTCAAACTACTCCCAATAAGGGTGCCCTTCCACTCAAAAATAAAATTTTCGTACTTTGCGAACCCGAGTATATTCAAATTGACCTTCATAACTCTAGAATCTGAAAAAGCAAAACTACACCCAATAAGAGTGGCCCTCTTTTTAAAAAAAAAATTTCGAAATCCGCGAACCCGAGTATATTGAAATTGACCGTCATACTGCTATAATCTGAAAAAGTAAATTTACTCCCTTTTTAGGCATCCACCCAATTAAAATTGAACATAAATATGACATTTGAAATCTGCGAACCCGAGTATATTTGAATAGACCGTCATACCACTAAAATGTGGAAAAGTAAATTAACTCCTTTTTTGGCACCCCTCTAAATTTAAATTTAAAATAATTATCAGATTTGAAATCTGTTATCCCGAGTATATTGGAATAGACCGTCATACCGCTAAAAACTGGAAAAGTAAATTAACTCTCTTTTTTGGCAGCCCTCACAATTAAAATATAAATTATCATCAGATTTGAAATCCACGAACCAGAGTACATTCGAATAGAACCTCATACCGCCAGAAACTGAAAAAGTGAAATTATTCACTATATGGGTGCCCCCCACGTCAAAATTAACAATTATTGAAAACTGTAGACTTAAGTACATTCGAATCGACAGTCATACAGCTTAAATTTCAAAAATCAAAGGTACTCCCTATTTAGGCATACCCCCTCCCGCAAATTTAATTCTAAAATTTATAACAGATTTTAAACTACGAGTCCAAGTACATTCGAATCGACCCTCATAACTCTAGAATCTGAAGAAGTCAAACTACTCCCAATAAGGGTGCCCTTCCACTCAAAAATAAAATTTTCGTACTTTGCGAACCCGAGTATATTCAAATTGACCTTCATAACTCTAGAATCTGAAAAAGGAAAACTACACCCAATAAGAGTGGCCCTCTTTTTAAAAAAAAAATTTCGAAATCCGCGAACCCGAGTGTATTGGAATAGACCGTCATACTGCTAAAATCTGAAAAAGTAAATTTATTCCCTTTTTAGGCACCCACCCAACTTCAATTTAAGCTGAATATCAGATTTGAAAACTGCGAACCCGAGTATATTTGAACAGCCCTCATACCTCTTAAATCTAAAAAAGTGTAATTACTCACTATATGGGTGCCCCCCATCTCAAAATTTAGAATGTAAACTGTAAACTCTAGTACATTCGAATTGACAGTCATACAGCTTATGAAAAATCAAATGAACTTCCTATTTAGGAACTCCCCACAAATTTAAATCTAAAATTGATAACAGATTTTAAACTACGAGTCCAAGTACATTCGAATCGACCCTCATAACCCTAGAATCTGAAAAAGCAAAACTACACCCAATAAGAGTGGCCCTCTTTTTAAAAAAAAATTTTGAAATCCGCGAACCCGAGTGTATTGGAATAGACCGTCATACTGCTAAAATCTGAAAAAGTAAATTTATTCCCTTTTTAGGCACCCACCCAACTTCAATTTAAGCTGAATATCAGATTTGAAAACTGCGAACCCGAGTATATTTGAACAGCCCTCATACCTCTTAGATCTAAAAAAGTGTAATTGCTCACTATATGGGTGCCCCCATCTAAAAATTTAGAATGTAAACTGTAAACACTAGTACATTCCAATCGACAGTCATACAGCTTATAAAAAATCAAAGGAACTTCCTATTTAGGAACTCCCCGCAAATTTAAATCTAAAATTTATAATAGATTTTAAACTACGAGTCCAAGTACATTCGAATCGACCCTCATAACTCTAGAATCTGAAGAAGTCAAACTACTCCCAATAAGGGTGCCCTTCCACTCAAAAATAAAATTTTCGTACTTTGCGAACCCGAGTATATTCAAATTGACCTTCATAACTCTAGAATCTGAAAAAGGAAAACTACACCCAAAGAGAGTGGCCCTCTTTTTAAAAAAAAAATTTCGAAATCCGCGAACCCGAGTGTATTTGAATAGACCGTCATACTGCTAAAATCTGAAAAAGTAAATTTATTCCCTTTTTAGGCACCCACCCAACTTCAATTTAAGCTGAATATCAGATTTGAAAACTGCGAACCCGAGTATATTTGAATAGACCGTCATACCACTAAAATGTGGAAAAGTAAATTTACTCCCTTTTTAGGCATCCACCCAATTAAAATTGAACATTAATATGACATTTGAAATCTGCGAACCCGAGTATATTTGAATAGACCGTCATACCACTAAAATGTGGAAAAGTAAATTAACTCCTTTTTTGGCACCCCTCACAATTAAAATATAACGTCAAAATTAACAATTATTGAAAACTGTAGACTTAAGTACATTCGAATCGACAGTCATACAGCTTAAATTTCAAAAATCAAAGGTACTCCCTATTTAGGCATACCCCCTCCCGCAAATTTAATTCTAAAATTTATAACAGATTTTAAACTACGAGTCCAAGTACATTCGAATCGACCCTCATAACTCTAGAATCTGAAGAAGTCAAACTACTCCCAATAAGGGTGCCCTTCCACTCAAAAATAAAATTTTCGTACTTTGCGAACCCGAGTATATTCAAATTGACCTTCATAACTCTAGAATCTGAAAAAGCAAAACTACACCCAATAAGAGTGGCCCTCTTTTTAAAAAAAAAAAATTTGAAATCCGCGAACCCGAGTGTATTGGAATAGACCGTCATACTGCTAAAATCTGAAAAAGTAAATTTATTCCCTTTTTAGGCACCCACCCAACTTCAATTTAAGCTGAATATCAGATTTGAAAACTGCGAACCCGAGTATATTTGAACAGCCCTCATACCTCTTAGATCTAAAAAAGTGTAATTACTCACTATATGGGTGCCCCCATCTAAAAATTTAGAATGTAAACTGTAAACACTAGTACATTCCAATCGACAGTCATACAGCTTATAAAAAATCAAAGGAACTTCCTATTTAGGAACTCCCCGCAAATTTAAATCTAAAATTTATAATAGATTTTAAACTACGAGTCCAAGTACATTCGAATCGACCCTCATAACCCTAGAATCTGAAGAAGTCAAACTACTCCCAATAAGGGTGCCCTTCCACTCAAAAATAAAATTTTCGTACTTTGCGAACCCGAGTATATTCAAATTGACCTTCATAACTCTAGAATCTGAAAAAGCAAAACTACACCCAATAAGATTGGCCCTCTTTTTAAAAAAAAAATTTTGAAATCCGCGAACCCGAGTATATTGAAATAGACCGTCATACTGCTGAAATCTGAAAAAGTAAATTTACTCCCTTTTTAGGCATCCACCCAATTAAAATTGAACATAAATATGACATTTGAAATCATCGAACCCGAGTATATTTGAATAGACCGTCATACCACTAAAATGTGGAAAAGTAAATTAACTCCTTTTTTGGCACCCCTCTAAATTTAAATTTAAAATAATTATCAGATTTGAAATCTGTTATCCCGAGTATATTGGAATAGACCGTCATACCGCTAAAAACTGGAAAAGTAAATTAACTCTCTTTTTTGGCAGCCCTCACAATTAAAATATAAATTATCATCAGATTTGAAATCCACGAACCAGAGTACATTCGAATAGAACCTCATACCGCCAGAAACTGAAAAAGTGAAATTATTCACTATATGGGTGCCCCCCACGTCAAAATTAACAATTATTGAAAACTGTAGACTTAAGTACATTCGAATCGACAGTCATACAGCTTAAATTTCAAAAATCAAAGGTACTCCCTATTTAGGCATACCCCCTCCCGCAAATTTAATTCTAAAATTTATAACAGATTTTAAACTACGAGTCCAAGTACATTCGAATCGACCCTCATAACTCTAGAATCTGAAGAAGTCAAACTACTCCCAATAAGGGTGCCCTTCCACTCAAAAATAAAATTTTCGTACTTTGCGAACCCGAGTATATTCAAATTGACCTTCATAACTCTAGAATCTGAAAAAGCAAAACTACACCCAATAAGAGTGGCCCTCTTTTTAAAAAAAAAATTTCGAAATCCGCGAACCCGAGTGTATTGGAATAGACCGTCATACTGCTAAAATCTGAAAAAGTAAATTTATTCCCTTTTTAGGCACCCACCCAACTTCAATTTAGGCTGAATATCAGATTTGAAAACTGCGAACCCGAGTATATTTGAACAGCCCTCATACCTCTTAAATCTAAAAAAGTGTAATTACTCACTATATGGGTGCCCCCCATCTCAAAATTTAGAATGTAAACTGTAAACTCTAGTACATTCGAATTGACAGTCATACAGCTTATGAAAAATCAAATGAACTTCCTATTTAGGAACTCCCCACAAATTTAAATCTAAAATTTATAACAGATTTTAAACTACGAGTCCAAGTACATTCGAATCGACCCTCATAACCCTAGAATCTGAAGAAGTCAAACTACTGCCAATAAGGGTGCCCTTCCACTCAAAAATAAAAATTTTCGTAATCTGCGAACCCGAGTGTATTGGAATAGACCGTCATAGTGCTAAAATCTGAAAAAGTAAATTTATTCCCTTTTTAGGCACCCACCCAACTTCAATTTAAGCTGAATATCAGATTTGAAAACTGCGAACCCGAGTATATTTGAACAGCCCTCATACCTCTTAAATCTAAAAAAGTGTAATTACTCACTATATGGGTGCCCCCATCTAAAAGTTTAGAATGTAAACTGTAAACTCTAGTACATTCGAATCGACAGTCATACAGCTTATAAAAAATCAAAGGAACTTCCTATTTAGGAACTCCCCGCATATTTAAATCTAAAATTTATAATAGATTTTAAACTACGAGTCCAAGTACATTCGAATCGACCCTCATAACCCTAGAATCTGAAGAAGTCAAACTACTCCCAATAAGGGTGCCCTTCCACTCAAAAATAAAATTTTCGTACTTTGCGAACCCGAGTATATTCAAATTGACCTTCATAACTCTAGAATCTGAAAAAGCAAAACTACACCCAATAAGAGTGGCCCTCTTTTTAAAAAAAAAATTTCGAAATCCGCGAACCCGAGTATATTGAAATAGACCGTCATACTGCTAAAATCTGAAAAAGTAAATCTACTCCCTTTTTAGGCATCCACCCAATTAAAATTGAACATAAATATGACATTTGAAATCTGCGAACCCGAGTATATTTGAATAGACCGTCATACCACTAAAATGTGGAAAAGTAAATTAACTCCTTTTTTGGCACCCCTCTAAATTTAAATTTAAAATAATTATCAGATTTGAAATCTGTTATCCCGAGTATATTGGAATAGACCGTCATACCGCTAAAAACTGTAAAAGTAAATTAACTCTCTTTTTTGGCAGCCCTCACAATTAAAATATAAATTATCATCAGATTTGAAATCCACGAACCAGAGTACATTCGAATAGAACCTCATACCGCCAGAAACTGAAAAAGTGAAATTATTCACTATATGGGTGCCCTCCACGTCAAAATTAACAATTATTGAAAACTGTATACTTAAGTACATTCGAATCGACAGTCATACAGCTTAAATTTGAAAAATCAAAGGTACTCCCTATTTAGGCATACCCCCTCCTGCAAATTTAATTCTAAAATTTATAACAGATTTTAAACTACGAGTCCAAGTACATTCGAATCGACCCTCATAACTCTAGAATCTGAAGAAGTCAAACTACTCCCAATAAGGGTGCCCTTCCACTCAAAAATAAAATTTTCGTACTTTGCGAACCCGAGTATATTCAAATTGACTTTCATAACTCTAGAATCTGAAAAAGCAAAACTACACCCAATAAGAGTGGCCCTCTTTTTAAAAAAAAAATTTTGAAATCCGCGAACCCGAGTGTATTGGAATAGACCGTCATACTGCTAAAATCTGAAAAAGTAAATTTATTCCCTTTTTAGGCACCCACCCAACTTCAATTTAAGCTGAATATCAGATTTGAAAACTGCGAACCCGAGTATATTTGAACAGCCCTCATACCTCTTAGATCTAAAAAAGTGTAATTACTCACTATATGGGTGCCCCCATCTAAAAATTTAGAATGTAAACTGTAAACACTAGTACATTCCAATCGACAGTCATACAGCTTATAAAAAATCAAAGGAACTTCCTATTTAGGAACTCCCCGCAAATTTAAATCTAAAATTTATAATAGATTTTAAACTACGAGTCCAAGTACATTCGAATCGACCCTCATAACCCTAGAATCTGAAGAAGTCAAACTACTCCCAATAAGGGTGCCCTTCCCCTCAAAAATAAAATTTTCGTACTTTGCGAACCCGAGTATATTCAAATTGACCTTCATAACTCTAGAATCTGAAAAAGCAAAACTACACCCAATAAGATTGGCCCTCTTTTTAAAAAAAAAATTTTGAAATCCGCGAACCCGAGTATATTGAAATAGACCGTCATACTGCTGAAATCTGAAAAAGTAAATTTACTCCCTTTTTAGGCATCCACCCAATTAAAATTGAACATAAATATGACATTTGAAATCTGCGAACCCGAGTATATTTGAATAGACCGTCATACCACTAAAATGTGGAAAAGTAAATTAACTCCTTTTTTGGCACCCCTCTAAATTTAAATTTAAAATAATTATCAGATTTGAAATCTGTTATCCCGAGTATATTGGAATAGACCGTCATACCGCTAAAAACTGGAAAAGTAAATTAACTCTCTTTTTTGGCAGCCCTCACAATTAAAATATAAATTATCATCAGATTTGAAATCCACGAACCAGAGTACATTCGAATAGAACCTCATACCGCCAGAAACTGAAAAAGTGAAATTATTCACTATATGGGTGCCCCCCACGTCAAAATTAACAATTATTGAAAACTGTAGACTTAAGTACATTCGAATCGACAGTCATACAGCTTAAATTTGAAAAATCAAAGGTACTCCCTATTTAGGCATACCCCCTCCCGCAAATTTAATTCTAAAATTTATAACAGATTTTAAACTACAAGTCCAAGTACATTCGAATCGACTCTCATAACTCTAGAATCTGAAGAAGTCAAACTACTCCCAATAAGGGTGCCCTTCCACTCAAAAATAAAATTTTCGTACTTTGCGAACCCGAGTATATTCAAATTGACCTTCATAACTCTAGAATCTGAAAAAGCAAAACTACACCCAATAAGAGTGGCCCTCTTTTTAAAAAAAAAATTTCGAAATCCGCGAACCCGAGTGTATTGGAATAGACCGTCATACTGCTAAAATCTGAAAAAGTAAATTTATTCCCTTTTTAGGCACCCACCCAACTTCAATTTAAGCTGAATATCAGATTTGAAAACTGCGAACCCGAGTATATTTGAACAGCCCTCATACCTCTTTAATCTAAAAAAGTGTAATTACTCACTATATGGATGCCCCCATCTAAAAATTTAGAATGTAAACTGTAAACACTAGTACATTCCAATCGACAGTCATACAGCTTATAAAAAATCAAAGGAACTTCCTATTTAGGAACTCCCCGCAAATTTAAATCTAAAATTTATAATAGATTTTAAACTACGAGTCCAAGTACATTCGAATCGACCCTCATAACCCTAGAATCTGAAGAAGTCAAACTACTCCCAATAAGGGTGCCCTTCCACTCAAAAATAAAATTTTCGTACTTTGCGAACCCGAGTATATTCAAATTGACCTTCATAACTTTAGAATCTGAAAAAGCAAAACTACACCCAATAAGAGTGGCCCTCTTTTTAAAAAAAAATTTTCGAAATCCGCGAACCCGAGTATATTGAAATAGACCGTCATACTGCTAAAATCTGAAAAAGTAAATTTACTCCCTTTTTAGGCATCCACCCAATTAAAATTGAACATAAATATGACATTTGAAATCTGCGAACCCGAGTATATTTGAATAGACCGTCATACCACTAAAATGTGGAAAAGTAAATTAACTCCTTTTTTGGCACCCCTCTAAATTTAAATTTAAAATAATTATCAGATTTGAAATCTGTTATCCCGAGTATATTGGAATAGACCGTCATACCGCTAAAAACTGGAAAAGTAAATTAACTCTCTTTTTTGGCAGCCCTCACAATTAAAATATAAATTATCATCTGATTTGAAATCCACGAACCAGAGTACATTCGAATAGAACCTCATACCGCCAGAAACTGAAAAAGTGAAATTATTCACTATATAGGTGCCCCCCACGTCAAAATTAACAATTATTGAAAACTGTAGACTTAAGTACATTCGAATCGACAGTCATACAGCTTAAATTTGAAAAATCAAAGGTACTCCCTATTTAGGCATACCGCCTCCCGCAAATTTAATTCTAAAATTTATAACAGATTTTAAACTACGAGTCCAAGTACATTCGAATCGACCCTCATAACTCTAGAATCTGAAGAAGTCAAACTACTCCCAATAAGGGTGCCCTTCCACTCAAAAATAAAATTTTCGTACTTTGCGAACCCGAGTATATTCAAATTGACCTTCATAACTCTAGAATCTGAAAAAGCAAAACTACACCCAATAAGAGTGGCCCTCTTTTTAAAAAAAAAAATTTCGAAATCCGCGAACCCGAGTGTATTGGAATAGACCGTCATACTGCTAAAATCTGAAAAAGTAAATTTATTCCCTTTTTAGGCACCCACCCAACTTCAATTTAAGCTGAATATCAGATTTGAAAACTGCGAACCCGAGTATATTTGAACAGCCCTCATACCTCTTAAATCTAAAAAAGTGTAATTACTCACTATATGGGTGCCCCCCATCTCAAAATTTAGAATGTAAACTGTAAACTCTAGTACATTCGAATTGACAGTCATACAGCTTATGAAAAATCAAATGAACTTCCTATTTAGGAACTCCCCACAAATTTAAATCTAAAATTTATAACAGATTTTAAACTACGAGTCCAAGTACATTCGAATCGACCCTCATAACCCTAGAATCTGAAGAAGTCAAACTACTGCCAATAAGGGTGCCCTTCCACTCAAAAATAAAAATTTTCGTAATCTGCGAACCCGAGTGTATTGGAATAGACCGTCATAGTGCTAAAATCTGAAAAAGTAAATTTATTCCCTTTTTAGGCACCCACCCAACTTCAATTTAACCTGAATATCAGATTTGAAAACTGCGAACCCGAGTATATTTGAACAGCCCTCATACCTCTTAAATCTAAAAAAGTGTAATTACTCACTATATGGGTGCCCCCATCTAAAAATTTAGAATGTAAACTGTAAACACTAGTACATTCCAATCGACAGTCATACAGCTTATAAAAAATCAAAGGAACTTCCTATTTAGGAACTCCCCGCAAATTTAAATCTAAAATTTATAATAGATTTTAAACTACGAGTCCAAGTACATTCGAATCGACCCTCATAACCCTAGAATCTGAAGAAGTCAAACTACTCCCAATAAGGGTGCCCTTCCACTCAAAAATAAAATTTTCGTACTTTGCGAACCCGAGTATATTCAAATTGACCTTCATAACTCTAGAATCTGAAAAAGCAAAACGACACCCAATAAGAGTGGCCCTCTTTTTAAAAAAAAAATTTCGAAATCCGCGAACCCGAATATATTGAAATAGATCGTCATACTGCTAAAATCTGAAAAAGTAAATTTACTCCCTTTTTAGGCATCCACCCAATTAAAATTGAACATAAATATGACATTTGAAATCTGCGAACCCGAGTATATTTGAATAGACCGTCATACCACTAAAATGAGGAAAAGTAAATTAACTCCTTTTTTGGCACCTCTCTAAATTTAAATTTAAAATAATTATCAGATTTGAAATCTGTTATCCCGAGTATATTGGAATAGACCGTCATACCGCTAAAAACTGGAAAAGTAAATTAACTCTCTTTTTTGGCAGCCCTCACAATTAAAATATAAATTATCATCAGATTTGAAATCCACGAACCAGAGTACATTCGAATAGAACCTCATACCGCCAGAAACTGAAAAAGTGAAATTATTCACTATATAGGTGCCCCCCACGTCAAAATTAACAATTATTGAAAACTGTAGACTTAAGTACATTCGAATCGACAGTCATACAGCTTAAATTTGAAAAATCAAAGGAACTCCCTATTTAGGCATACCGCCTCCCGCAAATTTAATTCTAAAATTTATAACAGATTTTAAACTACGAGTCCAAGTACATTCGAATCGACCCTCATAACTCTAGAATCTGAAGAAGTCAAACTACTCCCAATAAGGGTGCCCTTTCACTCAAAAATAAAATTTTCGTACTTTGCGAACCCGAGTATATTCAAATTGACCTTCATAACTCTAGAATCTGAAAAAGCAAAACTACACCCAATAAGAGTGGCCCTCTTTTTAAAAAAAAAATTTCGAAATCTGCGAACCCGAGTGTATTGGAATAGACCGTCATACTGCTAAAATCTGAAAAAGTAAATTTATTCCCTTTTTAGGCACCCACCCAACTTCAATTTAAGCTGAATATCAGATTTGAAAACTGCGAACCCGAGTATATTTGAACAGCCCTCATACCTCTTAAATCTAAAAAAGTGTAATTACTCACTATATGGGTGCCCCCCATCTCAAAATTTAGAATGTAAACTGTAAACTCTAGTACATTCGAATTGACAGTCATACAGCTTATGAAAAATCAAATGAACTTCCTATTTAGGAACTCCCCACAAATTTAAATCTAAAATTTATAACAGATTTTAAACTACGAGTCCAAGTACATTCGAATCGACCCTCATAACCCTAGAATCTGAAGAAGTCAAACTACTGCCAATAAGGGTGCCCTTCCACTCAAAAATAAAAATTTTCGTAATCTGCGAACCCGAGTGTATTGGAATAGACCGTCATAGTGCTAAAATCTGAAAAAGTAAATTTATTCCCTTTTTAGGCACCCACCCAACTTCAATTTAACCTGAATATCAGATTTGAAAACTGCGAACCCGAGTATATTTGAACAGCCCTCATACCTCTTAAATCTAAAAAAGTGTAATTACTCACTATATGGGTGCCCCCATCTAAAAATTTAGAATGTAAACTGTAAACTCTAGTACATTCGAATCGACAGTCATACAGCTTATAAAAAATCAAAGGAACTTCCTATTTAGGAACTCCCCGCAAATTTAAATCTAAAATTTATAATAGATTTTAAACTACGAGTCCAAGTACATTCGAATCGACCCTCATAACCCTAGAATCTGAAGAAGTCAAACTACTCCCAATAAGGGTGCCCTTCCACTCAAAAATAAAATTTTCGTACTTTGCGAACCCGAGTATATTCAAATTGACCTTCATAACTCTAGAATCTGAAAAAGCAAAACGACACCCAATAAGAGTGGCCCTCTTTTTAAAAAAAAAATTTCGAAATCCGCGAACCCGAATATATTGAAATAGATCGTCATACTGCTAAAATCTGAAAAAGTAAATTTACTCCCTTTTTAGGCATCCACCCAATTAAAATTGAACATAAATATGACATTTGAAATCTGCGAACCCGAGTATATTTGAATAGACCGTCATACCACTAAAATGAGGAAAAGTAAATTAACTCCTTTTTTGGCACCTCTCTAAATTTAAATTTAAAATAATTATCAGATTTGAAATCTGTTATCCCGAGTATATTGGAATAGACCGTCATACCGCTAAAAACTGGAAAAGTAAATTAACTCTCTTTTTTGGCAGCCCTCACAATTAAAATATAAATTATCATCAGATTTGAAATCCACGAACCAGAGTACATTCGAATAGAACCTCATACCGCCAGAAACTGAAAAAGTGAAATTATTCACTATATAGGTGCCCCCCACGTCAAAATTAACAATTATTGAAAACTGTAGACTTAAGTACATTCGAATCGACAGTCATACAGCTTAAATTTGAAAAATCAAAGGAACTCCCTATTTAGGCATACCGCCTCCCGCAAATTTAATTCTAAAATTTATAACAGATTTTAAACTACGAGTCCAAGTACATTCGAATCGACCCTCATAACTCTAGAATCTGAAGAAGTCAAACTACTCCCAATAAGGGTGCCCTTTCACTCAAAAATAAAATTTTCGTACTTTGCGAACCCGAGTATATTCAAATTGACCTTCATAACTCTAGAATCTGAAAAAGCAAAACTACACCCAATAAGAGTGGCCCTCTTTTTAAAAAAAAAATTTCGAAATCTGCGAACCCGAGTGTATTGGAATAGACCGTCATACTGCTAAAATCTGAAAAAGTAAATTTATTCCCTTTTTAGGCACCCACCCAACTTCAATTTAAGCTGAATATCAGATTTGAAAACTGCGAACCCGAGTATATTTGAACAGCCCTCATACCTCTTAAATCTAAAAAAGTGTAATTACTCACTATATGGGTGCCCCCCATCTCAAAATTTAGAATGTAAACTGTAAACTCTAGTACATTCGAATTGACAGTCATACAGCTTATGAAAAATCAAATGAACTTCCTATTTAGGAACTCCCCACAAATTTAAATCTAAAATTTATAACAGATTTTAAACTACGAGTCCAAGTACATTCGAATCGACCCTCATAACCCTAGAATCTGAAGAAGTCAAACTACTGCCAATAAGGGTGCCCTTCCACTCAAAAATAAAAATTTTCGTAATCTGCGAACCCGAGTGTATTGGAATAGACCGTCATAGTGCTAAAATCTGAAAAAGTAAATTTATTCCCTTTTTAGGCACCCACCCAACTTCAATTTAGGCTGAATATCAGATTTGAAAACTGCGAACCCGAGTATATTTGAACAGCCCTCATACCTCTTAAATCTAAAAAAGTGTAATTACTCACTCTATGGGTGCCCCCATCTAAAAATTTAGAATGTAAACTGTAAACTCTAGTACATTCGAATCGACAGTCATACAGCTTATAAAAAATCAAAGGAACTTCCTATTTAGGAACTCCCCGCAAATTTAAATCTAAAATTTATAATAGATTTTAAACTACGAGTCCAAGTACATTCGAATCGACCCTCATAACCCTAGAATCTGAAGAAGTCAAACTACTCCCAATAAGGGTGCCCTTCCACTCAAAAATAAAATTTTCGTACTTTGCGAACCCGAGTATATTCAAATTGACCTTCATAACTCTAGAATCTGAAAAAGCAAAACTACACCCAATAAGAGTGGCCCTCTTTTTAAAAAAAAAATTTCGAAATCCGCGAACCCGAATATATTGAAATAGATCGTCATACTGCTAAAATCTGAAAAAGTAAATTTACTCCCTTTTTAGGCATCCACCCAATTAAAATTGAACATAAATATGACATTTGAAATCTGCGAACCCGAGTATATTTGAATAGACCGTCATACCACTAAAATGTGGAAAAGTAAATTAACTCCTTTTTTGGCACCTCTCTAAATTTAAATTTAAAATAATTATCAGATTTGAAATCTGTTATCCCGAGTATATTGGAATAGACCGTCATACCGCTAAAAACTGGAAAAGTTAATTAACTCTCTTTTTTGGCAGCCCTCACAATTAAAATATAAATTATCATCAGATTTGAAATCCACGAACCAGAGTACATTCGAATAGAACCTCATACCGCCAGAAACTGAAAAAGTGAAATTATTCACTATATGGGTGCCCTCCACGTCAAAATTAACAATTATTGAAAACTGTATACTTAAGTACATTCGAATCGACAGTCATACAGCTTAAATTTGAAAAATCAAAGGTACTCCCTATTTAGGCATACCCCCTCCTGCAAATTTAATTCTAAAATTTATAACAGATTTTAAACTACGAGTCCAAGTACATTCGAATCGACCCTCATAACTCTAGAATCTGAAGAAGTCAAACTACTCCCAATAAGGGTGCCCTTCCACTCAAAAATAAAATTTTTGTACTTTGCGAACCCGAGTATATTCAAATTGACCTTCATAACTCTAGAATCTGAAAAAGCAAAACTACACCCAATAAGAGTGGCCCTCTTTTTAAAAAAAAAAATTCGAAATCCGCGAACCCGAGTGTATTGGAATAGACCGTCATACTGCTAAAATCTGAAAAAGTAAATTTATTCCCTTTTTAGGCACCCACCCAACTTCAATTTAAGCTGAATATCAGATTTGAAAACTGCGAACCCGAGTATATTTGAACAGCCCTCATACCTCTTAAATCTAAAAAAGTGTAATTACTCACTATATGGGTGCCCCCCACGTCAAAATTAACAATTATTGAAAACTGTAGACTTAAGTACATTCGAATCGACAATCATACAGCTTAAATTTGAAAAATCAAAGGTACTCCCTATTTAGGCATACCCCCTCCCGCAAATTTAATTCTAAAATTTATAACAGATTTTAAACTACGAGTCCAAGTACATTCGAATCGACCCTCATAACTCTAGAATCTGAAGAAGTCAAACTACTCCCAATAAGGGTGCCCTTCCACTCAAAAATAAAATTTTCGTACTTTGCGAACCCGAGTATATTCAAATTGACCTTCATAACTCTAGAATCTGAAAAAGCAAAACTACACCCAATAAGAGTGGCCCTCTTTTTAAAAAAAAAATTTCTAAATCCGCGAACCCGAGTGTATTGGAATAGACCGTCATACTGCTAAAATCTGAAAAAGTAAATTTATTCCCTTTTTAGGCGCCCACCCAACTTCAATTTAAGCTGAATATCAGATTTGAAAACTGCGAACCCGAGTATATTTGAACAGCCCTCATACCTCTTAAATCTAAAAAAGTGTAATTACTCACTATATGGGTGCCCCCATCTAAAAATTTAGAATGTAAACTGTAAACTCTAGTACATTCGAATCGACAGTCATACAGCTTATAAAAAATCAAAGGAACTTCCTATTTAGGAACTCCCCGCAAATTTAAATCTAAAATTTATAACAGATTTTAAACTATGAGTCCAAGTACATTCGAATCGACCCTCATAACCCTAGAATCTGAAGAAGTCAAACTACTCCCAATAAGGGTGCCCTTCCACTCAAAAATAAAATTTTCGTACTTTGCGAACCCGAGTATATTCAAATTGACCTTCATAACTCTAGAATCTGAAAAAGCAAAACTACACCCAATAAGAGTGGCCCTGTTTTTAAAAAAAAAAATTTCGAAATCCGCGAACCCGAGTATATTGAAATAGACCGTCATACTGCTAAAATCTGAAAAAGTAAATTTACTCCCTTTTTAGGCATCCACCCAATTAAAATTGAACATAAATATGACATTTGAAATCTGCGAACCCGAGTATATTTGAATAGACCGTCATACCACTAAAATGTGGAAAAGTAAATTAACTCCTTTTTTGGCACCCCTCTAAATTTAAATTTAAAATAATTATCAGATTTGAAATCTGTTATCCCGAGTATATTGGAATAGACCGTCATACCGCTAAAAACTGGAAAAGTAAATTAACTCTCTTTTTTGGCAGCCCTCACAATTAAAATATAAATTATCATCAGATTTGAAATCCACGAACCAGAGTACATTCGAATAGAACCTCATACCGCCAGAAACTGAAAAAGTGAAATTATTCACTATATAGGTGCCCCCCACGTCAAAATTAACAATTATTGAAAACTGTAGACTTAAGTACATTCGAATCGACAGTCATACAGCTTAAATTTGAAAAATCAAAGGAACTCTCTATTTAGGCATACCGCCTCCCGCAAATTTAATTCTAAAATTTATAACAGATTTTAAACTACGAGTCCAAGTACATTCGAATCGACCCTCATAACTCTAGAATCTGAAGAAGTCAAACTACTCCCAATAAGGGTGCCCTTCCACTCAAAAATAAAATTTTCGTACTTTGCGAACCCGAGTATATTCAAATTGACCTTCATAACTCTAGAATCTGAAAAAGCAAAACTACACCCAATAAGAGTGGCCCTCTTTTTAAAAAAAAAATTTCGAAATCCGCGAACCCGAGTGTATTGGAATAGACCGTCATACTGCTAAAATCTGAAAAAGTAAATTTATTCCCTTTTTAGGCACCCACCCAACTTCAATTTAAGCTGAATATCAGATTTGAAAACTGCGAACCCGAGTATATTTGAACAGCCCTCATACCTCTTAAATCTAAAAAAGTGTAATTACTCACTATATGGGTGCCCCCCATCTCAAAATTTAGAATGTAAACTGTAAACTCTAGTACATTCGAATTGACAGTCATACAGCTTATGAAAAATCAAATGAACTTCCTATTTAGGAACTCCCCACAAATTTAAATCTAAAATTTATAACAGATTTTAAACTACGAGTCCAAGTACATTCGAATCGACCCTCATAACCCTAGAATCTGAAGAAGTCAAACTACTGCCAATAAGGGTGCCCTTCCACTCAAAAATAAAAATTTTCGTAATCTGCGAACCCGAGTGTATTGGAATAGACCGTCATAGTGCTAAAATCTGAAAAAGTAAATTTATTCCCTTTTTAGGCACCCACCCAACTTCAATTTAACCTGAATATCAGATTTGAAAACTGCGAACCCGAGTATATTTGAACAGCCCTCATACCTCTTAAATCTAAAAAAGTGTAATTACTCACTATATGGGTGCCCCCATCTAAAAATTTAGAATGTAAACTGTAAACTCTAGTACATTCGAATCGACAGTCATACAGCTTATAAAAAATCAAAGGAACTTCCTATTTAGGAACTCCCCGCAAATTTAAATCTAAAATTTATAATAGATTTTAAACTACGAGTCCAAGTACATTCGAATCGACCCTCATAACCCTAGAATCTGAAGAAGTCAAACTACTCCCAATAAGGGTGCCCTTCCACTCAAAAATAAAATTTTCGTACTTTGCGAACCCGAGTATATTCAAATTGACCTTCATAACTCTAGAATCTGAAAAAGCAAAACTACACCCAATAAGAGTGGCCCTCTTTTTAAAAAAAAAAATTCGAAATCCGCGAACCCGAATATATTGAAATAGATCGTCATACTGCTAAAATCTGAAAAAGTAAATTTACTCCCTTTTTAGGCATCCACCCAATTAAAATTGAACATAAATATGACATTTGAAATCTGCGAACCCGAGTATATTTGAATAGACCGTCATACCACTAAAATGTGGAAAAGTAAATTAACTCCTTTTTTGGCACCTCTCTAAATTTAAATTTAAAATAATTATCAGATTTGAAATCTGTTATCCCGAGTATATTGGAATAGACCGTCATACCGCTAAAAACTGGAAAAGTTAATTAACTCTCTTTTTTGGCAGCCCTCACAATTAAAATATAAATTATCATCAGATTTGAAATCCACGAACCAGAGTACATTCGAATAGAACCTCATACCGCCAGAAACTGAAAAAGTGAAATTATTCACTATATGGGTGCACTCCACGTCAAAATTAACAATTATTGAAAACTGTATACTTAAGTACATTCGAATCGACAGTCATACAGCTTAAATTTGAAAAATCAAAGGTACTCCCTATTTAGGCATACCCCCTCCTGCAAATTTAATTCTAAAATTTATAACAGATTTTAAACTACGAGTCCAAGTACATTCGAATGGACCCTCATAACTCTAGAATCTGAAGAAGTCAAACTACTCCCAATAAGGGTGCCCTTCCACTCAAAAATAAAATTTTCGTACTTTGCGAACCCGAGTATATTCAAATTGACCTTCATAACTCTAGAATCTGAAAAAGCAAAACTACACCCAATAAGAGTGGCCCTCTTTTTAAAAAAAAAATTTCGAAATCCGCGAACCCGAGTGTATTGGAATAGACCGTCATACTGCTAAAATCTGAAAAAGTAAATTTATTCCCTTTTTAGGCACCCACCCAACTTCAATTTAAGCTGAATATCAGATTTGAAAACTGCGAACCCGAGTATATTTGAACAGCCCTCATACCTCTTAAATCTAAAAAAGTGTAATTACTCACTATATGGGTGCCCCCCACGTCAAAATTAACAATTATTGAAAACTGTAGACTTAAGTACATTCGAATCGACAATCATACAGCTTAAATTTGAAAAATCAAAGGTACTCCCTATTTAGGCATACCCCCTACCGCAAATTTAATTCTAAAATTTATAACAGATTTTAAACTACGAGTCCAAGTACATTCGAATCGACCCTCATAACTCTAGAATCTGAAGAAGTCAAACTACTCCCAATAAGGGTGCCCTTCCACTCAAAAATAAAATTTTCGTACTTTGCGAACCCGAGTATATTCAAATTGACCCTCATAACCCTAGAATCTGAAGAAGTCAAACTACTGCCAATAAGGGTGCCCTTCCACTCAAAAATAAAAATTTTCGTAATCTGCGAACCCGAGTGTATTGGAATAGACCGTCATAGTGCTAAAATCTGAAAAAGTAAATTTGTTCCCTTTTTAGGCACCCACCCAACTTCAATTTAACCTGAATATCAGATTTGAAAACTGCGAACCCGAGTATATTTGAACAGCCCTCATACCTCTTAAATCTAAAAAAGTGTAATTACTCACTATATGGGTGCCCCCATCTAAAAATTTAGAATGTAAACTGTAAACTCTAGTACATTCGAATTGACAGTCATACAGCTTATAAAAAATCAAAGGAACTTCCTATTTAGGAACTCCCCGCAAATTTAAATCTAAAATTTATAATAGATTTTAAACTACGAGTCCAAGTACATTCGAATCGATCCTCATAACCCTAGAATCTGAAGAAGTCAAACTACTCCCAATAAGGGTGCCCATCCACTCAAAAATAAAATTTTCGTACTTTGCGAACCCGAGTATATTCAAATTGACCTTCATAACTCTAGAATCTGAAAAAGCAAAACTACACCCAATAAGAGTGGCCCTCTTTTTAAAAAAAAAATTTCGAAATCCGCGAACCCGAATATATTGAAATAGATCGTCATACTGCTAAAATCTGAAAAAGTAAATTTACTCCCTTTTTAGGCATCCACCCAATTAAAATTGAACATAAATATGACATTTGAAATCTGCGAACCCGAGTATATTTGAATAGACCGTCATACCACTAAAATGTGGAAAAGTCAATTAACTCCTTTTTTGGCACCTCTCTAAATTTAAATTTAAAATAATTATCAGATTTGAAATCTGTTATCCCGAGTATATTGGAATAGACCGTCATACCGCTAAAAACTGGAAAAGTTAATTAACTCTCTTTTTTGGCAGCCCTCACAATTAAAATATAAATTATCATCAGATTTGAAATCCACGAACCAGAGTACATTCGAATAGAACCTCATACCGCCAGAAACTGAAAAAGTGAAATTATTCACTATATGGGTGCCCTCCACGTCAAAATTAACAATTATTGAAAACTGTATACTTAAGTACATTCGAATCGACAGTCATACAGCTTAAATTTGAAAAATCAAAGGTACTCCCTATTTAGGCATACCCCCTCCTGCAAACTTAATTCTAAAATTTATAACAGATTTTAAACTACGAGTCCAAGTACATTCGAATCGACCCTCATAACTCTAGAATCTGAAGAAGTCAAACTACTCCCAATAAGGGTGCCCTTCCACTCAAAAATAAAATTTTCGTACTTTGCGAACCCGAGTATATTCAAATTGACCTTCATAACTCTAGAATCTGAAAAAGCAAAACTACACCCAATAAGAGTGGCCCTCTTTTTAAAAAAAAAATTTCGAAATCCGCGAACCCGAGTGTATTGGAATAGACCGTCATACTGCTAAAATCTGAAAAAGTAAATTTATTCCCTTTTTAGGCACCCACCCAACTTCAATTTAAGCTGAATATCAGATTTGAAAACTGCGAACCCGAGTATATTTGAACAGCCCTCATACCTCTTAAATCTAAAAAAGTGTAATTACTCACTATATGGGTGCCCCCCATCTCAAAATTTAGAATGTAAACTGTAAACTCTAGTACATTCGAATCGACAGTCATACAGCTTATGAAAAATCAAAGGAACTTCCTATTTAGGAACTCCCCGCAAATTTAAATCTAAAATTTATAACAGATTTTAAACTACGAGTCCAAGTACATTCGAATCGACCCTCATAACCCTAGAATCTGAAGAAGTCAAACTACTCCCAATAAGGGTGCCCTTCCACTCAAAAATAAAATTTTCGTACTTTGCGAACCCGAGTATATTCAAATTGACCTTCATAACTCTAGAATCTGAAAAAGCAAAACTACACCCAATAAGAGTGGCCCTCTTTTTAAAAAAAAAATTTCGAAATCCGCGAACCCGAGTGTATTGGAATAGACCGTCATACTGCTAAAATCTGAAAAAGTAAATTTATTCCCTTTTTAGGCACCCACCCAACTTCAATTTAAGCTGAATATCAGATTTGAAAACTGCGAACCCGAGTATATTTGAACAGCCCTCATACCTCTTAAATCTAAAAAAGTGTAATTACTCACTATATGGGTGCCCCCCACGTCAAAATTAACAATTATTTAAAACTGTAGACTTAAGTACATTCGAATCGACAATCATACAGCTTAAATTTGAAAAATCAAAGGTACTCCGTATTTAGGCATACCCCCTCCCGCAAATTTAATTCTAAAATTTATAACAGATTTTAAACTACGAGTCCAAGTACATTCGAATCGACCCTCATAACTCTAGAATCTGAAGAAGTCAAACTACTCCCAATAAGGGTGCCCTTCCACTCAAAAATAAAATTTTCGTACTTTGCGAACCCGAGTATATTCAAATTGACCTTCATAACTCTAGAATCTGAAAAAGCAAAACTACACCCAATAAGAGTGGCCCTCTTTTTAAAAAAAAAATTTCGAAATCCGCGAACCCGAGTGTATTGGAATAGACCGTCATACTGCTAAAATCTGAGAAAGTAAATTTATTCCCTTTTTAGGCGCCCACCCAACTTCAATTTAAGCTGAATATCAGATTTGAAATCTGCGAACCCGAGTATATTTGAATAGACCGTCATACCACTAAAATGTGGAAAAGTAAATTAACTCCTTTTTTGGCACCCCTCTAAATTTAAATTTAAAATAATTATCAGATTTGAAATCTGTTATTCCGAGTATATTGGAATAGACCGTCATACCGCTAAAAACTGGAAAAGTAAATTAACTCTATTTTTTGGCAGCCCTCACAATTAAAATATAAATTATCATCAGATATGAAATCCACGAACCAGAGTACATTTCAATAGAACCTCATACCGCCAGAAACTGAAAAAGTGAAATTATTCACTATATGGGTGCCCCCCACGTCAAAATTAACAATTATTGAAAACTGTAGACTTAAGTACATTCGAATCGACAGTCATACAGCTTAAATTTGAAAAATCAAAGGTACTCCCTATTTAGGCATACCCCCTCCCGCAAATTTAATTCTAAAATTTATAGCAGATTTTAAACTACGAGTCCAAGTACATTCGAATCGACCCTCATAACTCTAGAATCTGAAGAAGTCAAACTACTCCCAATAAGGGTGCCCTTCCACTCAAAAATAAAATTTTCGTACTTTGCGAACCCGAGTATATTCAAATTGACCTTCATAACTCTAGAATCTGAAAAAGCAAAACTACACCCAATAAGAGTGGCCCTCTTTTTAAAGAAAAAATTTCGAAATCCGCGAACCCGAGTGTATTGGAATAGACCGTCATACTGCTAAAATCTGAAAAAGTAAATTTATTCCCTTTTTAGGCACCCACCCAACTTCAATTTAAGCTGAATATCAGATTTGAAAACTGCGAACCCGAGTATATTTGAACAGCCCTCATACCTCTTAAATTTTAAAAAGTGTAATTACTCACTATATGGGTGCCCCCATCTAAAAATTTAGAATGTAAACTGTAAACTCTAGTACATTCGAATCGACAGTCATACAGCTTATAAAAAATCAAAGGAACTTCCTATTTAGGAACTCCCCGCAAATTTAAATCTAAAATTTATAACAGATTTTAAACTACGAGTCCAAGTACATTCGAATCGACCCTCATAACCCTAGAATCTGAAGAAGTCAAACTACTCCCAATAAGGGTGCCCTTCCACTCAAAAATAAAATTTTCGTACTTTGCGAACCCGAGTATATTCAAATTGACCTTCATAACTCTAGAATCTGAAAAAGCAAAACTACACCCAATAAGAGTGGCCCTGTTTTTAAAAAAAAAAATTTCGAAATCCGCGAACCCGAGTATATTGAAATAGACCGTCATACTGCTAAAATCTGAAAAAGTAAATTTACTCCCTTTTTAGGCATCCACCCAATTAAAATATAAATTATCATCAGATTTGAAATCCACGAACCAGAGTACATTCGAATAGAACCTCATACCGCCACAAACTGAAAAAGTGAAATTATTCACTATATGGGTGCCCCCCACGTCAAAATTAACAATTATTGAAAACTGTAGACTTAAGTACATTCGAATCGATAGTCATACAGCTTAAATTTGAAAAATCAAAGGTACTCCCTATTTAGGCATACCCCCTCCCGCAAATTTAATTCTAAAATTTATAACAGATGTTAAACTAAGAGTCCAAGTACATTCGAATCGACCCTCATAACTCTAGAATCTGAAGAAGTCAAACTACTCCCAATAAGGGTGCCCTTCCACTCAAAAATAAAATTTTCGTACTTTGCGAACCCGAGTATATTCAAATTGACCTTCATAACTCTAGAATCTGAAAAAGCAAAACTACACCCAATAAGAGTGGCCCTCTTTTTAAAAAAAAAATTTCGAAATCCGCGAACCCGAGTGTATTGGAATAGACCGTCATACTGCTAAAATCTGAAAAAGTAAATTTATTCCCTTTTTAGGCGCCCACCCAACTTCAATTTAAGCTGAATATCAGATTTGAAAACTGCGAACCCGAGTATATTTGAACAGCCCTCATACCTCTTAAATCTAACAAAGTGTAATTACTCACTATATGGGTGCCCCCATCTAAAAATTTAGAATGTAAACTGTAAACTCTAGTACATTCGAATTGACAGTCATACAGCTTATGAAAAATCAAATGAACTTCCTATTTAGGAACTCCCCACAAATTTAAATCTAAAATTTATAACAGATTTTAAACTACGAGTCCAAGTACATTCGAATCGACCCTCATAACCCTAGAATCTGAAGAAGTCAAACTACTGCCAATAAGGGTGCCCTTCCACTCAAAAATAAAAATTTTCGTAATCTGCGAACCCGAGTGTATTGGAATAGACCGTCATAGTGCTAAAATCTGAAAAAGTAAATTTGTTCCCTTTTTAGGCACCCACCCAACTTCAATTTAACCTGAATATCAGATTTGAAAACTGCGAACCCGAGTATATTTGAACAGCCCTCATACCTCTTAAATCTAAAAAAGTGTAATTACTCACTATATGGGTGCCCCCATCTAAAAATTTAGAATGTAAACTGTAAACTCTAGTACATTCGAATTGACAGTCATACAGCTTATAAAAAATCAAAGGAACTTCCTATTTAGGAACTCCCCGCAAATTTAAATCTAAAATTTATAATAGATTTTAAACTACGAGTCCAAGTACATTCGAATCGATCCTCATAACCCTAGAATCTGAAGAAGTCAAACTACTCCCAATAAGGGTGCCCATCCACTCAAAAATAAAATTTTCGTACTTTGCGAACCCGAGTATATTCAAATTGACCTTCATAACTCTAGAATCTGAAAAAGCAAAACTACACCCAATAAGAGTGGCCCTCTTTTTAAAAAAAAAATTTCGAAATCCGCGAACCCGAATATATTGAAATAGATCGTCATACTGCTAAAATCTGAAAAAGTAAATTTACTCCCTTTTTAGGCATCCACCCAATTAAAATTGAACATAAATATGACATTTGAAATCTGCGAACCCGAGTATATTTGAATAGACCGTCATACCACTAAAATGTGGAAAAGTCAATTAACTCCTTTTTTGGCACCTCTCTAAATTTAAATTTAAAATAATTATCAGATTTGAAATCTGTTATCCCGAGTATATTGGAATAGACCGTCATACCGCTAAAAACTGGAAAAGTTAATTAACTCTCTTTTTTGGCAGCCCTCACAATTAAAATATAAATTATCATCAGATTTGAAATCCACGAACCAGAGTACATTCGAATAGAACCTCATACCGCCAGAAACTGAAAAAGTGAAATTATTCACTATATGGGTGCCCTCCACGTCAAAATTAACAATTATTGAAAACTGTATACTTAAGTACATTCGAATCGACAGTCATACAGCTTAAATTTGAAAAATCAAAGGTACTCCCTATTTAGGCATACCCCCTCCTGCAAATTTAATTCTAAAATTTATAACAGATTTTAAACTACGAGTCCAAGTACATTCGAATCGACCCTCATAACTCTAGAATCTGAAGAAGTCAAACTACTCCCAATAAGGGTGCCCTTCCACTCAAAAATAAAATTTTCGTACTTTGCGAACCCGAGTATATTCAAATTGACCTTCATAACTCTAGAATCTGAAAAAGCAAAACTACACCCAATAAGAGTGGCCCTCTTTTTAAAAAAAAAATTTCGAAATCCGCGAACCCGAGTGTATTGGAATAGACCGTCATACTGCTAAAATCTGAAAAAGTAAATTTATTCCCTTTTTAGGCACCCACCCAACTTCAATTTAAGCTGAATATCAGATTTGAAAACTGCGAACCCGAGTATATTTGAACAGCCCTCATACCTCTTAAATCTAAAAAAGTGTAATTACTCACTATATGGGTGCCCCCCATCTCAAAATTTAGAATGTAAACTGTAAACTCTAGTACATTCGAATCGACAGTCATACAGCTTATGAAAAATCAAAGGAACTTCCTATTTAGGAACTCCCCGCAAATTTAAATCTAAAATTTATAACAGATTTTAAACTACGAGTCCAAGTACATTCGAATCGACCCTCATAACCCTAGAATCTGAAGAAGTCAAACTACTCCCAATAAGGGTGCCCTTCCACTCAAAAATAAAATTTTCGTACTTTGCGAACCCGAGTATATTCAAATTGACCTTCATAACTCTAGAATCTGAAAAAGCAAAACTACACCCAATAAGAGTGGCCCTCTTTTTAAAAAAAAAAATTCGAAATCCGCGAACCCGAGTGTATTGGAATAGACCGTCATACTGCTAAAATCTGAAAAAGTAAATTTATTCCCTTTTTAGGCACCCACCCAACTTCAATTTAAGCTGAATATCAGATTTGAAAACTGCGAACCCGAGTATATTTGAACAGCCCTCATACCTCTTAAATCTAAAAAAGTGTAATTACTCACTATATGGGTGCCCCCCACGTCAAAATTAACAATTATTGAAAACTGTAGACTTAAGTACATTCGAATCGACAATCATACAGCTTAAATTTGAAAAATCAAAGGTACTCCGTATTTAGGCATACCCCCTCCCGCAAATTTAATTCTAAAATTTATAACAGATTTTAAACTACGAGTCCAAGTACATTCGAATCGACCCTCATAACTCTAGAATCTGAAGAAGTCAAACTACTCCCAATAAGGGTGCCCTTACACTCAAAAATAAAATTTTCGTACTTTGCGAACCCGAGTATATTCAAATTGACCTTCATAACTCTAGAATCTGAAAAAGCAAAACTACACCCAATAAGAGTGGCCCTCTTTTTAAAAAAAAAATTTCGAAATCCGCGAACCCGAGTGTATTGGAATAGACCGTCATACTGCTAAAATCTGAAAAAGTAAATTTATTCCCTTTTTAGGCGCCCACCCAACTTCAATTTAAGCTGAATATCAGATTTGAAATCTGCGAACCCGAGTATATTTGAATAGACCGTCATACCACTAAAATGTGGAAAAGTAAATTAACTCCTTTTTTGGCACCCCTCTAAATTTAAATTTAAAATAATTATCAGATTTGAAATCTGTTATCCCGAGTATATTGGAATAGACCGTCATACCGCTAAAAACTGGAAAAGTAAATTAACTCTATTTTTTGGCAGCCCTCACAATTAAAATATAAATTATCATCAGATATGAAATCCACGAACCAGAGTACATTTCAATAGAACCTCATACCGCCAGAAACTGAAAAAGTGAAATTATTCACTATATGGGTGCCCCCCACGTCAAAATTAACAATTATTGAAAACTGTAGACTTAAGTACATTCGAATCGACAGTCATACAGCTTAAATTTGAAAAATCAAAGGTACTCCCTATTTAGGCATACCCCCTCCCGCAAATTTAATTCTAAAATTTATAGCAGATTTTAAACTACGAGTCCAAGTACATTCGAATCGACCCTCATAACTCTAGAATCTGAAGAAGTCAAACTACTCCCAATAAGGGTGCCCTTCCACTCAAAAATAAAATTTTCGTACTTTGCGAACCCGAGTATATTCAAATTGACCTTCATAACTCTAGAATCTGAAAAAGCAAAACGACACCCAATAAGAGTGGCCCTCTTTTTAAAGAAAAAATTTCGAAATCCGCGAACCCGAGTGTATTGGAATAGACCGTCATACTGCTAAAATCTGAAAAAGTAAATTTATTCCCTTTTTAGGCACCCACCCAACTTCAATTTAAGCTGAATATCAGATTTGAAAACTGCGAACCCGAGTATATTTGAACAGCCCTCATACCTCTTAAATCTTAAAAAGTGTAATTACTCACTATATGGGTGCCCCCATCTAAAAATTTAGAATGTAAACTGTAAACTCTAGTACATTCGAATCGACAGTCATACAGCTTATAAAAAATCAAAGGAACTTCCTATTTAGGAACTCCCCGCAAATTTAAATCTAAAATTTATAATAGATTTTAAACTACGAGTCCAAGTACATTCGAATCGACCCTCATAACCCTAGAATCTGAAGAAGTCAAACTACTCCCAATAAGGGTGCCCTTCCACTCAAAAATAAAATTTTCGTACTTTGCGAACCCGAGTATATTCAAATTTACCTTCATAACACTAGAATCTGAAAAAGCAAAACTACACCCAATAAGAGTGGCCCTCTTTTTAAAAAAAAAATTTCGAAATCCGCGAACCCGAATATATTGAAATAGATCGTCATACTGCTAAAATCTGAAAAAGTAAATTTACTCCCTTTTTAGGCATCCACCCAATTAAAATTGAACATAAATATGACATTTGAAATCTGCGAACCCGAGTATATTTGAATAGACCGTCATACCACTAAAATGTGGAAAAGTAAATTAACTCCTTTTTTGGCACCCCTCTAAATTTAAATTTAAAATAATTATCAGATTTGAAATCTGTTATTCCGAGTATATTGGAATAGACCGTCATACCGCTAAAAACTGGAAAAGTAAATTAACTCTATTTTTTGGCAGCCCTCACAATTAAAATATAAATTATCATCAGATATGAAATCCACGAACCAGAGTACATTTCAATAGAACCTCATACCGCCAGAAACTGAAAAAGTGAAATTATTCACTATATGGGTGCCCCCCACGTCAAAATTAACAATTATTGAAAACTGTAGACTTAAGTACATTCGAATCGACAGTCATACAGCTTAAATTTGAAAAATCAAAGGTACTCCCTATTTAGGCATACCCCCTCCCGCAAATTTAATTCTAAAATTTATAGCAGATTTTAAACTACGAGTCCAAGTACATTCGAATCGACCCTCATAACTCTAGAATCTGAAGAAGTCAAACTACTCCCAATAAGGGTGCCCTTCCACTCAAAAATAAAATTTTCGTACTTTGCGAACCCGAGTATATTCAAATTGACCTTCATAACTCTAGAATCTGAAAAAGCAAAACTACACCCAATAAGAGTGGCCCTCTTTTTAAAGAAAAAATTTCGAAATCCGCGAACCCGAGTGTATTGGAATAGACCGTCATACTGCTAAAATCTGAAAAAGTAAATTTATTCCCTTTTTAGGCACCCACCCAACTTCAATTTAAGCTGAATATCAGATTTGAAAACTGCGAACCCGAGTATATTTGAACAGCCCTCATACCTCTTAAATTTTAAAAAGTGTAATTACTCACTATATGGGTGCCCCCCACGTCAAAATTAACAATTATTGAAAACTGTAGACTTAAGTACATTCGAATCGACAATCATACAGCTTAAATTTGAAAAATCAAAGGTACTCCGTATTTAGGCATACCCCCTCCCGCAAATTTAATTCTAAAATTTATATCAGATTTTAAACTACGAGTCCAAGTACATTCGAATCGACCCTCATAACTCTAGAATCTGAAGAAGTCAAACTACTCCCAATAAGGGTGCCCTTCCACTCAAAAATAAAATTTTCGTACTTTGCGAACCCGAGTATATTCAAATTGACCTTCATAACTCTAGAATCTGAAAAAGCAAAACTACACCCAATAAGAGTGGCCCTCTTTTTAAAAAAAAAATTTCGAAATCCGCGAACCCGAGTGTATTGGAATAGACCGTCATACTGCTAAAATCTGAAAAAGTAAATTTATTCCCTTTTTAGGCGCCCACCCAACTTCAATTTAAGCTGAATATCAGATTTGAAATCTGCGAACCCGAGTATATTTGAATAGACCGTCATACCACTAAAATGTGGAAAAGTAAATTAACTCCTTTTTTGGCACCCCTCTAAATTTAAATTTAAAATAATTATCAGATTTGAAATCTGTTATCCCGAGTATATTGGAATAGACCGTCATACCGCTAAAAACTGGAAAAGTAAATTAACTCTATTTTTTGGCAGCCCTCACAATTAAAATATAAATTATCATCAGATATGAAATCCACGAACCAGAGTACATTTCAATAGAACCTCATACCGCCAGAAACTGAAAAAGTGAAATTATTCACTATATGGGTGCCCCCCACGTCAAAATTAACAATTATTGAAAACTGTAGACTTAAGTACATTCGAATCGACAGTCATACAGCTTAAATTTGAAAAATCAAAGGTACTCCCTATTTAGGCATACCCCCTCCCGCAAATTTAATTCTAAAATTTATAGCAGATTTTAAACTACGAGTCCAAGTACATTCGAATCGACCCTCATAACTCTAGAATCTGAAGAAGTCAAACTACTCCCAATAAGGGTGCCCTTCCACTCAAAAATAAAATTTTCGTACTTTGCGAACCCGAGTATATTCAAATTGACCTTCATAACTCTAGAATCTGAAAAAGCAAAACGACACCCAATAAGAGTGGCCCTCTTTTTAAAGAAAAAATTTCGAAATCCGCGAACCCGAGTGTATTGGAATAGACCGTCATACTGCTAAAATCTGAAAAAGTAAATTTATTCCCTTTTTAGGCACCCACCCAACTTCAATTTAAGCTGAATATCAGATTTGAAAACTGCGAACCCGAGTATATTTGAACAGCCCTCATACCTCTTAAATCTTAAAAAGTGTAATTACTCACTATATGGGTGCCCCCATCTAAAAATTTAGAATGTAAACTGTAAACTCTAGTACATTCGAATCGACAGTCATACAGCTTATAAAAAATCAAAGGAACTTCCTATTTAGGAACTCCCCGCAAATTTAAATCTAAAATTTATAATAGATTTTAAACTACGAGTCCAAGTACATTCGAATCGACCCTCATAACCCTAGAATCTGAAGAAGTCAAACTACTCCCAATAAGGGTGCCCTTCCACTCAAAAATAAAATTTTCGTACTTTGCGAACCCGAGTATATTCAAATTGACCTTCATAACTCTAGAATCTGAAAAAGCAAAACTACACCCAATAAGAGTGGCCCTCTTTTTAAAAAAAAAATTTCGAAATCCGCGAACCCGAATATATTGAAATAGATCGTCATACTGCTAAAATCTGAAAAAGTAAATTTACTCCCTTTTTAGGCATCCACCCAATTAAAATTGAACATAAATATGACATTTGAAATCTGCGAACCCGAGTATATTTGAATAGACCGTCATACCACTAAAATGTGGAAAAGTAAATTAACTCCTTTTTTGGCACCCCTCTAAATTTAAATTTAAAATAATTATCAGATTTGAAATCTGTTATTCCGAGTATATTGGAATAGACCGTCATACCGCTAAAAACTGGAAAAGTAAATTAACTCTATTTTTTGGCAGCCCTCACAATTAAAATATAAATTATCATCAGATATGAAATCCACGAACCAGAGTACATTTCAATAGAACCTCATACCGCCAGAAACTGAAAAAGTGAAATTATTCACTATATGGGTGCCCCCCACGTCAAAATTAACAATTATTGAAAACTGTAGACTTAAGTACATTCGAATCGACAGTCATACAGCTTAAATTTGAAAAATCAAAGGTACTCCCTATTTAGGCATACCCCCTCCCGCAAATTTAATTCTAAAATTTATAGCAGATTTTAAACTACGAGTCCAAGTACATTCGAATCGACCCTCATAACTCTAGAATCTGAAGAAGTCAAACTACTCCCAATAAGGGTGCCCTTCCACTCAAAAATAAAATTTTCGTACTTTGCGAACCCGAGTATATTCAAATTGACCTTCATAACTCTAGAATCTGAAAAAGCAAAACTACACCCAATAAGAGTGGCCCTCTTTTTAAAGAAAAAATTTCGAAATCCGCGAACCCGAGTGTATTGGAATAGACCGTCATACTGCTAAAATCTGAAAAAGTAAATTTATTCCCTTTTTAGGCACCCACCCAACTTCAATTTAAGCTGAATATCAGATTTGAAAACTGCGAACCCGAGTATATTTGAACAGCCCTCATACCTCTTAAATTTTAAAAAGTGTAATTACTCACTATATGGGTGCCCCCATCTAAAAATTTAGAATGTAAACTGTAAACTCTAGTACATTCGAATCGACAGTCATACAGCTTATAAAAAATCAAAGGAACTTCCTATTTAGGAACTCCCCGCAAATTTAAATCTAAAATTTATAACAGATTTTAAACTACGAGTCCAAGTACATTCGAATCGACCCTCATAACCCTAGAATCTGAAGAAGTCAAACTACTCCCAATAAGGGTGCCCTTCCACTCAAAAATAAAATTTTCGTACTTTGCGAACCCGAGTATATTCAAATTGACCTTCATAACTCTAGAATCTGAAAAAGCAAAACTACACCCAATAAGAGTGGCCCTGTTTTTAAAAAAAAAAATTTCGAAATCCGCGAACCCGAGTATATTGAAATAGACCGTCATACTGCTAAAATCTGAAAAAGTAAATTTACTCCCTTTTTAGGCATCCACCCAATTAAAATATAAATTATCATCAGATTTGAAATCCACGAACCAGAGTACATTCGAATAGAACCTCATACCGCCACAAACTGAAAAAGTGAAATTATTCACTATATGGGTGCCCCCCACGTCAAAATTAACAATTATTGAAAACTGTAGACTTAAGTACATTCGAATCGATAGTCATACAGCTTAAATTTGAAAAATCAAAGGTACTCCCTATTTAGGCATACCCCCTCCCGCAAATTTAATTCTAAAATTTATAACAGATTTTAAACTAAGAGTCCAAGTACATTCGAATCGACCCTCATAACTCTAGAATCTGAAGAAGTCAAACTACTCCCAATAAGGGTGCCCTTCCACTCAAAAATAAAATTTTCGTACTTTGCGAACCCGAGTATATTCAAATTGACCTTCATAACTCTAGAATCTGAAAAAGCAAAACTACACCCAATAAGAGTGGCCCTCTTTTTAAAAAAAAAATTTCGAAATCCGCGAACCCGAGTGTATTGGAATAGACCGTCATACTGCTAAAATCTGAAAAAGTAAATTAACTCTATTTTTTGGCAGCCCTCACAATTAAAATAAAAATTATCATCAGATATGAAATCCACGAACCAGAGTACATTTCAATAGAACCTCATACCGCCAGAAACTGAAAAAGTGAAATTATTCACTATATGGGTGCCCCCCACGTCAAAATTAACAATTATTGAAAACTGTAGACTTAAGTACATTCGAATCGACAGTCATACAGCTTAAATTTGAAAAATTAAAGGTACTCCCTATTTAGGCATACCCCCTCCCGCAAATTTAATTCTAAAATTTATAGCAGATTTTAAACTACGAGTCCAAGTACATTCGAATCGACCCTCATAACTCTAGAATCTGAAGAAGTCAAACTACTCCCAATAAGGGTGCCCTTCCACTCAAAAATAAAATTTTCGTACTTTGCGAACCCGAGTATATTCAAATTGACCTTCATAACTCTAGAATCTGAAAAAGCAAAACTACACCCAATAAGAGTGGCCCTCTTTTTAAAGAAAAAATTTCGAAATCCGCGAACCCGAGTGTATTGGAATAGACCGTCATACTGCTAAAATCTGAAAAAGTAAATTTATTCCCTTTTTAGGCACCCACCCAACTTCAATTTAAGCTGAATATCAGATTTGAAAACTGCGAACCCGAGTATATTTGAACAGCCCTCATACCTCTTAAATCTAAAAAAGTGTAATTACTCACTATATGGGTGCCCCCCACGTCAAAATTAACAATTATTGAAAACTGTAGACTTAAGTACATTCGAATCGACAATCATACAGCTTAAATTTGAAAAATCAAAGGTACTCCGTATTTAGGCATACCCCCTCCCGCAAATTTAATTCTAAAATTTATAACAGATTTTAAACTACGAGTCCAAGTACATTCGAATCGACCCTCATAACTCTAGAATCTGAAGAAGTCAAACTACTCCCAATAAGGGTGCCCTTCCACTCAAAAATAAAATTTTCGTACTTTGCGAACCCGAGTATATTCAAATTGACCTTCATAACTCTAGAATCTGAAAAAGCAAAACTACACCCAATAAGAGTGGCCCTCTTTTTAAAAAAAAAATTTCGAAATCCGCGAACCCGAGTGTATTGGAATAGACCGTCATACTGCTAAAATCTGAAAAAGTAAATTTATTCCCTTTTTAGGCGCCCATCCAACTTCAATTTAAGCTGAATATCAGATTTGAAATCTGCGAACCCGAGTATATTTGAATAGACCGTCATACCACTAAAATGTGGAAAAGTAAATTAACTCCTTTTTTGGCACCCCTCTAAATTTAAATTTAAAATAATTATCAGATTTGAAATCTGTTATCCCGAGTATATTGGAATAGACCGTCATACCGCTAAAAACTGGAAAAGTAAATTAACTCTATTTTTTGGCAGCCCTCACAATTAAAATATAAATTATCATCAGATATGAAATCCACGAACCAGAGTACATTTCAATAGAACCTCATACCGCCAGAAACTGAAAAAGTGAAATTATTCACTATATGGGTGCCCCCCACGTCAAAATTAACAATTATTGAAAACTGTAGACTTAAGTACATTCGAATCGACAGTCATACAGCTTAAATTTGAAAAATCAAAGGTACTCCCTATTTAGGCATACCCCCTCCCGCAAATTTAATTCTAAAATTTATAGCAGATTTTAAACTACGAGTCCAAGTACATTCGAATCGACCCTCATAACTCTAGAATCTGAAGAAGTCAAACTACTCCCAATAAGGGTGCCCTTCCACTCAAAAATAAAATTTTCGTACTTTGCGAACCCGAGTATATTCAAATTGACCTTCATAACTCTAGAATCTGAAAAAGCAAAACTACACCCAATAAGAGTGGCCCTCTTTTTAAAAAAAAAATTTCGAAATCCGCGAACCCGAGTGTATTGGAATAGACCGTCATACTGCTAAAATCTGAAAAAGTAAATTTATTCCCTTTTTAGGCGCCCATCCAACTTCAATTTAAGCTGAATATCAGATTTGAAATCTGCGAACCCGAGTATATTTGAATAGACCGTCATACCACTAAAATGTGGAAAAGTAAATTAACTCCTTTTTTGGCACCCCTCTAAATTTAAATTTAAAATAATTATCAGATTTGAAATCTGTTATCCCGAGTATATTGGAATAGACCGTCATACCGCTAAAAACTGGAAAAGTAAATTAACTCTATTTTTTGGCAGCCCTCACAATTAAAATATAAATTATCATCAGATATGAAATCCACGAACCAGAGTACATTTCAATAGAACCTCATACCGCCAGAAACTGAAAAAGTGAAATTATTCACTATATGGGTGCCCCCCACGTCAAAATTAACAATTATTGAAAACTGTAGACTTAAGTACATTCGAATCGACAGTCATACAGCTTAAATTTGAAAAATCAAAGGTACTCCCTATTTAGGCATACCCCCTCCCGCAAATTTAATTCTAAAATTTATAGCAGATTTTAAACTACGAGTCCAAGTACATTCGAATCGACCCTCATAACTCTAGAATCTGAAGAAGTCAAACTACTCCCAATAAGGGTGCCCTTCCACTCAAAAATAAAATTTTCGTACTTTGCGAACCCGAGTATATTCAAATTGACCTTCATAACTCTAGAATCTGAAAAAGCAAAACTACACCCAATAAGAGTGGCCCTCTTTTTAAAGAAAAAATTTCGAAATCCGCGAACCCGAGTGTATTGGAATAGACCGTCATACTGCTAAAATCTGAAAAAGTAAATTTATTCCCTTTTTAGGCACCCACCCAACTTCAATTTAAGCTGAATATCAGATTTGAAAACTGCGAACCCGAGTATATTTGAACAGCCCTCATACCTCTTAAATCTTAAAAAGTGTAATTACTCACTATATGGGTGCCCCCATCTAAAAATTTAGAATGTAAACTGTAAACTCTAGTACATTCGAATCGACAGTCATACAGCTTATAAAAAATCAAAGGAACTTCCTATTTAGGAACTCCCCGCAAATTTAAATCTAAAATTTATAACAGATTTTAAACTACGAGTCCAAGTACATTCGAATCGACCCTCATAACCTTAGAATCTGAAGAAGTCAAACTACTCCCAATAAGGGTGCCCTTCCACTCAAAAATAAAATTTTCGTACTTTGCGAACCCGAGTATATTCAAATTGACCTTCATAACTCTAGAATCTGAAAAAGCAAAACTACACCCAATAAGAGTGGCCCTCTTTTTAAAGAAAAAATTTCGAAATCCGCGAACCCGAGTGTATTGGAATAGACCCTCATACTGCTAAAATCTGAAAAAGTAAATTTATTCCCTTTTTAGGCACCCACCCAACTTCAATTTAAGCTGAATATCAGATTTGAAAACTGCGAACCCGAGTATATTTGAACAGCCCTCATACCTCTTAAATCTAAAAAAGTGTAATTACTCACTATATGGGTGCCCCCATCTAAAAATTTAGAATGTAAACTGTAAACTCTAGTACATTCGAATCGACAGTCATACAGCTTATAAAAAATCAAAGGAACTTCCTATTTAGCAACTCCCCGCAAATTTAAATCTAAAATTTATAACAGATTTTAAACTACGAGTCCAAGTATATTCGAATCGACCCTCATAACCCTAGAATCTGAAGAAGTCAAACTACTCCCAATAAGGGTGCCCTTCCACTCAAAAATAAAATTTTCGTACTTTGCGAACCCGAGTATATTCAAATTGACCTTCATAACTCTAGAATCTGAAAAAGCAAAACTACACCCAATAAGAGTGGCCCTGTTTTTAAAAAAAAAAATTTCGAAATCCGCGAACCCGAGTATATTGAAATAGACCGTCATACTGCTAAAATCTGAAAAAGTAAATTTACTCCCTTTTTAGGCATCCACCCAATTAAAATATAAATTATCATCAGATTTGAAATCCACGAACCAGAGTACATTCGAATAGAACCTCATACCGCCAGAAACTGAAAAAGTGAAATTATTCACTATATGGGTGCCCCCCACGTCAAAATTAACAATTATTAAAAACTGTAGACTTAAGTACATTCGAATCGACAGTCATACAGCTTAAATTTGAAAAATCAAAGGTACTCCCTATTTAGGCATACCCCCTCCCGCAAATTTAAATCTAAAATTTATAACAGATTTTAAACTACGAGTCCAAGTACATTCGAATCGACCCTCATAACTCTAGAATCTGAAGAAGTCAAACTACTCCCAATAAGGGTGCCCTTCCACTCAAAAATAAAATTTTCGTACTTTGCGAACCCGAGTATATTCAAATTGACCTTCATAACTCTAGAATCTGAAAAAGCAAAACTACACCCAATAAGAGTGGCCCTCTTTTTAAAAAAAAAATTTCGAAATCCGCGAACCCGAGTGTATTGGAATAGACCGTCATACTGCTAGAATCTGAAAAAGTAAATTTATTCCCTTTTTAGGCACCCACCCAACTTCAATTTAAGCTGAATATCAGATTTGAAAACTGCGAACCCGAGTATATTTGAACAGCCCTCATACCTCTTAAATCTAAAAAAGTGTAATTACTCACTATATGGGTGCCCCCCATCTCAAAATTTAGAATGTAAACTGTAAACTCTAGTACATTCGAATCGACAGTCATACAGCTTATGAAAAATCAAAGGAACTTCCTATTTAGGAACTCCCCGCAAATTTAAATCTAAAATTTATAACAGATTTTAAACTACGAGTCCAAGTACATTCGAATCGACCCTCATAACCCTAGAATCTGAAGAAGTCAAACTACTCCCAATAAGGGTGCCCTTCCACTCAAAAATAAAATTTTCGTACTTTGCGAACCCGAGTATATTCAAATTGACCTTCATAACTCTAGAATCTGAAAAAGCAAAACTACACCCAATAAGAGTGGCCCTCTTATTTAAAAAAAAATTTCGAAATCCGCGAACCCGAGTGTATTGGAATAGACCGTCATACTGCTAAAATCTGAAAAAGTAAATTTATTCCCTTTTTAGGCACCCACCCAACTTCAATTTAAGCTGAATATCAGATTTGAAAACTGCGAACCCGAGTATATTTGAACAGCCCTCATACCTCTTAAATCTAAAAAAGTGTAATTACTCACTATATGGGTGCCCCCCACGTCAAAATTAACAATTATTGAAAACTGTAGACTTAAGTACATTCGAATCGACAATCATACAGCTTAAATTTGAAAAATCAAAGGTACTCCGTATTTAGGCATACCCCCTCCCGCAAATTTAATTCTAAAATTTATAACAGATTTTAAACTACGAGTCCAAGTACATTCGAATCGACCCTCATAACTCTAGAATCTGAAGAAGTCAAACTACTCCCAATAAGGGTGCCCTTCCACTCAAAAATAAAATTTTCGTACTTTGCGAACCCGAGTATATTCAAATTGACCTTCATAACTCTAGAATCTGAAAAAGCAAAACTACACCCAATAAGAGTGGCCCTCTTTTTAAAAAAAAAATTTCGAAATCCGCGAACCCGAGTGTATTGGAATAGACCGTCATACTGCTAAAATCTGAAAAAGTAAATTTATTCCCTTTTTAGGCGCCCACCCAACTTCAATTTAAGCTGAATATCAGATTTGAAATCTGCGAACCCGAGTATATTTGAATAGACCGTCATACCACTAAAATGTGGAAAAGTAAATTAACTCCTTTTTTGGCACCCCTCTAAATTTAAATTTAAAATAATTATCAGATTTGAAATCTGTTATTCCGAGTATATTGGAATAGACCGTCATACCGCTAAAAACTGGAAAAGTAAATTAACTCTATTTTTTGGCAGCCCTCACAATTAAAATATAAATTATCATCAGATATGAAATCCACGAACCAGAGTACATTTCAATAGAACCTCATACCGCCAGAAACTGAAAAAGTGAAATTATTCACTATATGGGTGCCCCCCACGTCAAAATTAACAATTATTGAAAACTGTAGACTTAAGTACATTCGAATCGACAGTCATACAGCTTAAATTTGAAAAATCAAAGGTACTCCCTATTTAGGCATACCCCCTCCCGCAAATTTAATTCTAAAATTTATAGCAGATTTTAAACTACGAGTCCAAGTACATTCGAATCGACCCTCATAACTCTAGAATCTGAAGAAGTCAAACTACTCCCAATAAGGGTGCCCTTCCACTCAAAAATAAAATTTTCGTACTTTGCGAACCCGAGTATATTCAAATTGACCTTCATAACTCTAGAATCTGAAAAAGCAAAACTACACCCAATAAGAGTGGCCCTCTTTTTAAAGAAAAAATTTCGAAATCCGCGAACCCGAGTGTATTGGAATAGACCGTCATACTGCTAAAATCTGAAAAAGTAAATTTATTCCCTTTTTAGGCACCCACCCAACTTCAATTTAAGCTGAATATCAGATTTGAAAACTGCGAACCCGAGTATATTTGAACAGCCCTCATACCTCTTAAATCTTAAAAAGTGTAATTACTCACTATATGGGTGCCCCCATCTAAAAATTTAGAATGTAAACTGTAAACTCTAGTACATTCGAATCGACAGTCATACAGCTTATAAAAAATCAAAGGAACTTCCTATTTAGGAACTCCCCGCAAATTTAAATCTAAAATTTATAACAGATTTTAAACTACGAGTCCAAGTACATTCGAATCGACCCTCATAACCCTAGAATCTGAAGAAGTCAAACTACTCCCAATAAGGGTGCCCTTCCACTCAAAAATAAAATTTTCGTACTTTGCGAACCCGAGTATATTCAAATTGACCTTCATAACTCTAGAATCTGAAAAAGCAAAACTACACCCAATAAGAGTGGCCCTGTTTTTAAAAAAAAAAATTTCGAAATCCGCGAACCCGAGTATATTGAAATAGACCGTCATACTGCTAAAATCTGAAAAAGTAAATTTACTCCCTTTTTAGGCATCCACCCAATTAAAATATAAATTATCATCAGATTTGAAATCCACGAACCAGAGTACATTCGAATAGAACCTCATACCGCCACAAACTGAAAAAGTGAAATTATTCACTATATGGGTGCCCCCCACGTCAAAATTAACAATTATTGAAAACTGTAGACTTAAGTACATTCGAATCGATAGTCATACAGCTTAAATTTGAAAAATCAAAGGTACTCCCTATTTAGGCATACCCCCTCCCGCAAATTTAATTCTAAAATTTATAACAGATTTTAAACTAAGAGTCCAAGTACATTCGAATCGACCCTCATAACTCTAGAATCTGAAGAAGTCAAACTACTCCCAATAAGGGTGCCCTTCCACTCAAAAATAAAATTTTCGTACTTTGCGAACCCGAGTATATTCAAATTGACCTTCATAACTCTAGAATCTGAAAAAGCAAAACTACACCCAATAAGAGTGGCCCTCTTTTTAAAAAAAAAATTTCGAAATCCGCGAACCCGAGTGTATTGGAATAGACCGTCATACTGCTAAAATCTGAAAAAGTAAATTAACTCTATTTTTTGGCAGCCCTCACAATTAAAATAAAAATTATCATCAGATATGAAATCCACGAACCAGAGTACATTTCAATAGAACCTCATACCGCCAGAAACTGAAAAAGTGAAATTATTCACTATATGGGTGCCCCCCACGTCAAAATTAACAATTATTGAAAACTGTAGACTTAAGTACATTCGAATCGACAGTCATACAGCTTAAATTTGAAAAATCAAAGGTACTCCCTATTTAGGCATACCCCCTCCCGCAAATTTAATTCTAAAATTTATAGCAGATTTTAAACTACGAGTCCAAGTACATTCGAATCGACCCTCATAACTCTAGAATCTGAAGAAGTCAAACTACTCCCAATAAGGGTGCCCTTCCACTCAAAAATAAAATTTTCGTACTTTGCGAACCCGAGTATATTCAAATTGACCTTCATAACTCTAGAATCTGAAAAAGCAAAACTACACCCAATAAGAGTGGCCCTCTTTTTAAAGAAAAAATTTCGAAATCCGCGAACCCGAGTGTATTGGAATAGACCGTCATACTGCTAAAATCTGAAAAAGTAAATTTATTCCCTTTTTAGGCACCCACCTAACTTCAATTTAAGCTGAATATCAGATTTGAAAACTGCGAACCCGAGTATATTTGAACAGCCCTCATACCTCTTAAATCTAAAAAAGTGTAATTGCTCACTATATGGGTGCCCCCCACGTCAAAATTAACAATTATTGAAAACTGTAGACTTAAGTACATTCGAATCGACAATCATACAGCTTAAATTTGAAAAATCAAAGGTACTCCGTATTTAGGCATACCCCCTCCCGCAAATTTAATTCTAAAATTTATAACAGATTTTAAACTACGAGTCCAAGTACATTCGAATCGACCCTCATAACTCTAGAATCTGAAGAAGTCAAACTACTCCCAATAAGGGTGCCCTTCCACTCAAAAATAAAATTTTCGTACTTTGCGAACCCGAGTATATTCAAATTGACCTTCATAACTCTAGAATCTGAAAAAGCAAAACTACACCCAATAAGAGTGGCCCTCTTTTTAAAAAAAAAATTTCGAAATCCGCGAACCCGAGTGTATTGGAATAGACCGTCATACTGCTAAAATCTGAAAAAGTAAATTTATTCCCTTTTTAGGCGCCCATCCAACTTCAATTTAAGCTGAATATCAGATTTGAAATCTGCGAACCCGAGTATATTTGAATAGACCGTCATACCACTAAAATGTGGAAAAGTAAATTAACTCCTTTTTTGGCACCCCTCTAAATTTAAATTTAAAATAATTATCAGATTTGAAATCTGTTATCCCGAGTATATTGGAATAGACCGTCATACCGCTAAAAACTGGAAAAGTAAATTAACTCTATTTTTTGGCAGCCCTCACAATTAAAATATAAATTATCATCAGATATGAAATCCACGAGCCAGAGTACATTTCAATAGAACCTCATACCGCCAGAAACTGAAAAAGTGAAATTATTCACTATATGGGTGCCCCCCACGTCAAAATTAACAATTATTGAAAACTGTAGACTTAAGTACATTCGAATCGACAGTCATACAGCTTAAATTTGAAAAATCAAAGGTACTCCCTATTTAGGCATACCCCCTCCCGCAAATTTAATTCTAAAATTTATAGCAGATTTTAAACTACGAGTCCAAGTACATTCGAATCGACCCTCATAACTCTAGAATCTGAAGAAGTCAAACTACTCCCAATAAGGGTGCCCTTCCACTCAAAAATAAAATTTTCGTACTTTGCGAACCCGAGTATATTCAAATTGACCTTCATAACTCTAGAATCTGAAAAAGCAAAACTACACCCAATAAGAGTGGCCCTCTTTTTAAAGAAAAAATTTCGAAATCCGCGAACCCGAGTGTATTGGAATAGACCGTCATACTGCTAAAATCTGAAAAAGTAAATTTATTCCCTTTTTAGGCACCCACCCAACTTCAATTTAAGCTGAATATCAGATTTGAAAACTGCGAACCCGAGTATATTTGAACAGCCCTCATACCTCTTAAATCTTAAAAAGTGTAATTACTCACTATATGGGTGCCCCCATCTAAAAATTTAGAATGTAAACTGTAAACTCTAGTACATTCGAATCGACAGTCATACAGCTTATAAAAAATCAAAGGAACTTCCTATTTAGGAACTCCCCGCAAATTTAAATCTAAAATTTATAACAGATTTTAAACTACGAGTCCAAGTACATTCGAATCGACCCTCATAACTCTAGAATCTGAAGAAGTCAAACTACTCCCAATAAGGGTGCCCTTCCACTCAAAAATAAAATTTTCGTACTTTGCGAACCCGAGTATATTCAAATTGACCTTCATAACTCTAGAATCTGAAAAAGCAAAACTACACCCAATAAGAGTGGCCCTCTTTTTAAAAAAAAAATTTCGAAATCCGCGAACCCGAGTGTATTGGAATAGACCGTCATACTGCTAAAATCTGAAAAAGTAAATTTATTCCCTTTTTAGGCACCCACCCAACTTCAATTTAAGCTGAATATCAGATTTGAAAACTGCGAACCCGAGTATATTTGAACAGCCCTCATACCTCTTAAATCTAAAAAAGTGTAATTACTCACTATATGGGTGCCCCCCATCTCAAAATTTAGAATGTAAACTGTAAACTCTAGTACATTCGAATCGACAGTCATACAGCTTATGAAAAATCAAAGGAACTTCCTATTTAGGAACTCCCCGCAAATTTAAATCTAAAATTTATAACAGATTTTAAACTACGAGTCCAAGTACATTCGAATCGACCCTCATAACCCTAGAATCTGAAGAAGTCAAACTACTCCCAATAAGGGTGCCCTTCCACTCAAAAATAAAATTTTCGTACTTTGCGAACCCGAGTATATTCAAATTGACCTTCATAACTCTAGAATCTGAAAAAGCAAAACTACACCCAATAAGAGTGGCCCTCTTTTTAAAGAAAAAATTACGAAATCCGCGAACCCGAGTGTATTGGAATAGACCGTCATACTGCTAAAATCTGAAAAAGTAAATTTATTCCCTTTTTAGGCACCCACCCAACTTCAATTTAAGCTGAATATCAGATTTGAAAACTGCGAACCCGAGTATATTTGAACAGCCCTCATACCTCTTAAATCTAAAAAAGTGTAATTACTCACTATATGGGTGCCCCCCACGTCAAAATTAACAATTATTGAAAACTGTAGACTTAAGTACATTCGAATCGACAATCATACAGCTTAAATTTGAAAAATCAAAGGTACTCCCTATTTAGGCATACCCCCTCCCGCAAATTTAATTCTAAAATTTATAACAGATTTTAAACTACGAGTCCAAGTACATTCGAATCGACCCTCATAACTCTAGAATCTGAAGAAGTCAAACTACTCCCAATAAGGGTGCCCTTCCACTCAAAAATAAAATTTTCGTACTTTGCGAACCCGAGTATATTCAAATTGACCTTCATAACTCTAGAATCTGAAAAAGCAAAACTACACCCAATAAGAGTGGCCCTCTTTTTAAAAAAAAAATTTCGAAATCCGCGAACCCGAGTGTATTGGAATAGACCGTCATACTGCTAAAATCTGAAAAAGTAAATTTATTCCCTTTTTAGGCGCCCACCCAACTTCAATTTAAGCTGAATATCAGATTTGAAAACTGCGAACCCGAGTATATTTGAACAGCCCTCATACCTCTTAAATCTAAAAAAGTGTAATTACTCACTATATGGGTGCCCCCATCTAAAAATTTAGAATGTAAACTGTAAACTCTAGTACATTCGAATCGACAGTCATACAGCTTATAAAAAATCAAAGGAACTTCCTATTTAGGAACTCCCCGCAAATTTAAATCTAAAATTTATAACAGATTTTAAACTACGAGTCCAAGTACATTCGAATCGACCCTCATAACCCTAGAATCTGAAGAAGTCAAACTACTCCCAATAAGGGTGCCCTTCCACTCAAAAATAAAATTTTCGTACTTTGCGAACCCGAGTATATTCAAATTGACCTTCATAACTCTAGAATCTGAAAAAGCAAAACTACACCCAATAAGAGTGGCCCTGTTTTTAAAAAAAAAAATTTCGAAATCCGCGAACCCGAGTATATTGAAATAGACCGTCATACTGCTAAAATCTGAAAAAGTAAATTTACTCCCTTTTTAGGCATCCACCCAATTAAAATATAAATTATCATCAGATTTGAAATCCACGAACCAGAGTACATTCGAATAGAACCTCATACCGCCAGAAACTGAAAAAGTGAAATTATTCACTATATGGGTGCCCCCCACGTCAAAATTAACAATTATTAAAAACTGTAGACTTAAGTACATTCGAATCGACAGTCATACAGCTTAAATTTGAAAAATCAAAGGTACTCCCTATTTAGGCATACCCCCTCCCGCAAATTTAAATCTAAAATTTATAACAGATTTTAAACTACGAGTCCAAGTACATTCGAATCGACCCTCATAACTCTAGAATCTGAAGAAGTCAAACTACTCCCAATAAGGGTGCCCTTCCACTCAAAAATAAAATTTTCGTACTTTGCGAACCCGAGTATATTCAAATTGACCTTCATAACTCTAGAATCTGAAAAAGCAAAACTACACCCAATAAGAGTGGCCCTATTTTTAAAAAAAAAATTTCGAAATCCGCGAACCCAAGTGTATTGGAATAGACCGTCATACTGCTAAAATCTAAAAAAGTAAATTTATTCCCTTTTTAGGCACCCACCCAACTTCAATTTAAGCTGAATATCAGATTTGAAAACTGCGAACCCGAGTATATTTGAACAGCCCTCATACCTCTTAAATCTAAAAAAGTGTAATTACTCACTATATGGGTGCCCCCCACGTCAAAATTAACAATTATTGAAAACTGTAGACTTAAGTACATTCGAATCGACAGTCATACAGCTTAAATTTGAAAAATCAAAGGTACTCCCTATTTAGGCATACCCCCTCCCGCAAATTTAATTCTAAAATTTATAACAGATTTTAAACTACGAGTCCAAGTACATTCGAATCGACCCTCATAATCCTAGAATCTGAAGAAGTCAAACTACTCCCAATAAGGGTGCCCTTCCACTCAAAAATAAAATTTTCGTACTTTGCGAACCCAAGTATATTCAAATTGACCTTCATAACTCTAGAATCTGAAAAAGCAAAACTACACCCAATAAGAGTGGCCCTCTTTTTAAAAAAAAAATTTCGAAATCCGCGAACCCGAGTATATTGAAATAGACCGTCATACTGCTAAAATCTGAAAAAGTAAATTTACTCCCTTTTTAGGCATCGACCCGATTAAAATTGAACATAAATATGACATTTGAAATCTGCGAACCCGAGTATATTTGAATAGACCGTCATACCACTAAAATGTGGAAAAGTAAATTAACTCCTTTTTTGGCACCCCTCTAAATTTAAATTTAAAATAATTATCAGATTTGAAATCTGTTATCCCGAGTATAATGGAATAGACCGTCATACCGCTAAAAACTGGAAAAGTAAATTAACTCTCTTTTTTCGCAGCCCTCACAAGTAAAATATAAATTATCATCAGATTTGAAATCCACGAACCAGAGTACATTCGAATAGAACCTCATACCGCCAGAAACTGAAAAAGTGAAATTATTCACTATATGGGTGCCCCCCACGTCAAAATTAACAATTATTAAAAACTGTAGACTTAAGTACATTCGAATCGACAGTCATACAGCTTAAATTTGAAAAATCAAAGGTACTCCCTATTTAGGCATACCCCCTCCCGCAAATTTAAATCTAAAATTTATAACAGATTTTAAACTACGAGTCCAAGTACATTCGAATCGACCCTCATAACTCTAGAATCTGAAGAAGTCAAACTACTCCCAATAAGGGTGCCCTTCCACTCAAAAATAAAATTTTCGTACTTTGCGAACCCGAGTATATTCAAATTGACCTTCATAACTCTAGAATCTGAAAAAGCAAAACTACACCCAATAAGAGTGGCCCTCTTTTTAAAAAAAAAATTTCGAAATCCGCGAACCCGAGTGTATTGGAATAGACCGTCATACTGCTAAAATCTGAAAAAGTAAATTTATTTCCTTTTTAGGCACCCACCCAACTTCAATTTAAGCTGAATATCAGATTTGAAAACTGCGAAACCGAGTATATTTGAACAGCCCTCATACCTCTTAAATCTAAAAAAGTGTAATTACTCACTATATGGGTGCCCCCCATCTCAAAATTTAGAATGTAAACTGTAAACTCTAGTACATTCGAATCGACAGTCATACAGCTTATGAAAAATCAAAGGAACTTCCTATTTAGGAACTCCCCGCAAATTTAAATCTAAAATTTATAACAGATTTTAAACTACGAGTCCAAGTACATTCGAATCGACCCTCATAACCCTAGAATCTGAAGAAGTCAAACTACTCCCAATAAGGGTGCCCTTCCACTCAAAAATAAAATTTTCGTACTTTGCGAACCCGAGTATATTCAAATTGACCTTCATAACTCTAGAATCTGAAAAAGCAAAGCTACACCCAATAAGAGTGGCCCTCTTTTTAAAAAAAAAATTTCGAAATCCGCGAACCCGAGTATATTGAAATAGACCGTCATACTGCTAAAATCTGAAAAAGTAAATTTACTCCCTTTTTAGGCATCCACCCAATTAAAATTGAACATAAATATGACATTTGAAATCTGCGAACCCGAGTATATTTGAATAGACCGTCATACCACTAAAATGTGGAAAAGTAAATTAACTCCTTTTTTGGCACCCCTCTAAATTTAAATTTAAAATAATTATCAGATTTGAAATCTGTTATCCCGAGTATATTGGAATAGACCGTCATACCGCTAAAAACTGGAAAAGTAAATTAACTCTCTTTTTTGGCAGCCCTCACAATTAAAATATAAATTATCATCAGATTTGAAATCCACGAACCAGAGTACATTCGAATAGAACCTCATACCGCCAGAAACTGAAAAAGTGAAATTATTCACTATATGGGTGCCCCCCACGTCAAAATTAACAATTATTGAAAACTGTAGACTTAAGTACATTCGAATCGACAGTCATACAGCTTAAATTTGAAAAATCAAAGGTACTCCCTATTTAGGCATACCCCCTCCCGCAAATTTAATTCTAAAATTTATAACAGATTTGAAAATACGGGCCCAAGTACATTCGAATCGACCCTCATAACTCTAGAATCTGAAGAAGTCAAACTACTCCCAATAAGGGTGCCCTTCTACCCAAAAATAAAAATTTTCGAAAACTGCGAACCGGAGTATATTGGAATAGACTGCTAAAATCTGAAAATGTAAATTTATTCCCTATTTTGGCACCCACCCAATTTAAATTTAACATGAATGGCAGATTTAAAATCTGCGAACCCGAGTATCTTTGACAACCGTAATACCGCCAGAAACTGAAAAAGTGAAATTATTCACTATATGGGTGCCCCCCACGTCAAAATTAACAATAACAATAACAATTTAAATTTAACATGAATATCACATTTTAAATATGCGAACCCATATTCATATAACATATGAAATATGCGAGCTGATACGGAAATCCAACGAAGTATAAGCGATGGAAAGATCGTAATTAGACTCTTGAACTCGGTGTTATAGAGCAAGACAGTGTCATTGACAACCAAAAAAATAATCTATGAATCGTTCCTTGAAAGTGACACTCTTTATGCAGCCGAATCATGAACGATTAAGGAGAGTCAATCAAAGAGACTCTTAGCCCTGGAAATGGACTTCTGGAGGCGATCATGTTGGGTCTCCCGTCTTCAAAAAGTACGAAATTTAGAGATTAGACAGCGATTCAATCAAATGGAAAAAATCCTCTATACAATAGAAACAATGTGACTAAAATGGTATGGCCATGTTATGAGGATGGAAATGAATCGTTGGCCAAAAAGAATGTTGAAATAGAGACCAGAGAGAAGAAGGAAGAGAGGTCGCCCGAGGAGACACTAGATGGAGAACATCGAAGAAGCAATGATGAACAGGGGACTGCGTGAGGGAGACTGGGAAGACAGAGGAAGTTGGCGAACTATTATTCTTGGGGACAACATATGACATAAGTTGTAATAGTTGTTAATTAAAAAAAAAAAAAAATATGCGAACCCGAGTATATTTGAATAGACCCTCATACCGCTAAATCTAAAAAAGTGTTATTACTCACTATATGGGTGCCCCACAACTCAAGATTTAAGTTTTTGAAATCTGTAGACTCAAGTACATTCGAATCGACCAAAATATAGCCTAAATATGAAAAATCAAAACAACTCTCTATTTAGGCGACCCCCCCCCCCCGCAAATATTAACTAAAATTTATAACAGATTAGAAATCTGTTAATCTGAGTATATTGGAATAGACCGTCATAGCGCTAAAATCTGAAAAGTATTCAGAGAGTAGTCTGAGTACTTAAAAAAGTACTCCCTTTTTCGGCACCCCTCCAAATTAAAATTTAAAATTCATATCAGATTTAAAATCTGCGAACCAATTCCTATTTAGGCACCCCTCCCAATTTTAATTAAAAATTAATATCAGATTTAAAATCTGTTAACCCGAGTATATTGTAATAGACAGTCATACCGCTAAAAACTGAAAAAGTAAATTTACTCCCTTTTTTTGCACCCCCCTAAATTTTAATTTCAAATTATTATCAGATTTGAAATCTGCGAACCCGAGAATATTTGAATAGACCCTCATACCGCTTAAATCCAAAAATGTGAAATTACTCACTATATGGTTGCCTCCCACGTCAAAATTAAGAATTTTTGAAAACTGTAGACTCAAGTACATTCGAATCGACCCCCATAACTCTAGAATCTGAAAAAGTAAAACTACACCCAATAAGAATGGCCCTCTACTCAAAAATAAAAAATTTCAAAATCTGCGAACCCGAGTATATTGGAATAGACCGTCATACTGCTAAAATCTGAAAATGTGAAATTATTTACTATATAGGTGCCCCCACACCTCAAAATTTAAATTTTTTGAAATTTGTAGACTCAAGTACATTCGAATCAAGTACAACTCTATATTTAGGCACCCCCCCCCCAAAAATTTAAATCTAAAAATTATAATAGATTTGAAATCTGCGGGCCCGAGTATATTTGAATAGAACTTCATACCGCTTAAATCTAAAAAAGTGAAATTACTCGCTTATGGTTGCACTCCTTAACTTCAAAATTTAAATTTTTTGAAATCGGTAGACTCAGGAACATTCGAATCGACCATCATACAGCTTAAATGTAAAAAAATAAAAACAACTCCCTCTTTAGTCACCCTCCCCCCAATTTAAATCTAAAATTTATAACAGATTTAAAATCTGCGTGCTCGAGTATATTTGACTTAAGTACATTCGAATCAACAACTCCCTATTTACGCACCCCCCTCCCCGCAAATGTAAATCTAAAATTTATAGCAGATTTGAAATCTGTGGCCCTGTGTATATTTGACTCAAGTACTTTCGAATCGACCATCATACAGCTTAAATATGTAAAATCAAAGCAACTCCTTATTTAGGCACGCTCCCCCCCCCCCGCAAACATAAATCTAAAGTTTATAACGGATTTGAAATCTGCGGGCCCGAGAACATTCGAAACGACCCCCATAACTCTAGAATCTGAAAAAGTAAAATTTATTTTTACTTAATAATAAAATTTTATTTATTTTTTAATTTAACATAAATATCACATTTGAAATCTTCGAACCCAAGTATATTTGAATAGACCGTCATACGGCTAAAAACTGGAAAAGTAAATTAACTCCCGTTTTTGGCACCCCTCCAAATTTTAATTTAAATTTAATATCAGATTTGAAATCTGTTAACCTGAGTACATTGGAATAGACCGTCATACCGCTAAAAACTGGAAAAGTAAATTAACTCCCTTTTTTGGTATTCCTCTAAATTTAAATTTAAAATTATTATCAGATTTGAAATTTGCGGGCCCGAGTTCATTCGGATAGTTCATTCGAATTAATTATACTACTTAAATATATAAAAGTTAAATTACTCACTATATGGGTGCCCCCCACTACAAAATTTAATTTTTTTGAAATCTGTAGACTCAAATACATTTGAATTGACAGTCATACACCTTAAACATGAAAAATTAAAGCAACTCCTTATTTTGGATCCCTCCGCAAATTTAAATCTAAAATTTTTAACAGAATTTGAATCTGCGGGCCCGAGTACCCTCAAATCGACCTTCATAACTCTAGAATCAGAAGAAGTCAAACTACTTCCAATAAGGGTGCCCCTCCACTCAAAAATAAAATTTTTTGAAATCTGCGAACCCAAGTATATTGGAATAAACCGTCATACTGCTTAAATCTGAAAAAGTAAATTTACTCTTTTTTTTGGTACGTTCACAATTAAAATTTAAAATTAATATCAGGTTTGAAATTTTAAAACCCATCCCTGTTTAGGCACCCCTCCCAATTTTAATTTAAAATTATTATCTAATTTGAAATCTGCTAGCCCAAGTACATTTCATTTAAGACAGTCATACAGCTTAAATATAAAAAATCAAAGGTACTCCCTATTTAGGCATACCCCCTCCCGCAAATTTAATTCTAAAATTTATAACAGCTTTGAAACTGTGGCCTGAGTACATTCGAATCGACCCCACAACTCTAGAATCTGAAAAAGCAAAACTACACCCAATAAGAGTGGCCCTCTATTAAAAAAAAAATTTCAAAATCCGTGAACCCGAGTATATTGGAATAAACCGTCATACTGCTAAGATCTGAAAAAGTAAATTTACTCCCTTTTTTGCATCCACCCAATTAAAATTTAACATAAATATGACATTTGAAATCTGCGAACCCGAGTATATTTGAATAGACCGTCATACCACTAAAAACTGGAAAAGTAAATTAACTCCCTTTTTTGGCACCCCTCTAAATTTAAATTTAAAATAATTATCAGATTTGAAATCTGTTATCCCGAGTATATTGGAATAGACCGTTATACCGCTAAAAACTGGAAAAGTAATTTAACTCTCTTTTTTGGCAGCCCTCACATTTAAAATATAAATTATCATCAGATTTGAAATCCACGAACCCGAGTACATTCGAATAGAACCTCATACCGCTTAAATATAAAAAAGTGAAATTACTCACTATATGGGTGCTCCCCATCTTAAAATTTAGTATTTTTAAAAACTGTAGAATCAAGTACATTCGAATCGACAGTCAAACAGCTTAAATATAAAAAATCTGGTGCGTGCTCGCAACACACAACTTTCACTTACCAACTTACTTAGATTAGAAATCAATGTGTTTTGTTAATTGCTACTTCTCAAATGAATAGAACGGCTTTAATTATGAACAATGGCCTGTCATTAAAGGCGTACTCCGCCTTTTTTTTCTTTTTTTTCTCCTCTATATGTATTCTTTATTTTTATCATATCTCATATTTAGCCGTTTCTTATTTTTAGGCTAACTAGAGACAGTTAATTTCTCCATACAAACAAAAACAAAGGTACTTTATAGGAAACCAAAAAAAACAAACAAAAAAGCCCCTACCCCTATTTAAGCCACCTCAGAACATTTGTAACATATGCGATTTGAAATCTGCGAACCCGAGTATATTTGAATAGACCGTCATACCACTAAAAACTGGAAAAATAAATTAACTCCCTTCTTTGGCACCCCTCTAAATTTAAATTTAAACAAATTATCAGATTTGAAATCTGTTATCCCGAGTATATTGGAATAGACCGTCATACTGCTAAGATCTGAAAAAGTAAATTTACTCCCTTTTTAGGCACCCACCAAATTAAAATTTAACATAAATATGACATTTGAAATCTGCGAACCCGAGTATATTTGAATAGACCGCCATACCACTAAAAATTGGAAAAATAAATTAACTCCCTTTTTTGGCACCCCTCTAAATTTAAATTAAAAAAAATTATCAGATTTGAAATCTGTTATCCCGAGTATATTGGAATAGACCGTTATATCGCTAAAAACTGGAAAAGTAAATTTACTCCCTTTTTAGGCATCCACCCAATTAAAATTTAACATAAATAGGACATTTGAAATCTGCGAACCCGAGTATATTTGAATAGACCGTCATACCGCTAAAATGTGGAAAAGTAAATTAACTCCCTTTTTTGGCACCCCTCTAAATTTAAATTTAAAATAATTATCAGATTTGAAATCTGTTATCCCGAGTATATTGGAATAGACCGTTATACCGCTAAAAACTGGAAAAGTAAATTAACTCTCTTTTTTGGCAGCCCTCACATTTAAAATATAAATTATCATCAGATTTGAAATCCACGAACCCGAGTACATTCGAATAGAACCTCATACCGCTTAAATATAAAAAAGTGAAATTACTCACTATATGGGTGCTCCCCATCTTAAAATTTAGTATTTTTAAAACTGTAGAATCAAGTACATTCGAATCGACAGTCATACAGCTTAAATATGAAAAATCAAAGGTACTCCCTTTTTAGGCATACCCCCTCCCGCAAATTTGATTCTAAAATTTATAACAGATTTGAAAATACGGGCCCAAGTACATTCGAATCGACCCTCATAACTCTAGAATCTGAAGAAGTCAAACTACTCCCAATAAGGGTGCCCTTCCACCCAAAAATAAAAATTTTCGAAAACTGCGAACCGGAATATATTGGAATAGACGGAATAGACCGTCAGACTGCTAAAATCTGAAAAAGTAAATTTATTCCCTATTTAGGCACCCACCCAATTTAAATTTAACATGAATGTCAGATTTAAAATCTGCGAACCCGAGTATCTTTGACAACCGTCATACCACCAGAAACTGAAAAAGTGAAATTATTCACTATATGGGTGCCTCCCACGTCAAAATTAACAATTATTGAAAACTGTAGACTTAAGTACATTCGAATTGACAGTCATACGGCTTAAATATGAAAAATCCAAGCAACTCCCTATTTAGGCACCCCCCGCAAATTCAAATCTAAAATTTATAACAGATTTTAAACTACGAGCCCAAGTACATTCGAATCGACCCTCATAACTCTAGAATCCGAAGAAGTCAAACTACTCCCAATAAGGGTGCCCTTCCACTCAAAAATAAAAATTTTCGTAGTCTGCGAACCCGAGTGTATTGGAATAGACCGTCATACTGCTAAAATCTGAAAAAGTAAATTTATTCCCTTTTTAGGCACCCACCCAACTTCAATTTAACCTGAATATCAGGTTTGAAAACTGCGAACCCGAGTATATTTCAACAACCATCATACCACCAGAAACTGAAAATGTGAAATTACTCACTATATATGGGTGCCCCCACCTCAAAATTTATAATTTTTGAAAACTGTAAACTCATGTACATTCGAATCGACAGTCATACAGCTTAAATATGAAAAATCAAAGCAACTCCTTATTTAGGCACCCCCCGCAAATTTAAATCTATAATGTATAAGAGAATTTGAAACTGCGGGCCCGATTATATTCAAATTGACCCTCATAACTCTAGAATCTGAAGAAGTCAAACTACTCCCAACAAGGGTGTCCCTCAACTCAAAAATAAAACTTTTTGAAATCTGCGAATTAATGAACTGACATCAGTGAAGCTTACTAAAAAGACTTTTATTTAGTACAGAATTATTACATGAACATTATACTTAGAGTTTACTAACTAGAATTGCTTATTACTAAGTTGGCAGAAGGCCCTAAGGTGGTGTAAACTATGTAATAAAACATATTTCAATCTAGTAATTATGTTTCACTTAAGTTACAGTAGTGTTTAATAATTTCATTTGACCATCCAATACAGTTCAATTAAACTCTTACAGTAAATAATACATTTTTATTTATGCCTTTATTTTATAATAATATGTAATTTCAAGTTACATAAAGATAAACGACTTAATAAATCTAATTAATCATTATTAGGTTGATCTAATTATTGAGTAAGTATTAAAATGTTAAATAATACTTTACCTACCTTATAATGAACAAATGCTTTCTATGATTGAAGCATTGTAAGTGAATATACTTTTATATATTGTTATAATTATAAGTATTACTGTATAATTTATTAATGTAATTACTAAAACATATTCTAAGCAATCTTTTTCTTCTAATATCTTCATCATATTTTACAATTTTCTTCTGTGACATACAAATTTTTGTTTTCATTTCACAATAAAATAAACTATCTGGTTACTACAAAATATTTTTTCTTTAATATTTACTATAAAAGCTACTCCTTTTTTTAATTCTTGTTTATTTTACAAAACAAGAAAATAAACTCCCTTACAGTAACCAATATTTTTCCCTTTAATATAGGATAAATAAACTAGCTTTTAGATAGGTAAATATGTTTTCTAGCATAATATAGCCGCATTGACTACTTATCAGTCCATCAATATTAAGATAAAATATTAGTGATGAATTTATATAATTTCAAAGTTCATATTCAAATATGTTCAATCCTTCATAAAATTTTCATTATAAGTTCTAATTAAATAATATGCAATAATTTGATATTATTTTCTTCATTAATAATCTAATGCCTTTTCCTTATAAAAAACCAAATTCGAGCTTAAATTTATATATATCTTTTTTATTATTATTATTATTATTATTATTTTTTTATTACATTTCATATTAGATAAAAAGATAAATCTAATCATAAAGCTCTAAGGTTATGAATATTATACAATATATCATATGTTCATCAAAATATTTTTATGACTATTATAAAATTAATATTTATTTATGAATTTAATTTTCACTGAGAGAAAAACGCTTAGTAGATACTATATTAATTATCAATGTAATACTTAATTTTATCATTACATATATTTTATATATTATTATTGTTATTATTGTTGGAAAAAAGGCTTAAAAATAACATATTTTTAAACTGAATAATAATGTCTTATTATTATAAAATAATTATATAATTATAACAGAACTAATATATCAAAAATGTACTGATTTGTATTCCAAAATTAGTATCACATCTTAATATTAGGATACATATGGCTAAGGTGTATATATACATAAGCTAAGGATATGTATGTCTGATAAATGTTCTATTGAATTTCTAAATTAATTTATTTTACTTTCCCTTATTGTAGAAGGTTTTTTTAACAAGGCATTAAGCACATAAGTTTTTCTTTTGAATTAATTATTATTTTATTATCAGTTATTATTTATTAACATATTTAATGTATAATTAATTTCTTAATATATAATATGTAAATATATTAATATATAAATCATAATGAATCTTATTAATTTATTAATCAGTATTTTAAATTTTCATAAATCTATAAATTCATTTTATTAACTTTATAATCCATATCTCTTTTCGTTAAAATATGATTTGAAATTACTTACTTTTATTTATTTTATTTTATTTTTTTATTTATTTTTATTTTTGTAAAAGAGGACTACATTTAAATTACCAATATTCTTAGTTTTAAATTATTATTTTTTCATTTAAATTGTTTGTTTTAAAATATCATTATTTTTTGTTTAAATTTTTATAATTGTTTATTATTTCGTTTCTATATGTATCATTACATATAGAAAGTATTATTACTACCCCACTATCGATTTTAGAATTTAATCTTTCTTTAATATTACGATATTTAAAGTGTGATTTTAGTTATTTTGTGGCAAGTTTATTATCAACGTCCGGTTAATTAATTTTATGTTCTTTCTTACTGGTTTTATATTTTATAGTTTTATTTTATATAAATTATTTTATCCAATTTTAAAACTAATTATTATTATATGAGATTTATTTTATTTTATGTTTCCGTTTTTTCCATTTTACTCCATCACACATCCATCTGTAATCCGTCACAATCCATTTGTAATTTCGTATTCTATCCGGCTGCAACATCCATAAATATATTAAATTCTTTCTTTTTCGCCATTTATGGATTTTTAGAATTTTTAATTTAATTTTAGATTTTAATTTTTTTATTATGTCTCCTGTAGAGACAATTTTTTCTGTTAATTGTGTATTTATATTAGATCTTGACGGTTTTTTCGTCTGCAATTTGTTGTAATAATTTGCATGTCGAATTATATCTAATTTTGGTTCTTCTAATTTAACAGAGATATTGTCAAATAAAGGTGAAATATTTTGAACTACCGAAATTGCATCATTATTATTGTTATTAATAATATTAATGGGACCTTCGGGCATTATTTCGCGTTCAAGTATTTCTTCTACAATTGAAGCGTTCTCAACTTCTTCAGCTTTATTTGATATTTTATCTAAATCGGGAGTCATTTCTACAGCAAGGCTAGAAATTATAGAACTGTTTTGCATATCTTTGTCACCAATAAGATTACCGACGGTTTCGGTTTTTAGCGTATCCTTGTCGCAAATAATATTATCGACGATTACGGTTTTCGGCGTATCCTTGTCACAAATTAGATTACCAACGATTTCGGTTTTTGGCTTATCCTTGTCGCAAATGATATTACCAACGATTTCGGTTTTTGGCTTATCCTTGTCGCAAATGATATTACCAACGATTTCGGTTTTTGGCTTATCCTTGTCGCAAATGATATTACCAACGATTTCGGGTTTTTGCTTATCTTTGTCGCTAAATATACTATCGACTATTTCGGTTTTTAGCGTATCTTTGTCGCTAATTATACTATCGACGATTTCGGTTTTTAGCGTATCCTTGTCGCTAAATATACTTTCGGCTATTTCGGTTTTTAGCGTATCCTTGTCGCTAATTATCCTATCGACGATTTCGGTTTTTAGCGTATCCTTGTCGCTAATTATACTATCGACTATTTCGGTTTTCAGCGTATCCTTTTCGCTAATTATACTATCGATGATTTTGGTTCTTAACGTATCCTTGTCGCTAATTATACTATCGACGATTTCGGTTTTTAGCGTATCCTTGTCGCTAATTATACTGTTGACGATTTCGGTTTTTAGCGTATCCATGCTTACATTATATGTTTCCGGAGGATTTTGTGCGATATTTAGAAAACGCTCAGCTTCGTATAGTTGCTGAATTCGTTCTTCTAATTTCCGAATTTTAGGTCTTTAGGGTCTTCTTCCCTCTGTTTGTATCGGGAATGAGACTGGTAATTTTTCATTGATCCCTCATTTAAAAATCTTTTAAGTTTAACATTATTATTGGGATATTTATAGTTATAAAAATGGGTTTGATCTGGTGACAACATTTTATAATTTTGTCTTGAGCTATTCATTTTATTATGTTTGGAATATTTATCTAATTTTTTTGTAATGTAATTATCATTATATTCTTTTTCTGCCTTTGATTTTGGTTTAAATGAAACTGAATCATTATCAGAAATAAAATGATTCTCGCAATTTAATAATAAGCGTAAATCATCTAGATTCCGTAAATGATCAGATTTATTCATCAAATTTATCCGAACATCTAATGACATATTTGAATAAAAATGATATAAAATTCTTGATTCTAATTGACTTATCATTAAGTCTTTGTTCATTATTTTTTACTTTCACTTACCTATACATGAAATATATAGTAAGTGGAAGTATTGCGATCGTGAAAATTTTCGACTTCCGGTTTTCAACGGAAATACACGTTTTGGGACCCCCTGAATCGAAATAACCAAGTCCCGCGAAATGGTCTGTGTGTGTGTGTGTGTGTGTGTGTGTGTGTATGTGAACAGACTTGCTCAAAAACTATAAACCGTGGGAACCTGAAATTGGGTATTTAGTGCGTAGGTATATGCCCGCATATACCTAATATAATATATATATATAATTTCTATAATATAATATATAATATATATAATATAATATATATATATATAATATAAATTATATAATTTCATAAAAATTGCTCAAAGGGAGGGGGTACTTTATTTTTTAACTTTTTACGTTTTTTTCGATTTTCTCAAAAACGGCTCTAACGATTTTGATTAAACTGAGTATTTGATCGATTTATATGCCCGAAATATGACTGTAAAAATTTCATCAAAATTGATTAACCGGAGGGGGGACTTTACTTAATAAATTTTGTATCATTTTCACGTGTTTTTTTATTTACTCAAAAACGGTTTTAACGATTTTTATCAAACTTGGTATTTGATGTATTTATATGCCCGAGATGTGACTGTAAAAATTTCATCAAAATTGATCTACGGGAGGGGGGACTTTACTTAATAAATTTTGTACCATTTTCACATGTTTTCTTTATTTAATCAAAAACGGTTTTAACGATTTTGATCAAATTTGGTATTTGATGTATTTATATGCCCGAGATATGACTGTAAAAATTTCATCAAAATTGATCTACGGGAGGGGGGACTTTACTTAATAAATTTTGTATCATTTTCACGGGTTTTTTACTTTCACTTACCTATACCATATATGAAATATATAGTAAGTGGAAATATTGCAATCGTGAAAATTTTCGACTCTCGTGAAAAATTCCGGTTTTCAACGGAAATACACGTTTTGGGGTCCCCTGAGTCCAAATGACCAAGTCCCGCGAAATGGTCTGTGTGTGTGTGTGTGTGTGTGTGTGTGTGTGTGTGTGTGTGTGTGAACAGACTAGCTCAAAAACTATAAGCCGTGCGAACCTGAAATTGGGTATTTAGAGTATGTATATGCCCGCGATGTGACAGCAAAAATTTCATCAAATTTGCTCAAAGGGAGGGGGTACTTTATTTAATAACTTTTTAAGTATTTTCAATTTTATCAAAAACGGCTCTAACGATTTTGACTAAACTTAGTATTTGATCTATTTATATCCCAGATATGACTGTAAAAATTTCATCAAAATTGATCAACCGGGGGGGGGACTTTACTTAATACATTTTGTATTATTTTCACGTGTTTTTTTTATTTACTCAAAAACGGTTTTAACGATTTTGATCATACTTGGTATTTGATGTATTTATATGCCAGAGATATGACTTTAAAAATTTCATCAAAATTGATCAACCGGAGGGGGGACTTTATTTTATAATTTTTTTTCAATTTTTATCTTTTTGATCGATGATCTCAAAAACGGCTTTAACGATTTTTATCAAATTCGTTATGTTTAATGAAAATTAGTTGTTATTTATTACCAGGTAAGCTTTATCATTATTAAAATGTTCTGAGAGGGCTTAAATGGGGAAGGGGCCTTTTTTGTTTTCCTATAAAGTACCTTTGTTTTAGTTTATATTGAGAAATTAACTGTCTGTCATCATACCTAAAAATAAGAAATGGCTAAATATGATATATGAAGAAAATCAAGTAAACATATACAGGAGAAAAAAAGAAAAATAATCCGTCAACTCATCAAACACCTTGAGCTCACGCATGCGCCGTACGCCTTTAATGACAAACCAATGGGTTATTATTACCTATAGATGTTCTGTTCATTTGAGAAGTGGCAATTAACAAAACGCATTAAGTTCTAATCTAAGTAAGTTGGTAAGTGAAAGTTGTGTGTTGCGCGCACGCACCAGATTTTTCATGTTTCTATTTATAAATTAAAATATTTCTATTATTAGTCAACCTTTCGAGAAAATCGGACGGTTGCTTATTATTATTTATTTTTATTTCGAAGAAATCGAAGATTAATTGCTCTAAATCATTAGAGTCGCCATTAACATAAGGCATTTTATTATAATGAATTTCATCAATAGGAAATGATTCCATATCTGATATTTGTTTTAATTATTCAATTTGAGTATTAATTATATTAATTGCCTATCTAATCTAAGCAATTGCAAGATCTAATATAAATACACAATTAACAGAAAAAATTGTCTCTACAGGAGACATAATAAAAAAATTAAAATCTAAAATTAAATTAAAAATTCTAAAAATCCATTAATGGCGAAAAAGAAAGAATTTAATATATTTTTGCTTTTTTTATTTGAATAAAAATGATGTAAAATTCTTGATTCTAATTGACTTATCATTAAGTCTTTGTTCATTATTTTTTCATGTTTATATTTATAAATTAAAATATTTCTATTATTAGTCAACCTTTCGAGAAAATCGGACGGTTGCTCATTATTATTTATTTTTATTTCGAAGAAATCGAAGATTAATTGCTCTAAATCATTAGAGTCACCATTAACATAATGCATTTTATTATAATGAATTTCATCAATAGGAAATGATTCCATATCTGATATTTGTTTTAATTATTCAATTTGAGTAGTAATTATATTAATTGCCGGGTCTGGCATCAAAATACAAAATACAATTATATATAAATATTACATAAATTATTATAAAGTCTGATGAAAGCTTACTGCTGATAGTCAGTCGTCTTCTTCCTGTACCTGGTAACAGTGAGCCAAGGAGAAGACTGCCAGTGCAGAATACCTCGCAAGAGTGATTTTCTGTGACTGGATGTACCTGGGACTTCTGAAGAATATTGGTACCTCGGATAGAGTGGGCCAATCAATCAACCAGTAGTGGGTCTAAAAGTTGAAGTTCTTCAGGGATCTGGTTCTGACAGTGATTATCACACGGGAATACCTAGTAGTAATAGTGAGTTCCCGATAAATACCGTCTGCTGTTCGGACGCCAATTAATGAACTGACATCAGTGAAGCTTACTAAAAAGAATTTTATTTAGAACAGAATTATTACATGAACATTATACTTAGAGTTTACTAACTAGAATTGCTTATTACTAAGGTTACAGGCCCTTATATATCTAAAGAGCAGAAGTGGGGATGAGGACATTTTGTGAGGAGAGGGGATAAAATCTTGGTCCGTGTCTCCTGGTATGACGGCGGGGGGCGGCCGTTGGACATCAAGATAAATGATACCATAAATGAGCCATATAAATGATACAATGAATGAGTCATATTTATGATACCATAAATAAAGATAAATTAGGACCCGTAAATCTGAGGACGGCATGCTAAAGGAAGGATGCAGCACGGGCAAGTGTTCTAGGAAAAAGGGTTCGGCTCGACCACTGGCAGAAGGCCCTAAGGTGGTGTAAACTATGTGGGTGACTTAACCCAATGCAACTTGACATGGGAACTGGACCTTAAGAAAGGGTAAGGCGGAAATGATGACCTGGGTCCATTCACTAATGTTAATGTTATTGTTTATAACAAAGACTAATAAAAATAATTATTAGACTTGTGAATTATTTGTTAACTTGCGAACCCGAGTATATTGGAATAGACCGTCATACTGCTAAAATCTGAAAAAGTATATTTATTCCCCTTTTTAGGACAACCCACCCAATTTAAATTTAACATGAATATCACATTTGAAATATGCGAACCCATATTCATATAACATATGAAATACGCGAGCTGATACGGAAATCCAACGAAGTATAAGCGATGGAAAGATCGTAATTAGACTCTTGAACTCGGTGTTATAGAGCAAGACAGTGTCATTGAGAACCAAAAAAATAATCTATAAATCGTTCCTTGAAAGTGACACTCTTTATGCAGCCGAATCATGGACGATTAAGGAGAGTCAATCAAAGAGACTCTTAGCCCTGGAAATGGACTTCTGGAGGCGATCATGTTGGGTCTCCCGTCTTCAAAAAGTACGAAATTTAGAGATTAGACAGCGAGTAAATCAAATGGAAAACATCCTCTATACAATAGAAACAATGAGGCTAAAATGGTATGGCCATGTTATGAGGATGGAAATGAATCGTTGGCCAAAAAGAATGTTGAAATAGAGACCAGAGAGGAGAAGGAAGAGAGGTCGCCCGAGGAGACACTGGATGGAGAACATCGAAGAAGCAATGATGAACAGGGGACTGCGTGAGGGAGACTGGGAAGACAGAGGAAGGTGGCGAACTATGTTGGGGACAACATATGACATAAGTTGTAAAAGTTGTTAATAAAAAAAAAAAAAAAATATGCGAACCCGAGTGTATTTGAATAGACCCTCATACCGCTAAATCTAAAAAAGTTTAATTACTCACTATATGGGTGCCCCACAACTCAAGATTCAAGTTTTTGAAATCTGTAGACTCAAGTACATTCGAATCGACCGAAATATAGCCTAAATATGAAAAATCAAAACAACTCTCTATTTAGGCGACCCACCCCCCCGGAAATATAACCTAAAATTTATAAGAGAATAGAAATCTGTTAATCTGAGTATATTGGAATAGACCGTCATACCGCTGAAATCTGAAAAAGTATTCAGAGAGTAGTCAGAGTACTTAAAAAGTACTCCCATTTCGGCACCCCTCCAAATTAAAATTTAAAATTAATATCAGATTTAAAATCTGCGAACCAATCCCTATTTAGGCACCCCTCCCAATTTTAATTAAAAATTAATATCAGATTTGAAATCTGTTAACCCGAGTATATTGGAATAGACAGTCATACCGCTAAAAACTGAAAAAGTAAATTTACTCCCTTTTTTTTCACCCCCCTAAATTTTAATTTCAAATTATTATCAGATTTGAAATCTGCGAACCCGAGCATATTTGAATAGACCCTCATACCGCTTAAATCCAAAAATGTGAAATTACT